>JASXSY010002376.1:0-349212 GCA_034509805.1 Sipha maydis | reverse complement strand
GAAACCTCACTGTGTACCATAGGTTTAGTATTATATTATACTGTAATACGTATATTTTACCAATGCGAGTTGTTCTAATTGATTTGTTGTATCGGTGAATCGAATATGTAAATTTATGTTCATTAATCATTGTGCGTGGCAATCGAGAGGTTGATATTCAAGTAGCCAGTGAAGTAGCAACGCATATTTAAATAATTACTGTTTTAATTTCGTCCAAGGTGTGAGTTAGAGAAATATATATATATATATTTATATATGTATATATAAGGGAATAACCTTATTATACCTATAAAACATACAATATTACACCACTGTAATTAATTGTAATGTCTTCCGTGAAGTCTTAACACGTTTAGATTTGGTACTCGAAACACATTATGCAGTACAAATTGTACGATTGCATAATGCTACATAAATAAAATGGTATGTATTTTAAGTTGTTTCGTGGAAAAACGTCAATAAAGAACAATGTACTATGATATCGTCACAATGTAAACAGCAATGGTTAGGTGTAAAATATACGATTACGGTTGCGTAACGAACGGTGAACCGAAGATCGCATCATCTTGAATTTTTCACTACGATATTTCTGTTCGGTATAATATTGAAGACGGAACATTTAAAATTATTCAGATTCATATCGCTACACGTGTTGTAGGATGTACACGGATAATAGGAATGGAAAAAAAAAATGATAACGCTGAATACGCGTTTATGAAATCGTTATGAATTATTAGACTATCGAATTTCGTTACGCAACAATACGCATTCACAGAGGAGTGTATTATATTATAATATTCTACTGCACATATTTCCGTAAATCCATACAGATAATGTTACATTGTTCTCCTGTGGGTACCCTTAGTTAGAAGAGCGGGAAGTCGTTAGATTTACAAACAAGTTTTTCGTTAAAGCGCCGACACCCTTAGACGCACGTGTAAAATATATCGCAATACGTTATGTACCACCAAGTGCTAAACACGCTTATTACACTGACTCGCGTTGGGTACCCAGCTTAACAGTGAGCCCTTCGGTCCCGAGCACTTCGGCGGTCAAAACAGTATAGGTAATGATGGATGACGCGAATACCGCGGTGTTCGCCGTTGCAGATTATAATGGTCACTGGTCAATGGTTGAATACCACATTTACGTATGGTCTTTTTGAGTTAATATAAATAATACGCGCACAGCAAGGGGTCAACGTAGTTAAAGAGGATAAAAAAAAAAAAACGTCATAACGAGCTTACACGTGGAGCTTGAAAAACCGACCAACCAATTATATTGAACACGAAATAAATAAAACATGTAATCCGTTTTGACGCATCGCACTACTGCGGACAGACCACTATTGCGATTCCGTAGAAAAAAAAAAATACAAATACTCATAGACGTTTCCATAACTCGAAACGGCCAGAATCATCGTGCGGTGGCCACGTGATATTGTGATCTCTACCGCACTCGGGCATGCGTTACGAACCGTTTCTAACTGCTACTATCCACCGGGTAACGGGTGCTGCGACGTGTTTCGCAAATAAGACTATATTTAATGCGGCGTCGTACGTCATACGCCGTCAGTTGCGAAATCTGCGAGCCCGATGTGACACCGTGACCACGTGCACGGTTAATTTTCCCGCATCGTATGCATTTCGTTCTCATTTCGTGCGCACCATGTATGTCGTGTGAAGCACGTAAGCGCGTGTACGTGTGTTACGTCTGTTTATGCATATACATACAAGCGAAGTCAAAAGAGACAGGAGAGAGAGAGAGGGAGAGAAAAAGATATATTTTGGCATAAAAATTTACTGTTTCGAGGGTTATACTATAACCGAGGAGATCCCGGGATCCCAGGGTCTGCGCCGCACGTCATTGTGATGGCAACGCTGCCGCCGGAGGGACGTGATATTGCCGTTTAAAAAATATTACTTTAATTTTAAAACTGCGACCACGGAACCCAACGGCGGCGGAGTGGGGTGATCGTTGTGGAGGAGGACGAAAGTCACTTATCTTATAAGAGGGCCTGTTATTTATTGACGGGCAAAACCCCTATTGTGCGCTCGCGCGCACGCGTATACGCGTGTGTGTATATGTACGTGTGTTTACGAGTATGTAGCTGTGGGCTAGGGTGAAGGTTACTATTGCAGCTTGAAACGAGAAAGAGAGAGAGAGAGGGAAAGAGAGAGAGGGCGAGTGAGACGGGCATGCAGATAAGGGCAGTGGAATGAGAGAGAAACAGGAGAAATGGATATATGTATATTGCAAACATTCAAGTTTCATCGTGGTATTGGTTAAAAGGGATTAAATTAAACGAGCAATATCGTCGCGGCGGTGGCAGTGGTTTTGTCAAACGACAAAAACGATGACCGTAAATCGACGGCACCGTATTGCGCAAATTATGAAATTGATAGTTAATGGTTTTTACGATGACTTTAAACCGCCGTCGCCGTAGTAAATTTGTGTCTCCCCTCCCGGCGTGCTCGAGGAGATTAAAAAAAAAAATAAATATTTTGAATGTTCACCGCTGCCGCTGCCGACCAATATTTTACGACCGTAAAAACGGTTTTGCACATCGGTGCCAAAGTCGGTTTCTGTATTTTTTTTTATTTTTTTATTCGTCCCTTAGGGCAAACGTTTTCAGATTAACCAATAAATAGTTATTTCCGATGTCTGAACGCTACCGATTCACAGGTCTGTCGCTTATAATAAATACTGTCCGTTTCGTAATTAGATCGCAAGACTTTGATACAATACATGGAGTCCGGAACATCAGATGTCCGATGTTTAATTGTACTGAAAAGAGCTTTTCTGGATTATTATCGTAAAATGTACTCGCGATCGAAAATTGTTCGTATTGTTGTTGTACATAAAGTTGAACAGTAATTGTATTCTTCGGGTTGTGTATGAAAATGTCCACATCATATAGACTGGTTAAATGTAAAAGAAGCTAAGCGTACTTTGTGGATTGATCTACGGGACAACCGACAGTTCGAAAGCATTTAATCGCACAAACACTAGTGTTTCTTTGAACATTTGGTAACAAGGTATTAAATTTATGAATTTCAACACGTGATTTCAGCTATTACGGACAGAAATTTTATAAAAGTAGTATTGCCTTAATCAAACGATACACATCGTTCAAATTTTAAAAGTAATCAAAATATCATATAAAAGCTTTATTGTTACTAGTATCATAAATTATAAGTACAACAAATAAAATTTAAAAATGTATGTCATTGGATAAAATTATTGAAAAAACTAAATTTTTATTTTCCTTTGCTGCAGTTATTAATTATTATTATTTTTCTTCTATATTTCGCAACAAATCAAAAACAGTCCATCGGTCGTATTATTGGCAATCTCAGTTTAAGTTTGATTAATTAAAAATATTAATGAGTTTAATCAGTTATTGTCTGTATCTAAGTAACAAGCCAAAATACAGTTTTATGATAAAAGAAAAAACAAGTAAATATTAACATTAGTAGGTACTACTATAGTAACTACTTTAGACTTAATAATAATGTTAGGATAATATAATAAATAAGTGTAATATATTGTACCGATAAGTTTATCGTATAGACAAAATTATGTACCAATATAATCCTGTATAAATTATCGATTTAAATGGTGTACGTGTCAGAGCATGAAACCATTACGATTTTAACGGTTTCGGTTGTTAAGAATATAAAATCTCGGTTCCGGTTTTAACCATTTCCAAATTATTTTTTATAACTTTGAAAAATTAATAAATATAATGGGCATTCTTATGTGAGCTATTATTATTTTCTATTAAGAAATCTTAATTTTATTGTAAAATCATAAAATAATTTTAATTACAAAATAAAAGTATAGGCTAATGGGAATCTAAGAATTAAGTCGGGCATCAAATAAAAACACTCACAAACTCATTAATATTTATTACATTTTGGCATAATATTCGAATCGATTGATTTTATTATAAATATTAGATATACGTATATTAAACGTAAAGCACTAAAGCTGTCAAAATTCGAAATTATGGTTCAATACCACACTGACACACAAAAGTCCAAGCCAGCCGATAATAATTTTAAAAAATTAATTTTTTGTATTCGTATTTTTATGGAATAGGGTACAACAGAACAACATTTTGCCTCTCACGTAATATCACTAAGGTCTAATGGGAAAATGAAGAAAATCACATAATATTTATTATAATAATTAATATTTAATTTAATAGTGCGTATAATTGGTAAGCAATCCGGATATTCGTGTTGTAAATCATAGTAGATTCTCGATCAGTGTAGGTATTTATTTTTGATATTATTATTTTTATTTTTTTTTTATCTGTAAATTTACGCTTCATTTCAAGAAACAGAAAAAAATATAAGATTTTATAGGAAAAACATTAATAGTGCGTATACGTATTATAATACATATTATTTATTAAATTAACAATTGTATTTTTATAAGCGCGATACGTAACGATATTTCATTAGAACCGAAAAAACTTCGAAAAACCTATAAAACAAAATTTTCCGAAGGTTTTCCGGTTCTGATTTGAATTCTTTAAAATTTGTATTAATGATTATTAAAAAGTTAGCATACTATAAATTTTCCAAGATTCCGGTTCCAAAACCAGTTATTTTCGGCCGGGTTCCGGTTCCTGGTCATAGTGCGTAAATTAGTGATTATGATTATTACAATTTGTTGTTACTTAATGTAATGGCCAATTACTCATAAGATTGTTAAGTTACCACCTCGATTACCACGGAAAATGCATAAAAAAAAAAAAACAAGGCAGATTTTAACCGCATCAAATGTATATTGTATTGTCCGCATCATAAAAGGTGAGAGGCAATAAAAATAAGGACCGAAGGCTATGTGTTTGTTGCTCGGCGAACACAATTTTTATTAACGTTGCTTGAATCATAAGCAAGGAGCTACTAAATTTTTAAAATGTCTGTTCGTGAACGTCACGCGTTCTGAGATTGATAAATGAAATAGGATCACTATACAAGTATGGTCAGTGTAACGCTTGTGCTCGTACCATCAAAAAATGTAATCATCGGTTTTCCTGTAGTGTATACCACCGTGTCTATTAGTCCCAGAATGTCACTTGAAGCTCATTTTGCCGTTCATAAGTCAACGTAGATTATTAAATATTATTTTATACATACATACATTTATACAACAATTATCGAACGTAATTTTCTTAACCAATAAAATTCTCGGTTAAAATTTATGTTTCCCATCCCTCCTGTTGTCGTACAATTATTATATGCCTTTTAAACGATTCATTTTTTTTTTCATCTAACTATTAACCGTTCGCATAACAGCTCAATAATGCCTGAAAAACAAATGCTCAATCGGTGCGAATGACGTGCTACGCAATCTCTAAAGACGTAGGCAAAAGATATAATTTTATAATTTGATTTCCTTGTACTCTGCAATCAGAGGTCAGATCAATTTTTTCGTTTCTGAGTAAACATAACAATTTCTTTATCACGCTCTCTTGTTTCGCTTCGCTCGTTTCGGTGCAGCGTAGCGTGATGTATTATTATTATTTTTCTAATTTGGACGCACCAATTATTATCGCGTTCGGAATATGATTCCGAGAAGAGCTCGCGGCTTGCCCAGCGCCCGTCATGCTTTTGATAATTTAAAACTAAAGAAAATACCTGTATCGCACAACATTTTTTCGTATTTTATTATATTTATGCGGTTGTTTCGAAAACTAACGGGCAACTCGAAAAATATTTCGTACATGGTCCGTGGGTCATCGTTACGTTTTAGATTCAACACATCAACTGCGCTCCGAATCGTGTACTGCCCGAAATGTGTAGGTGACCTGGTCGGTTATCGGTTAGATATGTGGTGTTCATTGAAGGTTTTCTACTCCTTATGAATATACATACAGTGGAACCTCGATAACTCGAATCGGTATGGGGCGAAAAAAAAATTCGTGTTATCGAAAATTCGACTTATGGAAAACCTCGATAACTAGAATCGGCAAAGAATTTCGAGTTATCGAAATTTTTTTTTTTTCATTTGAAAACACAAATAAACACATACTTAATTTTATAATTTTATTTATTCATGTACATATTTTCTAATAAATGTATAATATATGTAATGAAGGTATGTATATTGTATTAAAATTAAAAAAATATATTCTATAAAAAAGTATTAAATAATAAATATGTATGTATGTATAAATTGTTTGTAAAAAAATAAAATAAAATTTTATAAATAAAGTAAAACTATTTTTAAAAAAAATCAGATATTTTTGATTATTTTTTTATTGTTTGACCTATCTGTAAAGTTTTCAATAACGTTTAGCGCGGAAAAAATCTCATCTCCAATTTCTAGTTGTTCTTGAATGTACTTACGGACACCCTGTAAAGTTTACAGAGTAAACTATCTAATGCCTGGACAAGAGTAGTTTTAGTTAGTAAGAGTAGTTGGTTTTATTATATCGTTGAATTTATAACTGTACCTTTTAAGCATTAGATAAAGATTAGATTGATAATATTAATAGGTTTTCGATTACGATTATTGTTATTTATAATAATACACTTAGTTATTTGACCTTCGAGTTATCAGTGTATGTACGTGTTATATGTACATACATATATTATTATATAAATTCGAGTTATAAGCCAAAATTCGACTAAAAATATTTCGACTTATAGAGAAATTCGAATTATCGAGAAAATGTATCACACACATCATATATTGTAAGGCCGGGGCCAAGACATTCCTTCGAATTATCGAAAATTCGAATTATAGAGGTTCGAGTTATCGAGGTTCCACTGTATAGTCGAATATATATATATATATATATATATATATATTTCACATTAGTTTAGGAGCATAAACGGAAATAATCTCAATGTAACAAGTAAACGTAGATAGGTTCGGATAATTAAGTTTTAATACTTAATATAACTTACGAGTATGGATAGGTATATACATCAAAACAAGACGGAGTTCGGCCACGTGACCATCCGGTGGTTTTTTTTTTTATAAGAAAAGTGTTATTTACAATCCGTAGGTATATTTACAATAAGCTATTAAGATAATATATTTACGAGTCATGAAGGTATGATTGTTAAACACAAATACGTATACGCGCGTGTGTCGTCTACTCGTTTCGGTAACCAATATGTTTTTGAAGAAAAAAATAATTGAATGGAGCAAATTCAATAGCAAATTATTAGAAGCCAATTCAAATGTACTCATTAAGGATAAAATATTTGATACCTATATAACTGTGCTCCGGTCTACCCGCGGTCTCAGCTGCAGCTGAACACTGTGTTGCCGCGAAACGAGGGTATTATATTATTATTATGACTGTAACGTCCGCAAAGGACACAAGACGATATCGTCACTGCAGTCTCTGCACGCGTGTAACGTACACGTGAACGGTACAACGTGGTAAAGGGAAATCGATGCGTAGACGACTTAGCGGCACGGGGGTTTTTTTTAAAAATTGTTTTATTGTTGACAAATCGTATTACAATTATGCTGTCGCATACGTTATTATTGTAATCGTGCGCACCGAAATGTCGTACGATTGTGAAAAGCGTATGGATTTCGGACACGGAATCGATTCGAGTGCATTGGTTATCGAACGATCGAAGTACATTTTATGTATTATTCATACCGAACTGTTCTCGTTTTTCGTGCGCCTATCCGTTCCGCCGTCGTTTTCGAAAACATTGCGATGTCGGAAACCGATAGGGTTTCGTATGCGCGCGCGCGAAGAAAAAAACTGTTTACGAAAACGGTTCTCCTGTCTTGTTATGACGGATAGCGTGCACATACACGTTATCGAGTATCTGCGCATATTTTACAATAAACGTATAATGTGTATTGTAAGTAGCGACTCGTCTACGTGTATCGATAAATCGTTATTTTTTTATCGGAATCTCGTGGTGATATGATTATTATTATTGTTGTTGTTGTTATTATATTTCTTTCGAGCCGGTCGGCTATGATTTACATAATACATCCGTATTTGAAATATGTATCCATACGCATGTATAAATCAACAGACACGTATACATAATGATAGTAATGCATGCCGTGTTCTCGGCATTGATTTCGTTTAAGGTGTCGCCGTTTATACGCCCGACATTGCAGTACGTTATAATTACGTTGACGTTTACGTAATGGTTTTACGTTTACTGCATCTTATTCATATTTCCTCTCCGCCATGTCCACGCGTTGGAGGTACATACCGTTCATGATATTCCACGCGCAAGCGTTTTATTAACTTTTGCCGCAGCACATCTGACGCGTATGACGTTCGACGGACAGAGCAAATATTGTACATTTAACGCACGCACAACACACACTCTCACACACGCACACGCACACACACAAGCAATATTCTCCGATGCTGCGGTGCACTACACGAATCTCGACTCAGCAGCAGCACGGATGCTGTGTACTTGACCACTTGAACGATTTGTTCGACTCATGGCGATGAAGTCGTGTTACTTCTACACGGGTGGCCGTTTAAGAATACCGATATATGCGTACACGTACGTACGTACACGCGCACCGAAAGCGGGCAATAAACGCATCTACTCGGTCATTTTTCCCCTCGTGACTGTTTTCACGACACGACGCTGTTGTGTTATCGCACATATTATACGTAAAAACACATATATATATGTATACTTTTGGTTTGTGTGCACACTGTTGGTACATGCGTACACACCAGACGCTGCTGAGGTTCGTATTATTTTTTATCTTCGGTTCGGTTTTAATTTCTTTTCCGCGAGACGTTTCTTTCGAGTGCCTGTTACCACGGCTCACAGCCACTGTACGATCTAGGCGATAATATTCCAACAGAATTTTCCACCCGGACTCAGAAGCCAAGCGCCCAAAGACCGGTTGGCCACTGGTAACGAATCCCCGGCGAAAAGCATTCGTCAAGTGTGAACGCAGTGTCGTTGTACGGTCCGATTTGAGATAGTTACATCGTGAACTATGACCGCGGTTATGTTCTCATATTGGGAAAACGGTACGTGCAATACAACGTGCGCGACACGTGCGGTCGACGCGAATGCGCTACGCATAAACATCGCGCTTCGGATGCAATATTAACATAACACTGTTTAACGCGCGAAGAGGAGAAAAAACTGCAACGCCGGATAAAACGTCACTCGTACGCATCTTAATAGAAATATCCGTACACACCGTTCGTACATCGCGTACCACAATAACAATAATCATGCATAATACGTTGCGACGAATTGCAGTACGAGTGTGTCGGTGACAATTACATGACGGACGCGACAAGTTATTGTCCGCATACATGCATTACGTTTCAGTTGACTCTTACAAATACGTTTTACGATGGAAATCATTTTCATGTACGCGATCTCGTCCGAGATTAATATTTAATAACGTAGGAATTCTTACCTTGTACAGCGAAACGTCCTCGTTAAGATTTTATGGAAGATATACGACTCGCTGCGGATCTAGTTCCGACTGCAGCTGTGATCGATGACGAACGGTTTTTTCTTTTTTTCTTATTTCTACCTTCGAAGCTCTGCAATATGTGCTCGTCGGTGCACACCGTATATGCAAGCCGTGCCGGTGTACGTACGTATCACAGTTACACGAAAACCTATACACCATTAAAATATTGTATCATCACTAAACGGGCGTATAATCGGTAATACCGTTCATCTAATGGTGTAAGTAGTTCGATCGATAGCGGTCAGGATTACTGGGCAAACACTGATGAGTTACGTCTGGTGTGCGTGTGTATGTATATATCAAGGGCGGATCCAGGGGGGGGGGCACTGGTGGCAAGTGCCACCCCCCGTTGGAAAAAAAACAAAAAATTTTAGTATCGAAATCTACGTATCGTCGGAAATGTATAAAAATAAAATATTTGTAAACACTACGAATGCGACCATACTGCTATGCAATCATTGTTCTTTATCTAGGCTCGGTGCTCGCCGCTCTGTAGTCGGTACACAGTAACACGTGCGTTATCGTAATCCCGTGCGTTATACCTATATCTAATTGACCGATACGGGCATACGGCTCGTACGACTGTATGAGCCAAAAATAATTCCGATAACTCAACGTCAAAATATCGTAACCACGATTATACAAATTATGATACGGTTTTATTTCCTGACGACGAGTCAACGACGACGGACGGCCGACGACAACGGTTTCATTTTATCTTTGAAGTTTATATTTGGTAAATATACTATTTAATAATTAAAATAGAACCAATCATTTGTAAAAATATACTGCATATAATTTGAAAATGCAGAAAAAAAAACGCAAGCAATTACGATCTTCTGAAATTTTTCAAAAAAAATAAAACTATGGACAGTTTTAGTGATACAGTGTCTAATTCTTCTGAACCAACTGAATCAAAAAAAAAATGAAACAGAAAATTCCATACGCGACATATATGCGACGTACATAAGTAAAACTTCATAAAATGAAATTTTATCTGTAATAAGTGATATCATAATAGAAAATATTTTGAAAAAAATTTCCTTTTCTACCTTCTATAGCATCATGTTTGATGAAACTACGGACATGAGCCATACGTCTCAATTAAAACTACCGTTAAAACGTTAAAATCACTTCGTCAAAATTGTGAAACAAACTTTCAAGAAATCTTTTTAAAAGCCAGTAAACAAATGGAAGATCTTCATATACCAATATTAAAACCAAGAACATTAAAGAAACAAATTAACAGAGTAAATTATTCAACTGACTCAGTAGAAGATTATTTCCGTGTAGCTATATACAATCCATTTCTTGATTTTATAATAAATGATATAAACGATCGTTTTACCGAAGAAACTCTAAGTATATTTAGTTTGGGGATATTTATTCCTCAAGTACCTATGTCTCAATCCCTCGAATATTTTGAATATAATTTACGTATAATTTGGAAACAGTTTGGCAATGTTGAAGAAATGAGCAAACGAATTGTGAATGAAGAAGATTTCATTATTAAATTAAAAGGAGAATTACAGTGGTGGAACCAACAGTGGCAAGATAAAAATTCTGACATACCAAATTCAGCTTTAGATACTCTGATAAAATGTGATAAAGAAATATTTCCACTTATTAATATGTTTCTCACAGTTTTGACTACTCTACCAGTAAGTGTTGCTTCGGCAGAGAGGAGTTTTTCGTCACTTAGAAGGATTAAGACATGGATGCGTTGTAGGATGTCAGAAGACAGATTATCAGATTTGGCCGTTATTCATGCCCACAAAAAAGAAGATATTGACATAGATACTGTGATTGACAGATTATCGAAAACAAAGAATAGAAAATTAGATTTTATTTTATAAATTTAATAAAAGCACTAAGTTAAGTTCCATTTATGAATAAATTATAAAAAATAAGATAATATTTTATAAGATATAAAAATAAATGTAAAAAATATACATTTTTATCACATAGTTTTTTTTTTTTGGTGGGGGGCTATATCTATATAATAAAATTTTTCCTATAAAGTGCCCCAACCGTAAATACATGCTGGATCCGCCCTTGGTATATATGTATGTTTGTGTGATGTGCGCGAACTCAAGCTAATGAGAGCAAATGCTAAGTAAATAGTGTATTGCTGCACAGAAATCACAAAAATGATCGAATAACTACGGCTCCTGTTGGCCCAATGAGTAAAAATATTTATAAAAAAATTAACGCACTATCAATGTTGACTGTTTGGCGCAACAAACATAATTCATAATATAATGATGGTAAATGAAATATAAACGTAAGATAACTGACAATAACTGTCAATACACTGCTGACCATGGTCAGTTGCTGCTGCGATCAGGACCTATTAGTAAAATTAGTCACATTTACAGAACACAAATTAAAAAAAAAAAAATTGGCAATCTGCGACGACAAATAATATTATAAAAATTACGTCGTCGTTTGTGATAATAACCCTCTGTTGGGTGGACCAATAATGTATTGATGAGTCTCTATATATTATGAAAATTACAGATGACACAATTAAAATTTAAAACATAAGAATACAAGTAACAATTAATGTTGTGTGTGTGTGTGTGTATGGTACCGATCGGTTATGACAAATATAGGCTGCTGACCCGGAGCAATCACGCTATATTCTACCACTGAACGATATAATACGATATAATATTAATGTGTGTTTATAATAATAATCATTTGATCCGCGCACAAACAGACGCTATACTGCCTAAGCAGATAATTTACATAATTGTTTTTATCGATTAATTTACATATTAGCGATTTTGAAATCGAACGCGTAGTACACTAATGACGGTATTCATCATAAGCAGGGACGTAATCATGTTACCTGGAAAGTGTTCACAATCCTATTGTCCGGAAATGTAATACTGTCATCTTAAGCAAAAAGGCAGTAAGCGACAACGTTTGAAATACAAATAAAAATGCTTGCTGTAAAAATCGAATTTGAGGGACCGGTGTCGTGAATTGTATGAAATACACTCGATCACCCTCGCTGAAGATAGATTTAATGACGGTCGGGACGACGAAGGTGGACGAGCTGATGCACCGGGGAACGATTACGCGATATATGTATACACATTAGTATATACGTATATTAATTTTGCTTTTGAAGAGGATTTCAAGGACCTCTACCGTTTCGTCAACATCCGAAGCGGGTGTCGTCCTGCACAAGTGGGTACTTACAAACGCTTCCCGTCGACATTGTGTTCTGGCAATCACTGAAAAATAATTTGACAGTAATTTATTTTTATAATAAAGTTATATCAAATCGTTTAAACTTCTCGTCGTACGTTTCACCAATGATATTTTTCTGTTCGTAGCAATATAATATCACGTTCTAGTTGAACATATATAAGAACACCGCTAGAGTACTATATTTAGAGACATGTAAGTCGCCTTTTATTCGATTTATTTTTAAGCCATTCGGGTCTATAAATCGAATGAGTTAATCATACGAATGACTCTCAAAGAAAGAAAAAACAATACAGTTTTTACAAACATTTTCTTAAATTTAAAATTATTTAAACATATTACAGATTAGTAATCTTAAGTTATGTATATTTATAATAATATAACGTATGGGTTAGACAGAGAAGTTGTGATTTTTTTTTTATAGCTATATCCAGTTAGTTTTCGATAAAAATACACCAGATTGTTGGTTTTCTTATTACTGTCTAATCATACGATTATCCCAACCGGTGTGATGAGTCTTGCAAACGATCCAGACTGCCTATTCCGAGAGTCCAATAGGCGAATGAGTCAATAACCAACCACGATAAGTCCGAAAAGCGGTTGTTATGCACCGTCGCGTCGGACGTCTAGAAATATGTACACAGGGTAAGTTATTCGGAAGCTAAATGTTTTCGTTGAAATCGAATACTTTACGAGGAAAAAAAGGACATCTCGTTTCGCTTCAATAGCGTCGTATTATTTCATCGTTTAACACAGTGGTTCGGCAAGGCAGCGATAATGGTTCCGTGTAGATAAATTGGTAAATAGGGTTTTCGATTTAAACAACGATTCGAACAATGAACGAGAGCTAATCCTCTGCTCGTTGGGACGTTTCATTATCTGAGATCATAAAATATTTGTGAAATCATAATTGTTTTGGCTCTTACTCGTTATACTGTATACCCGTTGAGTACAACATCTGGTAATCATTATTGATATTAAAAAAAAAAAAATGTTCGGGTTCCTGCCAAATTACCACAAGTAAAAAATTCACCGAAAACACTCGTCTAACGGAACAGTACAACATTCCCGAGTTAGAAACGATGGCGCGTTTTTTATATTTTATTTTTAATTAAAATTGTTTTTCCCTCTCTTTCTCACACACACACAGCTCCACAGTATTTCCGTCATACACGTGATCCAGGGACGCGCGTGTTCGTTGCGATATATTTTAATTAGTCCGGTTCGACGACGACGACTACGGGACTACTATCTACCACGGACGATCGAAGCCGCGCGTGGGTCCGGAGCTCCATCAGTCGGCCGACCACCGTCACGACGTCACACCGTCGGCACCATCCCGCATTGGGCGCGACACGCTGCCCAGCTCACGGATACGATATCTCCGCCCGACAATCTGCTGCTGCTGCTTCTGCTGGTGCTGCGTGTGGGCCGCACGGGCGTGTTCGTTATCGGTCGATATCGAGTCTCGGTCGTCGTGCGCTACGCACCAACGACGACAAGACTTTTTGTCGTCCCGTCGATGTCCGGGCTATGTTGGTCTTGCGTGCGCGTCCCATACGGAACACTCCGACTGACCCATCTCTCCGAAGTCTTGACCGCTCATGTGACAGGCACCGCGTTTCCGTCCCCGGACCTCACTCGGTTTTCCTCTCGTCTCGAACAATCCTTCGTCTGAGCCCGGTCGTTTTTCTTTCTCGAAATATCCATTTCGGAGTTTGTTCCATTTTCGATACTTCGTCCTCACGTCCGTTTTACCACACACATATTATCCGCTACAATGTTTAAATGTGGGGTCCGCGTCTCGCAGTGTGACAACCCGGTGGTGGCCGCACAACTGTTCTTGACGAGAAACTAGAGTATGCTCTTCCACAGTTCTGGGTATATCTCGAGGACTCGGCAGGAGCTGTATACGTGTATGATTGATCGGAAAATACAAAAAATATTTACACAGAGGATCAAGGTTCTTTTAAAAATTCCCAAACACTCGCGGAATAATATGTAACAGCCCGAATGAAGACCATACCGATTCCTGTAAAGATGTTGCACAGAAATACAAACACCGTATTGTATATCTGGACACTTTAAAAAGCTTAAAATGACACGGAACGGGAAAACAGTTTTTTATAGGATCGGATAAGAATGTTTGTATATTATAGAAAAAACAAGTGACCGACACTGCGGGCCATTACCGTAATCGTTGCCTAATTCCGGTAACTTCGTGACCAAATAATCTTCCCCCTACCAATAATAGAAAAAGAAAAGTAATAGACTTACAATATTATCTTGCTTACATACGAGTATTACTCCATTGATAATGGTTTTAGTCCAATTTTGTTTACTATTCAGTATATATTTATATCTATCATATTTTTGTTCTGACGTATCTGTGCAGCCTACACGTGATATACGTTTGTTTCTTTGTACATTCTCGTTCGAATTTTCGCTCGTGTATCAATTTTTATTTTGCTACTTCTTACCCCACATTTCGGCGTGCTTATTATTTTCCGTCAAATCACGTTTCAAACCAAGCTTCTACAGAAATCGCCTAAAGCACCGTACATGTAATAACAATCAAAGTGCATTAGATCCGACTCAAATCATCGGGGCATTTGTAATAAGGTCATACAAACATCACGTATTTTAACATTTAATCCACGTACATTTCACAAAACGTATATTATACATCATACAAGTGCGTCTCGCTTCGAACAAATCTTCTAATCACCAAAGTACCGTTGTATTTTATTCAATACTCAGCCACGTATTTTCGCGATACCTAAGTGAGTTATAATTTCGCAAAATCACGCGCAATTGTAGTTCTTAAAACACACTGTGTTTTGATGGCGTTTAACATACTGGTTGTGCGTTATAGAGTATGTTATACTATATAACTTATTGTTTTATGGTAATTCCATAGTTAGTTTAGAATGTCTATATGTTTGTTTGTATTAATTCAACGGTCCATAATATAACGTATTGTAACCAAAATTTATTTTTTGTCCGTTCAAACCTTCACACCTCACGTGAGTTTACCGGATCGGTATCGTTCGTTTGATATAATTATAATATTCATGTAAATATTATGCATGTATTATTATGTATTTTTCTTAATTAAATGGATAATTTTATAAACTTTTACGGACGACGGTACGATAATAATAACTGCAATCCACAATAATAATAAGCATATATACTTAACGCGTACCGTGGTCTTCAGTCATTAATCAGGCACGGTGAACGTAAATTTTTTTATCTCAACCGAAATAATCGATATGGAAACGAAACGTTCTCGCCGCACGTTATATTATCATTAGGATATTATCAAACATATGATACGTATACATGAATAAAACTCGAGATCGTCAAAATAATGACAATAATAATAATAGCGGTCTATATATTAATACAATCTGATTTTCAATCTTCAACCCGTTCCCGTGGTGTATCATCTCCGGAAACGGTGTGGTCCTGTGTAGGCGACCGAACGTCGTAGTTGCCGTGAACATACCTATACCTATATATTATAGCATATGCGTACACAATTGAATGATATTTATGTACACAGGAGAACCGTGTTTTCGGAATGGGTCAACGTACTTGAGAAGAAGTATTATATATATATATATATGTATTCTTTCTCTCTCTCGATCTTAGTGGAAGTATGTATAGTATACACTGACGCGGATGAATTTTCTACTCGGCGACGACTACGTTACGTGTACGACTCTGTACAGATTAGGTCAGATTTATGTGTGGAAAAACGACCATGCTCAGAATAACTACGTTCGATTAGTTTATGTATGTTTGTGTGTGTGTGTGTGTGTCTGTGTGTATAATTTATATACATACGTGTGCTTGAGTGTAAATACAAATCCGATTGCTAATGGAATTTCAACATTTTCTTCATAATAGTATACACGTATATAATATTATATTTGAGCGTGAGAATGATTTCGAGTTTAAGCTGCCACCACAGTGATAAAAACTAAAATTTCATACGACTTCGTTTTCATGCATATCAGTCGCTAAATATTCACAAAGCCCATATAATATACGGGTCCACCTATCATGCGTATTATAATAAATGCAATGAAAATAATCAATTAATTTGTATGTGTGTGTATGTGTGTTTATGCATATATATGTGTGTGTGTGTGTATAATACGCAGCTTTTCTCGTCCGACAACATATTACTTAGAGATTATCATTAAGAGAAAAAATAAATAAAAACTTGTCCACACGATCACGGAACCTATACATCGTAGATAATTATTCAAATGTTTAAATTACGTACGAAAAGCGCTCGTAAATAGTGAACTTCGAATATTGCAGGTTATTCTTATCCAAATATTTGTCGATTGCACGTGATAAGTAATGCCTCCCGTTGTCTTGGAACAGGTGCGATACTCGACAAAAACCGGCGAAACGTTACGATAGGTTAGGTTTTCGTGTCCATCTATACGATTTATTCTAACCTGATGATTGCGGGGGCGAAACGCTGAGAACAATAATATACCGAACGTACAAATGTCGTACCACGTTGTAATGGAAATGACAATTAATCATGTACTCGACGATTGGATTAAGATCGCGAGACGCACGAAAAGGATACGCGCTGCAGTAGGTAAAATATCTGTTTCATGCTGCGTGTTTGCACGAGAAGGTGGGTGGATAGGGAGATGTTGTAACGTGTTTTGTTTCCCGACCGTTTAAAAAGAGCCGAAAGTTAACTTGAAAATAACGTACGATTAAGCCAAAAATACGACGTGCATAAAATATATACTCGAACACACTCACACACACACCCCGGACACGGAATGAAACAGAGGAAAAACATTTACCGGCCATAGTCGCGTACAACAAATATAGGCACCTGCGGTGTATGTGTCAATTACGGGATTTTTTTTTTTTACGCACTTCACAAGACACCGCCACCGCGAAGACGTACTTGCACGCTTTTGGTTCATTAGACGTCATTGTATTAACGCCAACCGGACCGCGGCGAAGATGGCCCACAATCGGCCGACCTAATTGCTGAACAATCGGCCGACTAATTTCCTGAGACACACACACACACCCGTAGACCGCCGAAGTATTTATAAAACTTCTCTTCTTCTTCTTTTCATTTTTTTTTTTTTTCTAAAGCTTTTTTTCAAAACGAAAAAAGTGTGATTTTTACAGATTTCGTTTGGATATTATATGCGTGTGTGTGTTACGATATTTTCTTTTCATTATATATTTATACTCCGTACATATAATATATTGTGTTTGGCGCCTATAGAAAACAGAATTTTTTTCTTCTACACGTTTTACTCGTATGTGCGTCGTTCGAGTCGTACTCATACTACACGTCCGATCACTTCAAACCGACCGGACACGCACCGCATGCACGCACGTTTAGTCGTCCGAACAACAATGTATCACATATTACGTACACATCTCCTGGACCTGCAGGTGTCATACTACAGTTTTTGGGTGTAGCGTTCGAGGACTCGCAGTCCTACGTGCTATGTGTTGTATTGGCCGCTTTCAATCCACTCGTCATGCAGAATAGGTTCCTACGAGTTATACAGGGTGTGTTGAATAATATCCGGAGAATGTAATCAGGGTCTGTCAACAGTATTGGCGACTTTCCGTGGTTCGCCCAGCTTAGACAATGCGAGCATAGATCCGCTTCGACTAATTTTCAAGTCTGGAACATTCGGTACGTTGGGTTCGCTTCGAGGGATAGATCCAGTCAAAATTAAATCTACACGGATCGACATATCCGTTATCAATAACTTCCGTGTGATTGTCATAAAAACTACGATCTTGTTTTTTAAAGTAGTCTATTGTGGTAACGTAATTATTCATCTTTTTCGATTTACCGTGTGCTTAGATACATCATATAATTGATTCTTCGCGAAAAATGATTTAATGCTGTGTGGAAAATTTAAACATAAAACGTGAACCGAACGAAGTCATCCACGAATAAAAATATGAATAAAAAAAAAAACTGCAAAGAAGCATCATTGCGAGTACTCGAAATCCTGACATTCTCAAAACGACTACGTGTCATACTCACGAAGATCTGAATTAAACAGAGTTGAAGAATCATTAGTGTAAGCGCACGGACATTTGCTAAAAAAAAAAAATCCCATCATTATACTTATAAGGATTTATGACATCTGCAGATATCTGAGCTGAATTTCACGAGAACAACCGACGATAGGAAAATAATATTTTCCTTCTTATTTATTTTCTCGTTACAATACGAGTATATGCGAGTTTAGTATAAAAACAGAAAAATTGTTTATTTTAATTTAAAGAAAATAAAATAAACAAATTTTATTTGTTTTTGATAAGAGGCATTCAATACCGAGGATAAAAGATCCCCACTTCCTGGGTGAAAATATCCCCTTCACGTTCATGTATAACGAATTATTTGTTCAACATACATTTTGTACGCTTCAGCGGAAGTTATTTTCAACCGGAGAATAATATGCTGAGGAAATCTTCTCGTGTATATACATTACACTAGCAGTAGATGCGCGTTGAATAAAATTAAAAGCTTTCGATAATTAGAAGATATTGCGTGGAAACCATAAAAAAAAAAACAAAAAAAAATAAACTATACACACCCTGTACTGTCGTTCTATAATATGTATTATGTTTTAAACTTACTACGCTTTACTAAGCGACAGTGTTATTTTATTATTATTATTATTTTTTTTTTTTTTACTATTTAATTGAACATTTCGATGCAAATGATTTTCAACAGGTAATACGATTTACATAATATTATACTAGCGTATTTATAGCGTATATATATTTATATAAATACACATAACTCTACATACGATGGCGCGAGCGCGCGGGCGCACACAAACACATATACACACAGTCGTCGTGCGATTAAAAAACTGAAAACGATTCGATCTCCTGTGCATAGGTGTACGTACGCGGGCTAAAAGTAAACAAATAAATATATAAGATAAAAAGAATAAAAAAACCGTTTACGGGCTGCCGCGTGCACTGTTCTCGGATGGCGTGTGTTGCCGGTGGCGTATATTTTTATAACGTTATTCGATGTGATTACCACGCATTCGTTCGGTATGAAATCACTCGCGTCCGAGTGGCACAACCGATCGCCGAAAGTACGCGAAAGCGAACATTTGGAAGCCTGGATTCTTGTAATTCGAAATCCGAAACTGGGTTTTCGCTTTAAATTCGAATTCCGTATTTTGAAAAATTAATTATCGTTTTACGCGCGAATTGAAATAAAGTTCCTTATAACTACACATATTTTGTAATAGATCGATTTTTTAATTATAATACAGAATTCCACAGTGATAATATTAGAACTGAGATATTTAAATCCGTAAACCTGTAATCCGGATTTCATTTCCGTCAATAGTGAAAACACGAGTGCCAGCAAGCGCGGAATCGATAAACTCCCGCAGGAGCCAATCGGTAGAGACCGCCACGGGAGAACGGAAGCCATTTAGAAATCTCTTGACACGAAGGATGGTAGCCGAATGGGGGGGTGCACGTGCTCGGCGATCGCATTCGGTGGTACAACCGATGGACAGTCGGTCGGGTGCAGTGTACTGCAACGTTTCGACGCAGCACGGTGGAAAATTCACGGGGGAGGCAGCGGTCGCCATCGTCGATTTGAAGTACACGTGTACTCGAAACGGTCAAGAAAAGTCCTACCGTCGGACCTATATCGCGTACTTGAACCAATACACTTCGACCAATTCGTTATTATTGCAGTGCTATCGTATTGCGTGGACCAGGGCTGGCCGAACCCTTTTTGATGTCGGGAGAAAGAAATTATGGATCCTATCGTATCAAAATTTAAAAACGCACACGTCAAAATCAAGCTGTATGCTATGTTTAACTTCACGTTATATATTTTGAGCACATACGTATAATTCGAAAAACGATGTATCGAATTATTTTCAGTCACAATTTGTTTTTATTTTTACAGTGTACCAATGAATGGATATTTCGTACGTGTGTTCGCTGATTGGCCATCCATGATGTTGTCTCTACAACGGGTCTGATCGCGGATTCCTTTCCGTCGCTATGGGAAATCAACACGACGGTTCTTGATCAGTGGTCTGGGTTACTCGGAGCGTGGTTCGAGAACCGCTATAAGACACCAACCAACAGTTGTGCTGCGTTAATATTATACATGTATTTGAAGTCATTGGTGTAGCGATTTGTTATCAAATCCTCGAATCCATAACTTGACGGTTGTTTACTATGACTCTCTGATCTCAGGATGCGCAGGTTGAATCAATATACGAATAAAATATTAAAATTAGGCCTAAATTAGGCAGCTTTTATTCGT
The DNA here is from genome assembly GCA_034509805.1 of Sipha maydis. Classification (NCBI taxonomy): domain Eukaryota; kingdom Metazoa; phylum Arthropoda; class Insecta; order Hemiptera; family Aphididae; genus Sipha; species Sipha maydis. The sequence continues at coordinate 328,181 of JASXSY010002376.1, read as the reverse complement.
GTTCCATCGCCGTAGTTGCATCGACGGCCTTGTTCAAGACTTTAGCTATCCAAAATGACGTTTAAGTTAAAATATTATTCTTATTATGGTTAAAATATGACCGAACTAAAACGCCATGAAAAATGTCTTATGAAGAACATTTAAAATGTAAACACTTCCGAAGACCGTATAAAAAATACCGATCTAAATCGTTAACGCTAACTCATCCCATTAGACATTCAGTTCATCGTTTAACTATTTTAAAAACATTATTTTCAATTGATTTGTCACAGTTTTGAATCGTGGAAGCCGCGGTATTATAATTATAATGATATGCATTTTTCTACGTAAATTTGCCTTTCCGTCGATGCTGTTATCAACAAGTATATTTTGATTGATTTTAATTGTATAAAACTATGTTTGATCTTCGTTCGATCCGTTTTTCTTCGACGTCGTTGACCAAATCTAACCGAGGACACTTACATTACGCACACGTCCAGCGTGGCGAAATTCGATCGAATAGAATTCATTTCGGACCGCTAAAGTGCAAGCCACGCTTATGATGTGTAATGCACTGTATAATACCTAACGACGACGGGGTTGTCATAATATTGTATTCGAATAAATACACATAAAATCGATAAAAACCGATAGGTAGTGTGCCGCGGCCGCTGCTGGTCGGGGTATCCTTTTTTTTTTTTTTTTTAATTGGCCGCAAGGATACGGTTATTATCCTATGTGTACGATTGTGTGTGTATAATAAGCGCGGGTCGTAGTAATTTACGACTCGACCACAAAGACCGTGAGCGAGTTCCCTTGGCTGAGTCGCGCTCGTTAACACGTATAGTAGTCTTCGCGAACCTCGAAAAACCACTTTTTTTCTCTCGGATTATTAAATTGTTTTTTTCGTCCGTGGAAAAAAAAACACAACCCGTGCGTTGACGAATTTTAATTGATTTTTTTCTCGTAGATTTCGATATGTCCGGACGTCTTCGTCGACGTACCCGCAGAATGGGTAAAACGTCCGCGTGTATATAAATAAACATATATATTTATACGTGTACGCTCCTCGCGTTTTGAATCACTAATTAATGGACTTAGATCTCGTGGTCGGAGCGGTTGATTAACGGTCGTTACGATAGTTCCTCTGAAAGGTTTTCCTAATAAAAAATGTAACGTTTTTACGATTTTTTTTCTTTTTTTTTATTTATTCATTTATTTATTCGTTTTTTCGAATCCGTCTTGTTTTATTTTCGACCCGTTGTTTGTATACAACACGCGTTTAAATTTTTCCCTCTTCCTCCTCTTCTTACTCTACTTCTGACACCGTACCAAACTCTTAATAAACGCGGTATCTATTTGATATCTATATCTATATATATGTATGTATATATATATATATATATATATACATATATATACGTAAACGATTTCTCTAATTAACCAACTGGCTCTGCTACACGAACAGTCCGCGACTCGGACGACTATATAATAATAATAAAAAAAATAGTGATAATAATAATACATATTACACTCAATGGCCGGTATGTAATATATGGCACAACCTATGCGTGTAAGCGAGGCGCGTGTACAGGCTCCAGCCAAGTGTAGGACAATTGGGTTTTAGTCTCTCCGCGAACCCCTTAAATGTTTTTGTTTCACCTATGTGCGTTTGTTAATTAACAGGCAACATTAAAGAAAGAACGTAAAATAGAAAAAAAACCGCATACGTAATGAGCTATAAATACGCACATAGCAGCGAACGGAGTGCCTGGTGGGAATATACCATTTATACGTATAGTTATACTCAATAGAAGTAATGTAGGAAGTGCGTTGTTATGGAAAAAAAAATGACGTGGCGCGTGCCGAACACGCACTGCATAGTGTATATAATATTGTAATGAAATATTGACAAAATTTAATTTATACGGGTTTTCTTTCTTACCATTAAAATAGCGTTTAATATAATACATTTTTCAACGAAGTACAATTAATGAAACGATTGTGAGATTAATTATATTATTATTATTATTATTATACGTCTCGGCATAATTTTTAACCGTACATTTGTTCGATCGGGACGATTGGTGTACCAAATACGAGTACATTGCGCATAACATTATTATCAGTCCCAATTATTATCGAAAACTTTCATACACTGTTACATGCGTGCACGCCACGAATTTATTTTCAGTTTTATCGATGAACACTCAAAGAATTACTGTTTTTTTTTTTTTTATTTATTTTACGTTAAATAATTGTTTACAAAGCTGGTAAACAATTTACGATTATTTTATAACTTTTTTATACCAATGACTTCGAACGATATGTAAAATTGATGGAGAAAAAATGAATGTCTAACGCAAACGAATTATACATACTTTTTATACCTGAGCCTTGCGGTGTACAAGTTATTAGAGGAAAGGAAGTTTAAGGGTTGTTAACAGAAAAAACAAAAATTATCCTAAATGCGGCAGGTTTTATTGAAGGTATATGTATATAATAAGAAACATGAGCCGATACCATTAACCGATATATAATAAAACTGATACCTGAACTCAAATGTTACCTAAAAAAGTTAAAACATTGTTTAAAACAGCTACCAACTAAGTAATTTTGAATTTTTAAATAATATTGTTGTTAAAATATTATTGTAATTTTAATTTATTGTATTTAATTTAATTTTATTGTATTTATTGTATTATTGTATTTTTGAAGGTATCGGTTGAAGTATCGGTTTTGAAAAAAAACCGATACCACCGATATCGGCTGATATTTAGTATCGGTTCTAGTATCGGCCCATCCCTAATATATATATTATTAAATTATGATGTCTAAGGCGATCATAATTTCAAAAAATAAAAAACTACTAAAAAAATGTGATAAATAAGTAATTAAGTAATAATTGGTTTTTTTTTTTTTCTATAGTGTCAAACATTTTACACAAATTTCTACTTAGAAACAATAACGTTATCGAACGAAAACGATTTCATTTTTTATATTTTACAGTTTAATAATGATTAATTATAATATTATTGTTCTTATCGTACGATACGATCGCTCGAGCACCGATCTATTAACACAGCGAGATTGGTACGCCAAACCGCAATGCGATTGTTTAAAAAGGTGAAACGAAAAATATGATAGTAATGTAGAACTAACCTTTGATCGTTACCAAAGTGTTACGATGGACGAGAAAAAGCAACCTCGAGAGAAAACTTTGGTTAACGGTTGATAAATACTGATGTACACTGTACACGTTGTAATAATGCCGTGGATATACGTTGTACTCAAGGTAAGAATGGCGCAGGTGATAATAATATTTATTGATATATATCTCTATAACATAATTGTGTTCGAACAGTGTATTATTATTATTTCCGTAATATGGAGATCGTTAATCGTTTCGATTTTATTTAACCGTCGGCTGGTACACACGTACACGCCGCGTGTTCACGTCCATGCGGAAACGATATCGTTACATCCATGCAACCGAAGAGACTATGTTTTATGGTTATATTCGTTGTATTCCATTACGGAAAAACTCATCAATTACTGGTCGGTTTTATTCTATTTTTCTTTCCGGCGTATTATGCAAATCCGGCGGATCGCACGAATTATCGCGCAGCTGAAAATTTGATTAAAACAATTGCACCGCTGCCGAAACGATTTCGACGCCGTGACGGCGCGGTGCAACGTGTCTCGAAAAAGATAATTTCATCGACAAACCGATGTACGTTTTTGAGCGCCGTATACACATGGCTCTTGTGTTTAACGACGGAACGGAAAGTGCGGCAATGTTTAAGACCATAAAAAAAAAATAAAAATACAATACACAGCATGACTGTGAGATAAAAAAAAATAAAAAGGAATGAAATACAGATCCCGTAATATGACCGACGTGTCAACGCTTGGGACGTTGCACAACGCGCGTAGATAGCGATTTTTACGATCGTTCGTGTTATACGATCGCGGATAAATCGCGTGAAATGTAAATATATTCATCGTTTATCAGGACCTACGTCATAAACACGCATTTTGTCGAAAAATCTATAACGCGACGGCTGTGAGAATTGAAACGTGTGCTGCGCGCATAGGCGCCGAAGACGCGGCATCAGCTCGCGTCATTGCACGAGTCGCGCGATCGCAACCGTTCCAGGACGAGGCAGCCGATGAGCGAGCGTAACATGCGTTTACATCGTTAGAATCGTCGTCGGTACACCCGAGTAATACGCAGTGTTGAGACTCGTCTAGATAAATTTATCTAGATATTTCATATAGACAATATGCATTTATCTTGTTTAGATGAAAATGTTGATAGGTATCTAAAGATTATTTGAAATAGAAATTTATTAAACTTTCTTTTTCGTAATTATCTAGATGACACCGAGAAGAAATTGTCCAAACGGTAAAACATTCGAAATATTGCAAGTGTCTTCAACTTAACAAATAAAATTATCATAAATATTGCTTTTATATGTATATACTATATTTTATTAGTGTTTTTATTTTAAAGTTAAGAAGTAATTATGTGTAAAGTATAATGTATTTCTTAATCATTTACATACCTTTAAATTATATGATATAGGTATATAATATTTTAATATGAGATTTCTTATATTATTACCTAACTTATTAATAAAGAGTGATTTTTGTTTGGAAGAATTATTTTTTGTACTATAATACTTAAAAGTTTCAATGTTTCTTATGTATACATTTTGTTTTGAAAGGTTTTTAAATAAATGTTTTAAAAATAATAATTTCTTATTTATCTGGTCGCACGGCACTCCGATTATTCGGGTGATATCTATTTTTTTTTTTTTTATTAATTAATTTACGGAATAAAAATTCCTTATTTAGTACAGCACACAACAATAATTAAATAAAATATGATAATTAACATATACAAAGGGCGATGGCCTAAAAATACAGCAGAATTACAGGTACAATAAATAAAATATAATAATTAGGACACAAGTAAAATTACATACAATAAATGTACATAAAATAACACAATATTAAGGTAAACTGAGAAAGGTGGGGTCCTCGTTAGCCAACCGCATCATGCGGTCAATTGGTTTGTTTTTACCGTAATTGGTGCAGTGGAGAGGTACAGTAAAAGGAACTCGAGACCTTGTGGCCCGATGTGGAACTTTAAAGTTTACTTGGTCGAGCAGTGAAGGGGCATTTATAGAACCATCAATAAACTTTTGTAAAAAGGTCAGGTTAGCTTTAACGCGTCTATCTGCTAAAGATTTAAGGTTAAGTGCGCGCAATACTGGAGTATAGTCATGAGGAGGATGGACAATTTTTAGCATGTAAGCTGCAGACGATAGAAAGCGCCTTTGTACTCGCTCTAAGTTATTGATATCTATTTACAATAATACGAGCATATGGCAATAAGGTCGCCGAGAAAAAAAACGCGTAGGTGAATTATTTTACAATAATAATTATAATAATTTCGTGCACACATATCATACTGTATTATACACACAGTTCGGGTTCAAGTTTCGTTTTTCTTCACGACGTCTCACTCTTGTCCATCAGTCACAGCGGTGTGCCCGTGAACACGCAAATAAATGCGATGTCAGCACAGGGGCGGATCCAGAAATTTTTTACGGAGAGGGCGCAAAATAAATTGTTTACTGTTGAGTACAAAATTTACTTACCGTGGCTATAATGTAACAACACACTAGTCAATACACAATAAATATAAAATAATATTATTTTATTTTTCGTAATTGTATATTACTCTAGTTAGTAGTTGTATTGAACCACGAAAATAATCGAAAACCCAATATATTTTAAACCTATTTTAGGGATTTTGGGGTGGCGTACGCCCCCTTTGCTCCCCCCTCCCCCCCTTGGATCCGCGCCTGTGTCGGCACCGGTTAATACGGACAAACTGATCCAAACCCAATGTGTACTAAGAAGATTAAAAAACCGCGTAACATGAGCACTCGGTTCGGTTTGTATGGGCAATATTCATTATATCCGTTGGAACATATATTAACCTGATAAAATTGCGTTTCGCCGGAACTGTAAAATTGCGTTTACCAAAAGTAATTATTAAATCATGAACATTTGAACATTTATGGGATTTTGTAGCAAGTGATACACCTGTGCGCGCTAAAACGCACAGTATCGTCAGAGCACACGAATACGAAAACGCACTCGGAAACGATTCCCCGAGAGTCTCGGGCCGAGACGTTTAACAGATTACACCAGAAGAAAACTTTCGTCCGTAATGAGATCGCAGATTGCGACCACGATGCACAGGAAAAAACCGCGGGACGTTCAAAACTCGAGCGCGCAGCGGAATATCGTTGTTCATACATTCGGCCCCGCGGCCCAAGGCTCGAGCGTAATACACGCGTTGGGAGGGAAAAAATATTAACACAAACGTACCGGGTACCCAACGTCTTAACTCTGCGAGATATTACCGCGCGAAGCGTATATTTTTACATTTATTTACTCGCGTTTAACTTTCAATCTCTCTAATCCAGACCGAGCTGACTCATTACGAACATTGTACACCAACCGACATTAACCGTTCAACATTATTATGCAAATTACTCCGGGAATACTGAAAAATCACGTTTCCGCATTATAATATTTTATTATGTAGACGGCGTAGTGTACAAACGAGTACGAATTACGAAAACATAACATACTCGTATATATATATATTACAAAACTAGTTTATTAAAATCCGGGAAAAAAAGCCGATTTCGATCCAAAACGATATTTGATACGACACATCGTCGTTTTGTGCAATTATCATCATCGGCTATATTTGCAGAAGAATCCTTCTGAAAGTATTCCTGAACTCGAGTTATTCGATAGTTATACGCAGTGATTCACCTTCAACAACTAGTGGTGAGCAAAAAGAAAAAACTTAAAAAATATGCTGCTCGGAATGAATAATTATTAAAATTATTTAAAAATATGTAACTATGTAAACGCTTTAAATCTATTAGCGTTGTGCTAGTTCAAGTAATTTTGAATGTTGTAATTTATAGCTGTTAATTAAAAAGCGGATAAGCCACCAGCCACCACCACCGTCTGGGCGTTATTCATGTACACCCGGAAGCAATGATATTGTTATGCCATTCCTAAAGTGATCCTCATCGACCGATTTTACGTGTTCATATATTTTAATTTCATGCGAGTCTTATTCGAGATGTTGTTCGGGAACTCAAATTTGAGTTCGGGTGCGACGATATGGCATATTTATCTGGCGGTTAAGCACACAGTTCAGAGTGATATTTTCCATTGCAGTCTTTACCGTGCGCAAAATCGTACAGTAAACAGCGTCAGTCCATTCGTTTGATCTAACGATTTATGATACACATTAAAATACACATTAAATAATGGAAAATGTTATACGAGGAAAAAATAAAAACCGCGTCGCGCAATTGCGCTCGAACAGCGTCCTGACCCCATTGCCACGAAGTTAATACTTTAAACAATATTATATATATATATACGTACAAACACGTATTTATTAGTATACGCCGTTTCTTTAGAGCTGACAAACGCATTAAACACCGGTGCGCTGAGCTCGGACGACTTGAACGAAAGAGACAGGAGCAGCAGCAGCAGCAACAGAGTATAAAACCCATTAGATTTTATGTTCCCGCGTCGGTGCAAGACCTGGGCGACCGGTGGCTTGGAGCTCATCAACTATTGGAAATTGGTTTTTTTTTTCGTATTCTTTTTTTTATTTTTTTTTTTTATATATCCGTCCTGTGTGCGCGCCACCGCTACCCCATCGACGATTCGCCACCACCACTACTGCCGCCGTCACGGGGGCTGTAAAGACTTCTCCCCTCCGGTGCACACGCGAGAGTTTTGCATGTCCCAGTCCGCAGATAAAACCGAATGGAATAATATCTTCTTAAAGAGTTTTCGGGCGCACCGAGGGTCGTTGCGTTCGCTGCTTAAGGGTATTTTGGACGAAGAAGAGGAGCGGAACGCGCGGCAGAAAAAAGCACCAACCGACTTTTTCGCCCTATTTCCCGCCGCCGCCGTAAAATGTGATTTATACAAATAGCTTAACCTTCGATTGGCAACGGGACGAGCGGATGGCGAGAGAATTTTGCATGTTTGTTTTGTTTATTGGTCGTCAATCTTAGGCCGCCAACTTTCACCCCTCCCCCACTATCTCGCCCCTCACTCATCATGACATAATGAATCCAACAACCTTACGTTTATGTATATATATGTGTGTGTATGAGTGTGTGTACTAAAAAGGCACTACGATGCGAGCAGGAAGCGTTATTTCTTCCCTCTTTTTTTATTGTCAAAATAATAGTCACCGTTTCTTCTTTATTTTTTTTTTCCTTCGGTTTTCATTCCGCTTTAAATCGTTAGACGGCTAATGAATTTCGGGACCGAAACACACTTCGCTCGTTTCTTGGGCCATTTGTAACCAAATGATGCTTTCTAGAAGTAAAAAAATAAAATAAATTTAACTAAAAGAAACACGAGGAAACAACATTGGGGCGAGCCGGAAGAGTGCCTCTACAGGGTGATTATCGAAAATAAAACGATATTAGGGACAATAGTCGTAAAAAAAAAAAAAAAAGAAAAAAAGATATATCTTTATAAATAATAATAATAAAAATAATAATAAACAAATGTTTTCCACCGAAGTCAACGGTACATATACGGGATTAAAGATTCCGTCACCGATCTTTCATTTATTCAATTCATCGCCTTCGATACGGTACGCGTCTTCATATTGGGTTTGTGCATTTGAAACTTCTGTAACAAAGTCGAAACAGTACGGGACACACGCGTGTGTAACATGTTCATTGATTCGAGATGCATATGACTATACGAATGCAACGAAACTCTCAACAGGTATACGATAGCGAAGGAAAACGCCTTATGCAATGTGATGACGATCATATTGGGATATTTAATCCTACACAATACGGCACACCCTGTATATAATGTTAATGAGCGGGTTTCCGAGGTTGATTGTGCGAGTATATGTATATGGTGCAAGCGGACGCGAGGGAGAAGAATAGAAGGACTCATGAATGACTTCACCTGATCAGTAGATATTGTGCATCGATCGTTTCTGTTAATGTATACAGTATAATATTATATTGTATTGCGTACTAGGAGGAGTGGACGTGTACATTTTTTATGCGTTTCTCATCGTTTTCATGGTCATATTATACACTAGCATATAATAGTATACGTTCAACATGGCAGTCGATAATAATATTATGTATCCCATCTGCCGATTATGAGATTTCCTGAAAACTAAATTTTTTTTATGAAAGTGTGTTTTTTATAACGTGTATATATATATGTTCATATGTGTGTGTGTGTGTGTGTGTGTGTCTTATGTTTAATGCAGTATATATGAGTGTATTTAGTCGTAAGTGTTTTGACGTTAATAAGTCTATAGAAAATAAACTTTCTGGCATAGCTTAGATATTTTTATATAATATTATTACGATTAAAAATACTCGCGTACAATAAAACGAGTGAAACACATATAATTCAGATTCAGTATTATATTATTACATCATTAAATCAGTTACTTTTTTTTCTTATTTTATGAATTTCAAACGTTTTAATTAAACTCGATTAATTTTATTAGCGTAAGATTTATTTCGGTGATTTCCCAACCCTCTTTATCTACTTTATCTGTAACTAAAGATTTGTTTGTAGTTCGGTAAGGGCAAAAAGAAAACGTTTAACATTCGAACGTTTTATCAATTATTAAATTTATACACGTGAATAAATAAACGTTTAGATTTGTTCAATGACCATATTACAATACATAGCGTAAGCCGTATACGAGGGTAAGAATAAAATTCATATTATGTCATTCGAAAAGCTATATCTACTTGATATTGTCTATGCACCGTAAATACCGTAAAAATAATATTCTATGCATTGTTTTATTTTTTATTTTTTACAATTCGTACGTTAAGTATTTGTAAATAAAATACATGTATCGAAGATTTTTCGAATAATTAAAAATACACTGAATTAGTTACATATAAGCATTACTAAGACATCATATATCTTTATGCACAAAAATATCCAACATTCGTGGCGATTGGCAATGTATTATAATTTTTGTTTCGATTTCGGGTTAATCGATAATTGATTGAAAACAGAATAGAAACAAAAGTCGTCCAATGTACGTAACAAAACATATCCACAATATTATTGTTCGTACATTCGTCTGTCGTACCATGGTCGTTTTTATGTTCTGGACCTGATGTTTAGGGGCAAACGGTTGGTGATGTTCGCGTAACCGAATAGTTAACGCGCAAGACCGAGTGATGTTTAACAAGGCTGGACGTTAAAGAGATAAACGTTTAGTCAAGTCAAGTTAGAAAGTAAAATTCACGTCAAACAAATTGTTCGCACAATTACAGAGTAACTTATTTAAACAAAGTGAAGTAACTCTTCTATTTCTTCTCCTCTCCCCACGGGTTCAACTCGTAATTCTTGCAACTAAAAATGTAACGTTCAACTGTAAACTTTGCCAACAACTTACATTCCTCCAGACGAACTCGATGAGTCAATCGAAACATCAGCTAACACGCCCAGTCTTGGTGTCGTCCATGCGATAACTGTACAGACGATCGAATAAATAAATACGTACAACTGCTGACGAATGGCGACCGTACAATTGTACGGTACTGTCCCATGGACAGACATCGTCCACGCGCACAGCTGTGCCATTGATAACAGACCACACGGACGGCGGTGCACGGAGATCATGAGCTTTTTCGTTCTTTCTAATTTTTTTTTCTCATTATCTTTGTTTTAACTCCCTTTTATCGTTGCGGTGCTTCGCGGCGCACGCGTTCAACGTATCGGAAAACGAGCGTTTGATTTCGGTCGAGAGTATTTCGAATTTCACGCCGACCGCGTTTTCACGAGCACCGAGATAATCGCATTACATTATTGTTGTACGTCGGACGTACGTACGCGGCAGGCGACGGTAAACCGCGCGAGAGTACTTACGACGCACTTGAAATATAATGTTGAACAGTCGAAAAAAAAAAAACACCCGACCAGAATAATAATAATATTCCGGACCGCGTTAATGTAATACGATCAACGGACCGCCGACGACGTTCGTGAGCTCCCCGCGTCCATGCGCATTTTTATTCGTGACAATCCGCGCGAGGTTTCCTTCATCACCATCTGTGATCAGTGGTCGTGTACGCTCGGATTTCGATACGATTGAATCGACTACTATCGTTCGACGTGCGAAACGGTGATTTTGCGAACTTTTTCCATACTTCCCGCCGTTCTCTAATCTTTTACGGATCCTTTTTAGCGCGCTTTTCTTCTCGCAATATTTTTCTGAAAAACAATGCGGTTTTTTATGTAACTCTTATTTTTTTATTTTTTTTTTTTATATTCAACCGACTTTTTACGGTAACTTTTCATGTTCAAGGTTATTGCCGTACGGATTAAGATTATCGCGTAGTACCATCATGTCATCCGAATCAATTGGAAATACCTATCAGTTTTCGTAAAAGTTTATTTTTTTTAGTAAAGACAACCGTCTATTGCACTTATTTTAATTTTTCACAATTTCTAAGTATTAAAATCGATTATTTTCAGAGTACCCATTTATTAATAGGTACATGAATACAAATCACCAACAGTCAGTCCGAAATAATTATAAACGAAAAAATGCACTTGTCCAGATTTAGGTCCTCGGTGATTGTGATTATGATTATTATACAACAATAAAACAAAATCACGCGTTGTATATACAATATATACGCACCGATCGGAACATGATACCCCGCAATATTATCTTGAAACCTGTATTTTCTATATTTGGCTGCGGGGTAATTAACTCGTTAAAAGTTTCAATCAAATTAATATTTTAATTGAACTAAAAACGTGATATTTTTTTTATTATTATTAAAATTAATCCTAACCGTACAGTTGTATTGATTACTTTTAATCAATTGGTAACTTGTCCTTCGTAAAGTAATCATTTTGTTTACTTCTATTTGGTATGTCCAGTTATAGTAAAATTACATATGTAAAAAACGCTCAACAAGTTATTTCCATTGTGAGCCAAAAGTATTTTACATTTTGATGTTTTCACAAATTGTAGTAACTTATTTTCGATAGAATCATGTTGGTTTTTTTTTTTTCTTAACATCCAAGTCACATTTGATTCAATTCAAAATACTTTCAATCAGTCATCACAGGTTCTTGATTCTTAATTACATCGATTCATATACATTTATCCAAATGCAATTTTTTTTACGCTTTGCATATTGTTGATATTGTGTTGGATTTCGTTCGACTTTCTTAAACATGATGTCGCACGATGGAGTAAATCGTTCACACTCGAAACCCGTTCACGTGCCGCGTGGAACATCTCTCTGTTTCTTAACACTTAGTGATTCATAATATTGCCTCTCGCGGTAATCGGGTGCGTTGCGTGTGCCGAACGCAGCCTATAACGATAAGAACTGAAAGTCATGTAGACGTAAAAGGAAATAAAATCGTTTCGTAATAATTATTAACGGAGATCGAACGGTATTCGATCAATTTCAACATATTTCTTACACATTGTCGCATGCACCGACGTTCCTTGTGCTGTCTGCATGATCGAAATCGGAGAACATTTCCGTAATAGTCGGCTGACGACTCGGGCCTGGATCGGCGCGGTTGGATGTTTAGCAACGTGTTCCGAACGGGTTAGCTGGACGCGCGCAACGCGGACTGAAGCGCATTGTTTACGGGACAATCGGAACGGCGGATGGTTTCCCAACGGCCAGCCCTGGGGTTAGTTCGAAGAGATAGATGATCGGTTCTTATTATCATTGGAACCAATTACCATAATGGACTCCCGATAACCCGAAAGATATCAGACCACAGGACGGTCGGATTAACAAAAACACCGGATTAATGAATTTTCACCGTAAAAAAAATGCACATTTACTTATTGAAACATAAACTTATTTCATGAAAACTTAAAAAAACAATACATATGCACTAATTTATGACGTACTATGAATTAATCATTGACGGTACAGTTAAAAAAATAATATATATATATATTGATATATCAATTTGTTTTATGGTTTTTGATTTGAAATCACGCTTTTAAGACTAAATGTTAAGATAAAATATTGCCGAATTACTGGATGTATAGGATCTTCGTACAGTCGTATTACCCGGAGTCTTCTGTACTATTATTATGTAAGCTACCGCATTTGAGTTAAATAAATATTACTATTATTATTATTATTATTTTTGTTATTACTATGATAAACATATTTGTCACTTTATACAGGAAATGATTGATTTTATGCCAGTCTGATACTATTTAAATGTAACGTATCATACGTGCTGGATAAAATAAAACGTGTGTGTGTGTACTATAAATAAAAAAGGAACAAAGTAAAATAAATCAAGGGCGATGACGACCGAGTGTGTTTAGGATTTAACAAAGACCCGATTGCTTGTTAACGTTAAGGGTTTAAGGGTAATACGGCCGTATCAAAAATACCATCGTGATTTAAAAACTATCTGGCGGCAATAAATTATTCTGTCCAGCGATGTAATTACCTCGTTATTTTTTCTTTAAATATTTTACTGTGACGACCGATGGTGTACGGCGGCGACAGCGGTGGCGGATGAAGGTAAATACAAATTCACACTGAACTCGATTTCGAATACAGGTAGGAATATGCATTATGTATATATATATATACCATACAGGATGCAATAGAATTAGGGAAAACATTACTGTACGAATTTTTAAAGGTGTTTTGCATATTGAGTACTATACAATCGTATATGTAAATTACACGATTTTTATCGTTACGATACATCAACAACTTATTGTACATTGTAGCATGGTTGATGATATTTTTTTTCTAGAAGAATGTTTTTCTATGGAAAAATGTGTTTCGTTACCTTTCGAATATAGTAAACATATATAACTTATTTTAAATTAAGTCAAAATTCTAAGTCATTTTGAACAGTTTCTAACCGATTATAAAATAATTATTGCTATCTAGACTAATTTACTTACGACAATGGCAATAACTGACCACAACGATTTTTCTAAACTAAAATCCATATTACCTATTTAAACTTGCATTTCCATCAAATCATATTAATTTCATAAATGTCAATCGTTACTGAATTTAATCACTTTTTAAATTTTAGAATTGATTTTATTTTTAAGGAGTTTATTAAATTTGATCATTTCATGAAGTTTTTTTTTTTATTGTTTTAGTTCTAATTACTACAATACATAGATTTATATTAATGTTTTCCACCAACCAAAATTATACCGTCATTGATATGTAAATAAATTATAATGCGGAATTAGTTTTATTCTCGATAACAAATTAATTTTTTGGATTTTTATTTATAAAATATATATTGATACTACAAATATAATATATGAATATTAAATACCTCTATTTCATCGCGTAATAAATATTTAAATCATATACATTCACGTGAATGAAACGAGTATATATGTAAATAGTCTTTTAAAACGCCCATGACTAAGTGCAAATTTTGAAACGTAATTTTATTGATATTTATTTTTGTAAACGATACCACGATTGCACATTTATACAAATGTTTATAACGATCTCTATGCAGTATTGATTATAAAAATCGATTAACAGAGTGATTTAAATAACGATGATATCACAGCTGTCGCATAAAGATTACATAATAACAGTATAATAATAATAAAATTGTATCGACTGCAATAAGACGTGGTAAGATTCGATTTACATAAGTCCGTTGGTTTTTTTTTTATTTCTTTCCTGTTGTCCACCAAAACTGTGATCCAAAACCATATCGTATAGCCACGGGGAGTTTTGTCGAATTTGTGTCGCCCTACCGCGAGTCTGGTCAGGTGTATCAAATATCGTATCGTCACGTGATCAACCGTAGCGCAGCATTGCGGTACGTATTTTGTAAATTATTATTATTATTGTTTTACGCGTGTTTATGTATAGGAATGATCACATAGCCGATCCCAAGACAATGCAGGTTTAAACAAATACGCGAGGATTGCGTTTGGCGGTGCATTTTTTCGCGGTCGACACGCCGTCCCCGAGGGAGAGCTGATGAGAGTGTACCTCTCTGCGCCCGTAGTCGTTTTAAAGTATCCATTACCGACGCGAATCGGACACTGATCCATACGCGCACGCACTCGCATACACACACACACACACACACACACGCACGCATTATACACACGCGCGCACATACCTACCCACTCGTGCACACCGATCCCCGGGGACCGGAAGCGACTCGAAGCCTTAAATATAATTGCGCCCGGTGTACGCGTTGTATCGTCGTTGTAAAACCGTCGACGCCGCAGAGCTGCTCGTGACATCATATTCGTGCGACGCAATGTCCCCCGCCGGTGCTCGCCAGTCGTCGGTCGGGCGCGGTAAAGGGTCACGAGATCCGCAACGACGCGGACCCGGCGCTCTCGTACACGTGCAATCAATCCTTAATCGTGTAACGACGTACAGCGGACAAACGAACAGGACATCGCGTCGAAACCGAACGGCATAGCGCGACGAGCGCCAACTCGGACGCCGCGGAGATGAATCGCCTCCAAGGACGCCTCGGTAACCGCGTAGCTGGATGGCGAAACTGTCCGTGTTTGCACACACGGTCGGCGATGTCGTCGCGTTTGTCGTACACGTCGCCATATCGTCGCCGCTGCAAATGCGCCTACGCGAAACGCGTTTTGATTTTGATTTTTCTATTCTCCGCCGCGCACGACTCGCGCAGTGATAACGTGCACAAGACGTATCGTCGACGATCGTATTAATTTTTTTCTCTTCTTCTTCTCTCACTCGTATTTCATTATCGTCGTTGCGGACACACACATTCAACATCGATCGATCGATCGCGAGTATCGCGTACCACCACTATCACCGCGAAGAAGTCCGCGTCGGTACAGCGTATATAATAACACCAACACAAATATTATATATATATATATATATATATATATATATATAGGGATGTCGTCAATTAAAAGGTCACCCGCGTGCCACGTCTAAACGTGTTCCTTTGGAATAAATAGGCCAACTCCATATCTGATCCGATAAAAGTTGTTGCGATGTGTTTTATTTGTATATAGTATTTTTATTTTTTTCATCTTATCCACTTCTCTACTTCTCATGTATAAAAACGATCAGTGTGTGTGTATATATATATATGAACCGGTGTGCCCACTCGAGATACTCGTTTCGGACATTCTAGCCAACCTTCACAAGCTCTACGAGAATATTATATATATATAAAAAACACGTGAAATAAATAACTCGATACACACACGCACACAAGTACACACATATATACTCGTATATATATATACAACAACTGACCGACTGTTTTCTCGATGGGTTTTCTATCACACGTTGTAAGAAAAGAAAAAAAAAAGAAAAAATACTTTTTAGTCGATATACCGGTTTTAAGAACGTTGAGACATTTGGTTGATTAGATTGGTCGACTCGACGACAACGACGACGACGATGACTTACGTATCTTACAGCCCTGCACCACGCGAAACGACTCGTTCCGTTATCGCATTGCGTGCACTTTAGTACATAACTTGTACGCGTGTCAGCGGCTTCGGAGTGTTGGGCGTGTGGGCGAGGACGTTTTGGGTGTCGCCAAATACGGCGTTTAAGTTCCTCGCGCGAAACGTGCAGGTGTACACATATTGCGCACATTCTCCGATAGCGGTAATCCACTGCGGTTTTTCGCTGTTCGTGTGTACTCTCGTTTGATTGCAATTACCCGGTAAACGTTTATCCACAAAATGCGATGGTCGTTGTGACGTTGGGGTTTCGACCACTGTCTCAACATACGCCGCATCGTACCCCGCGGGAGTCTGACCAAGAAACATTTCAGACGGCTGCTGCTGCTGTGCGAGAACAATGTGCACCCGTTAAGTGTGTGTGTGTGTGTGTGTATGGAGGGGGTACTCACAAAAGCTATACAAGAGACGAGGCGACCGCACGTTATTATTGTGTAAACATCGACGACGGCGGTGCTGAGGTCAGGCTGCAGTGTACCATACCGTACGTATAATGTAATATCTCTACTCGGGACCGAGACAAAAGAGTTTGTACCTGTGTGCGTGTGTGTATGTATGTGTGTATGGTGTTTTCACCGTAACGAAGGGGATGAAGAGCGCTGCGCGATGAAGACGTCACGGGGTTGAGGCGGCGATATAGTGTGTTTGGCAAACCAAGCGTAAATTTTCTCGGGGATGTAATATACACGCGCGCGCGTAAGGGTGTGTACACATAAGTATAGAGAGTAGTACTCTTGCGTCGTATTATATACGCGCATAGTGGTCGAGGTTTCAACGGTTTCGGAAAATGTGGTAATTTTTTTTTGAGAGAGAGAGAGAGAGAGAGAGAGAGAGGGAGTGAGAGAGCGAGCACACGGAAAATCATCATAACGTTTCAACCTCTGATGAAAAGTTTTCGCTACAAATTTCCGCTTGCCTGCGCATTGAATTAATAATATTTAATGTACGTGTACATTCGCGCGAAAATCGTGTACTTTAGTTGCTTTAGTTGTCTAGCTCACACGATAATATTATACCTACGTAGTACAGCGTATACCGTGGCACCCGTCGCGTAGGTAGATGTATATCTACCGTGTAATATGTACCTACACGGTTGTTTTACGGCTGCGCACATAGTACGCATTAAAATATTATATCGTTCGCCGTCGCGGACCAATATAACACGGTCGCACGTTACGGCATTGGAATGATGTGCACAACAACAGCGCAATAATATAATATAATATAATATTATCGCATCGTGACATAATATGATTATTACAGAGAACAATACGCGGGTACTGCATTATAGAACGTAAAAAAAACCGATATTTACACAGACCACCGAGCGTTTGTATGCGTGTGGTTAGTTTTATTTTTACGATCATTTCTCTTTCTCTCTCTCTATTTCTCTGAATGAATCTTTACCGCAGAGATCTCTTATGCTCACCGCGCATAACGACGTACTTGGAGATTGGTGCACAATAAGAACGTGTGCAGCATTATTATCTTAACGCGTGAAAGGCTACGTCGCGACGCGTCGATGAGATCATTACGAGAATGTACACATCATTTGTGTACCACATTCTCGTTGGAAATCGTTCATATGTTACACGAACAGAACATATTGAGAGAGAGAGTTCATTTGAACCATTTCGATTTCCTTCGTTCCTCCAGTCCAAATCTTAACCGATACACCAATCGTTTTCTTTTCTACGACACTTCGATACGATATCGAAACCATACAACGGTAGCCGTTACTAACCGTTTTTCCGAAAAACGATGGTGCCGAAAACGTTCAGAATCACGTCGGTCCGAAAGGTGAATTGATTTGCGAATAATACCATGCGTTTGCAGTGCACGTCGGACTTAACGCGAGGACGGATCAGCGACCAGTGGAGGGGGAGGAGGAATAGTTGTGTGGGTGCGCGATAAATACAAATAAGTAAACATGCAGGAAAAACATATGAGACGCGCGTGCGTTGCAACACCACAAACCCGGTGCGTTGTTCTGCGAAAGCTCTTCGGAGGTGGCAAAAGATACGCTTTGTTATCGCAACAACATTATCCGTAAAACTGCGCACGTACCTGTTCACGTAAATACATGCACACACGTGTGTGTGTACGGTTGACCACACGCAAATGCGCGTATGACCGCGTCGACCGCACGGCGTGTGCGAATCCGGCCGTGAAATTGCAATTGCCCCGGCCGGACGCGTTTAATGGCTCCGAGCCCGCGCGCGCGTACGCTCGACGTCTCGGTTCTCGGGAATTCGCTCGGGTCGTCGACTGTGCGGTCTCGGGTCGTTCGGTCCTCCGCACGGTACCCTTTATCGTTTTCGACCGGCCGCGGCTAGCGCGTCATTTCCGCTGTTTACCGCACACGCGTATTACACACGCACGCGCATGCAAACGCACGAACAAGTCGGCCCGCACACACACACGCGCGCGCATGCGCACGTCGAAAATTTAAACGTACATCGGCTAGAAGAACGGACGAATTTTTTTCCCGCCAGTTTCCCCCGACATCTGTCCCGGCGTACGGTTCGACCGAACTCGATTTTCAGCCTTACCCGCACAACTAGGTTTCTTTTAATAAATAAAAACTAACGGTACTGCGTCGTTTCGAAACCCGCTCCCCCTTAACAACATTGTTTATTTTATTTCAATAAATTAGATGACCTTGCGAGACGTCGCCGTCGGACGCGTGCGCCGTAACGCCAACTGAGTCCGTTGTTTTCCCAATGGTTTCGGGGCAACAACAAACGTTGTGCATAGGCGCGTATGTGCTTGGTTCTATCGCGCAAGTGCCGGGATAATTGTCAGAACCCGATCGAACAATAAATCATATAGTGTTCTAATGCCAATTTGTCCCGGGTCGTTACAGCTACGGACGATTCGAACGATAATATATATCGTTGTTGTACGAAACCAGTATGGCGCGGGTACGAAAATCGCCCGAAAACACGTGCTGCTGCACACCGCGCGAGACGCCCGAGGCGAGCGTACGTTCTCGACGAGAGGAAATCGGCCGCGATAGTTTTCAAACGTTTAGACTTCGGCGAGCGCATGATCGTCTTGATGAAAAACAAACGACAAATCCTGCGAACGATCGTGTCTCTATTACGGGCGTGTAAAACACGTGTTGTGGTGCACGTTTCGACGTAAAGCGCGTGCGCCCCGGGAATGAAAAACTGCAAATGCACAATTTCCCGAGACTCTCCGGAGAGGAAGAGCAATAATAAAATAATTATGTTTGATCGATCAATAAGTGAAAAATAGAAAGAAAAAAAGTTGCGCGCTCCCGTGTCACGCGGGAAACGCGGTAGAATTGCATTCGACGCAGCGAAAATGTCGATGACGCGTGCTTCTCAAGGGCCCGGGACCGAATAAATTAATATCACGCGAGCGTACGCCCGGCCGAACACGAGTGCGTCACATCGGCTCTTGTTTACAGGGTGCACTCGAGTGCTGCAGAAGTGTAGCACTGCGAGCCATGCGGATTCACCGAAGACCGAACGGGACACACTGATTGCCACGCGGCGGTGTCCAGTGCGTGAACTTCAAGTGCACGGCACTCGTTTATCTTGTTTACGTGCACAGAATTTTACTTGCTGTCGCGATCTGCCGACGGTGAGTGTGCTACTTTTTAGGTGAATTCTGTACGTATCGATATAGTTGGATTCGTGCTCGTGTCGTTTGCCTGACAACCGATGTGTTCGTGTTTGGTTTTCGAAAATACCGACGGAGAAAAAAAATTAATGAAACAATTCAACCGTATTTCGATCGAAGCGAATCGGATTCATTGGAAAACCTTCGTGGGGCACCCTTACGTATACAATATGTGAGCACATCTGCTTGGTGATCTCGCTCGGTAACGCGGTTTCTTGTACTTCCCCTATTCGAAAGAAATTTTGCGCAGCAGCTGGACACAATACCATGGCGCACATAGTCATCGATGAAGGGATTCTGCCAGCGGCGACCATCGAAGTCGGTGAGAACACCAAGGGAGCGCATGAACTATTGTTAAAAAGTTCATTTTTCTTAACCAGTTAACTTCATTAGTTCGTTTAGCTGTTGACTTGAACGTTGCTTTTGTCCGTTGATTTTAATGTTATCCTTCAGGTTAATATTGACATTTATTTTTTGAAATAACTCAACATTTTAATTATAAAATAATCTCGGTTAGATATAAGAACGATATAAATGGTAATATGAATACGATAAGAAAATTATCGATAAGAAAATATGATAGATAATTATATTTTAGTTTTACATTTTTTTTTCTAAAAATACATTTTAAAAAGTGGCTTTTAGTACAGAATGCCCTTCTGCTCAGTGATAGAAAATACGAGGAAAATCGATGATAATGATTTTGAAATGAACTTATTGCTCAAATATGATAAATATTTTAATACTAAACAGAATTAACAGACATAAAATGTATGATCGGCCAAAATGCTAATTGGTATGGCTGTATACGTCGTGACTTAATGTCCCACTAAAAAACAAATGTTATTTTTGATATAATTTAAAAACGATACTACTGAGGACAAAGATTATTAAAAAGGCTACGCCTCTCCCATCTATCTATTTTTAAAATCGATGAGTCTTGTTTGGGCAGAAAAAGTGTCCTTTACTACAACTTGAATAAAATACATTTAAGCATAGTCTTAAATAAGAAACACGATTGTTAAAAAGGCTATGACTACTCTGCCCAAGTATGACTTCAAGGTTATGATAGTCGATAGACAGAAAACGTATGTCTAATAAACTTGTTTTTAATTTTAATTAACTTTTAAATTATTACCGCACTAACAACTCTGTAAAATAATATTTTTCACAAACCGAAAATTCATAAATTCATCATTGCCATTCTTGACCGGAAGCGTTTGCTCCTTCCTTCTCCAGTTTACATTTTCTATACTTCACATCATCATTTTTTTTTTTTTTCCACGCATTTACTTTGTCGACACCTTATGATAATTATTTCCCGATATCATAAACACAATTTTATTTACTTACATTTCATCATATTGCGCATATACGACGGATCAAATCGCATACGAATATAGACGTATACCATGAACCGTTCTTGTGCGCGAATCGTACATTACATGTAATACATTGAATGGTTTTCCCGACGAGCAAAAACTCCAAAAACCGATGAATGCTCTCATTCTTTATTATATAGTCTTAAATTTCCTTTTGCCGAGAAACCAATACGTATTACGTTCGTGCGGGCGTGAGTGTGATGAGTGTGCGCACGTGGGTGAGTGCGTGTGCGTGCTTGTCTGAGTGTGCGTGCTTGTCTGAGTGTGCGTGCGTGTGTGTGAGTATGTTTGCGTGTATGTGCGTGCGTACGTGTGCGTGTGCGTGTACATCTAACCTAATCGATACAGTTCCCGGCTATATAGTCCAATTACGGGCCGAATATTATTACCGTCAGCGCGCGCACGTGGTCACGGTCGTTGTTTTATATTTATTATTATTTTTTTTTTCTTCTTCTTCCCCGCATGTACGATAGTAATACTTTCGCGGCGATCGTTATGTCGAGGGCTCGTCCGAGAACCGCTGCAGCGGGATCGCGTCGCGCCGAACAATAAACGTGTAGCGGCTGAGGCGATGATCATAATTTATATTACTATTATTATTATTATTATTATTATTATTATTTCACCCGGTGCGTGCGCGCTCGTGTGTCTGGAGAATTGGCCGCCGAACAAATTGTCAGCTATATCGGTCCCCGGGGCCGGTTGGAAATTATTAACGACGGCCGCGGCGTTCCTGGGGTGGTTCCGCTGGCACGTCGTCCTGCGGGACCCTAACCCGCACAGCCAGCCGGCAGGGCCGTGCGAACAACGGTGCGCGCGTTACCATTACCACCAGACCCTATCGCCGTTCGCAGTCGGTCGCGATCCGCGTCGCGTCACATCGTCACCGCTCGGACCTGTTGCGATGTGTCCGATCGCATGAAAAATCGCTTTTCCGCGAGCCGTACACTTGCATAGCGAACGCGACACACGATTGACTTCGAGGTCGGATAAATAATTAAGAACTAATAGAAAAAAAAAAAAAATACAAGTTCACCCAGCACACGAACTCGCATGGCAACACATGCTCACCATGAAATTTACAAGTCTAGGGCGCTGGACGACGACAACGAATCGAACCATGTTGTTCACAAGAGCCGCTGGCAACTGATCACCTTGAAATTAGGGGAACTATAATATAAACAAACGGCAATATAATTGCGCAGAACCATGTTTACTAAACGGCCGACGCAATACGAAAACGTGGTTTTAAAGATAATTCTGTTGGCAGACGATGAACTCACAAACACTACGTGTGCACACGAATACGAACCGAACGGGAGAGCGAGATGGTGACGAAGGCATTTTCCACAAAGGCTATGGCCGCCGGACATATCTAAACTCATGAAACTTTTGTGACAGTGAGACCACGAATTGAAATAACACGCAAGACATAACCGACAAACGAAAACGATAGCATGAACGAAACAATACAAAAATCTGAAAATCGAAAACATATAAAAACTTGTTCACAACACTTTGGGTACTCCCAGGCCTATTGACGGTTGTACCTGGCCTAGTTTATCTTAATTGTTCATGAAGGACTTACTGTCTAATTCATTGAAAAACGAATAAAACCTTATGGCGCTGGTTGCACAGTGTAAACTAAACATTCTGTGGTGTACGGAAAAAGTGTTACGGTTAAATATATAAGTGATATCTCTGCTATATCATTCTCGATTTTCACAACGTTATTTCCATCATCATTACCTGTATATTATGCAGTAATTTGTCGACGGTTATAACGATTTCGATATGGAATTTTATTAATTGATTCCGCACGCCTGGGGAACAAATTCTTTATGCTGTACATGGATGTAATGGACTTGGATGTAAGTCAAACTTTTCTATCGTCAATAAAATGTTTAACCGAATACGTGTTTTAGCGATTATTATCAATTATTATGTTCTAATAAAAAAAGATTGGCTAATATCATTTTGACTATTTATTTTAACTTGTATTTTCGGCTACTACGCGACAACAGAAATAAATTGATGTGCCCAAACAAATGAAAATATATTTCAGTTATCCAATTCTGTACGGTGAAATTGCCACGAATTAATATTTAGAAAATATCGTTCGCAATTTCATCTTATTCTTCAGAATTATTCAATCGGTGTTGTAATACATCATCTACATTAGTTTTGCTTTTGAATAAGAACTAATATCGTAGAAAAGATGAGCCAATGCAAGGAAGTCAACGGTAAATATTCTAACTAAAATAATATCAGTAAAGAGAACGCGAACATTTTAATTATGTACAAGTTATTTGTGTAAAACTGAAATCTAGCATCTGCAGTATCAAACGACAAGACAGGAAGTGTGCGGTACGAGGAATTCGTAACCCGAAAACCCGTCAACGGACACCCGACGGAAAGGATTGGACAATCTTATCGATTGCAAAGACACCAGACGGACCAGTCGGCAGCAACGACTGCCGCGGTAATTTAGTGACAATACATATTTCATATATGTTGGATCTAAAGAAATATTATTTTTAAACGATCTTTACAGACGATGACGCCATCTGATTGTCAAGTGAATCCAAATTCGGGATCTACAAAACGGAAAGTGATTCATTTCTCCTTGCCGAAAAGGGATGAAATTAAATTGCATAGCACCAAGAACGCATGGGTCCCATCTCGTCTGAGAGCAAAAGACACGAACGAAAGTCAACTGTCGAACAATGAAGAATCGCAGATAGAAGTAAGTATTAAAGTTGTAACTCATCCGATAGCAATATCGAGTCGAGTAATGTTCAAGATACACTTCCGTTGTTGCTAAAAGTTTTATTGCTGTTGTACATTACTATACGTAAATAACCATAACTTGTCCTCTTTTTTCGATCTTCAAGGATGTTCGAAGGAAATTTATGTCAATTCTCAATAAGTTGACATCGGAGAACATGGTATTGTTGACAGAATCGATTATGAGTTTACCAATTGAAACGGAAAAATGCATGCATGAAGTCATAGAAATATTGTTTCAAAAAGTATGTCGTAAAGTACATTTTATCTGTGCATAAGTAATTAACGATTTGTATTTGAATCTTGTGCAACTCATTTGAACATTTACTTAACTGTAGAGACGAATATCGTTTTTATTTTTTTACTGTATTGAAAAACTCTTCAGGCCATTAACGAACCAAGCTTTACTCCGCAATACGCGTATATTTGCACGGCAATGGACACCAAAGAAGTAAAGCAGCCAACGAGGTCGAAAACTTCATTCAAAAAATTATTGACAAAGTGCTGTCAAGACAGATTGAATGAAATGCGAGTCCACGAAGAGACTTTAGCTAAAGATCTTCGAGCAATTGACGAATGTCATGATCAGGTAAACATCTAGTTCGAATATCTGATATAGCTACTATGAAACTATATAACTGATTATGAATAATAAACGTGATATAATCTTTCATACTATATGAATAACATTATACAGGGCATTATGGATGAGCTAAGATCCAAGTATGACCAGGAAGAAATGGCCTATAGGAAAAAATCAGTAGGAAATTGCAGGTACGAACATAATGAACAAGAATAAAATTAATAATCTCCGCTGTAAACAATATGTTTTTGGATTTTTAGATACATGTGCGAGCTATATAAGGTGGGTATATTAACGAGTCAGACTTTGGAAACAAGTATAAAATACCTACTAAAGTCGCCAAATGAAGAAACCCTGGAATGTGCGTGTAGTATACTGAAACACACAGGGAAAACGATAAGTCACGTAAGATTATATTGAATTTAAACTTACAAATTCAAATTTTCATTCGTTGAAACGTAATCGAAACATCGAAATTCTTTGTAATGTTTAATGTATTACAATTGCAGAAAACCACTTTCAATAAGCTTAAGGAGTATGCGTCTGCAAAGTACAAGAATACGATTCCGACGAGAATTCGATTCATGATAGAAGACACAATAGAACTGAAGGAAAATGATTGGGTACCACGAAATGCTCGTCCCAAACAGGTGTGCAATACAGTGGCGTCATTGAAATCTGAAAAACTCTTACCAAAGGCAGTGAACGTTTTATCAAAAGTATAAAAATTATGTTTTTTTTCATTTAACAAAAGTTTTGCATACTCCTAACATAGTTGATATAATTTTAATCATAAAATTGTATTGTTTTTATTAGAAAAACACACTGCAAAATCAGAACGAGCAGGTAAAAATTAAACCGCCGAAGGAAATTATTAAGGTATTTAATCAATGATAAATAGTTCATTTTTTTTTTTTTTTTTTTGTCAACTATTGAAATAACTAATTAATAGTTTGGCGAAGTTTAAAAGTTTGATTCAACAAAATTATTATTTTTAGAATGGTTTAAACAATTGTAAGTTAAAGTATGAATCATAAAAATATTTAAAAAAATAAATGATATTTGAGTGTTAAATATTCATTTAAATTCATATATTTTTATATTCTTATGTTACTTTTCTTTAGGTCGTTGCTACTCAAAATGATGAATCAGCAAGAGTCACAGAAGCAAGTGGTCCAAAACCATCGTTGCCAAATAACGCCGAAAAGAGTAACAAATCACTAGTATTACCATCTGTAGGCCTAGTAACCGAAAGCGTAAAACAATGCCAAACGTCGAACGATGAAGATATGGAAATAGAAGTAAATTTTATTCGACGAAACACTATGTATTTTGTAGTATAATTCTACGTTTCCTAACCATATTTTTTGTTTTTGCAGGAAATTCAAAAGAAATATCGATCGATTCTCGACAATATTACTCCGGAAAATATTGAGCCGATGGCCAAAAACATGGTATCCCTACCAATGAAAACTGACGTTTGTTTGAAAAACGTTGTCGAATTTTTATTTCAGAAGGTACTAAAAAAGGAACGAAATAAATGATACACATTGATATATGCTTTAAACGTGCGATTATTTAATAATTTAAAATTCTTTAGACTATGGACAAACCGGAATTGATCCCTCAATACGCTTATATATGTTCACTGATGAAAGGCACGGTAGTACGTTCAAAAAATCAGAAATGCAGTACTTCGTTTAAAAAACTTTTGATTACAATGTGCCAAAACGTATTCGAAGCGATGTTCAACCGTAAGCGAATGGTAGCCAAAGATCGCATTGAAATCGAATCCTGCAAAGATAAAGTGAGAACGACTTTCGATATGATTTAACAAACAATTAAAGTATCATCCTTTGTGCACGTAATAATCATAATACGGTCGTAATGTTACAGAAAATGCGAATGCTTCTACAATCGAAATTCGACCAAAAAGAATTGGATTACAAGAATCGTTCAATTACTAACTGCAGGTACACTCAACCGATAATTTAACCATGTTATGATTACAACGGAAAAGATGAAATAATACGTGTTAACAATTTTTATCCTCCAATTTTTATCACTTCCAGATTTATGTGCGAACTGCTAAAAGTTAACATTTTAGTGCCTCCGGTGCTGGAAATGTGCGCGGCGCATCTCTTACAGTGTTCAAAAGAGTTATCAATCGAATGCGTGTGTGTAATACTGGAGCACGCTGGAGACGCATTCGACACTGTAAGATTTACTTAAGCCAAAAATTTTATACTTTTGATATTTCAGTGCAAAATATTATTTTAAATACAAAACATCTATCCACGCACACGTATAAATTATAAATTATAAATTACAAATTGTAGAGTGGAGTGGTTGAGAAGCTACGCGAATTCTCAATCGCACACAAGCAGAAATTGTCATCGAGAATACACTCCATGGTCCAAGATACGTTACGGCTAAATAATAACGATTTGCTGTTAACTAAAAGCTGCGAAAAGCTTCCGATAATGGAGGAAAAAGATGAAATTAATTTCTCACAATTTCCGGTCAATGATATACAAGAACCCGACGTACCACCAGTATCAAAGGACCAAAAGATCAAACAACCAGAGGTATTATATTCAGTTCACTGATAATGACAGAATTTAAATTACTAAAATATTGTAATTATCTGCAATAGATAAACATTGATTTAAAAATAGAACAGATGCAAAATAATCCTTCATCGGCACAAAAAAAAGTAAATAATTTAATTATTTTCAATCCATTTCAATTAAAAATATTTTAAGGTTTTCCGTTCAATTATTATTTATTGTTTTTTTTTAATCGACAGTAATATTATTTAGTCTACTAACTAAACAATTATTATTGAATTTTTTCAATTAAACATTAATATTTATGATATTTTTGGTATATCATCAGTTGAACGTTTGTAAAACTGTTAAAGAGGTTATTAGCTCGGTAACCGCAAATAATTTGAACTCTACAATAAGTGAGTTATCCGCACTTATAACGAACGTAGATGTGATGGAAAAGACGGTCAACTTCATTTTCGACAGAGTATGATTTAAAATGTCCTTTTCTTTTAATGTTCAACCATCATTTAAATGTTTTGAATCGACCGTTCAATTTATGAATTTGTTAATTCATTTAAGGCAAATGTTCGTCCAAAAAGCATACCAGAGTTGGTATCTATATGCTCTTCATTAAAGAATATCGTTCTTGCAAAAGAGGAACATACGATGCATATCTCGATGAAGAAACAAATCCATATGCGTTGTAATCAGGTATTGCAATCCGGAGTCCAGAAAGATTCGAATGGGAATGGATATACGCGCAAGGAACCTTACACGTAATTTTTCGTTTAGTGTTCGACTTGAGTAAAGAATGAAGTAAAATGTATCTTTATACCTGTTAAATTCAGATTTGTTGGCGAATTATTTAACGCGAATGTGTTATCAGCACAAGCTCTAATAGAATTTTTACAAAACATACCGGTTAAGTTAACAAACCGAGGGCTTGATAATACATGTTGCCTACTAAAAGCAGGGGGGGAAAAATTGGAACAAGTAATTGCGTTCAATTAGCTGGTTTATTGTATACAGCTTACAATGGTATCTAACGTGTTTGTATGATTAATTCCAGGTATATAATCTGAAAAAAATATTGAGAAAACTGACGAACATGGTTTCGAATGATGTGGAAGGGGTATACTCTAAACGGAGTAGTATGCTCTTTAAAGAACTCGTTGACTTACGGGACAATAAATGGGTCTTTCAGTGCAAATAATTAACATCAACCGATGGCTAGATGGTCCTGATCGATTGTTTATCCTGAAACACCTTCGTTTTCAGTGAAAAGCAAACTTAATCATGAGTCATTTTTATTTATATTTTTACTTTTCATTAAGAAAAAGATAAAAAATCAAGTGTAATAAACACATTTTTCACCAAGAATAATAAGGTTAGGAATTCATATTCAAAAGATAAAGATTGTTGTTTAAAAACAAATCAAAAATTATGTTAAAATGAATTATTTATATTATTCTTTTACCATTTTTATTGTTAATCTTTATTGTATTTATCCCAATTATAATTTTATTTTTCCCCTATCCCAGAAATCTGAATAGTGTATTAATAATTGAATAAACAAACAGTATAAACTATCTAATTTATGGTTTTTGAAACTACCTAGATCACTTTTCAATGATATGAAACATGGCACGAATGACTAAAAATAAATATTAACAATCTTCTTTCTTTTTATTCATTCGTGCAATGTTTCATATTTTTGAAGAGTGACCAGACTAGTTGAAGAAACCGTTAGTTCTATAGTTTATACTATCTGTTTATTCCAAACTAATATAATTATCAGATTCCTTGAATAGGAAAATAAAATTATAATTGAAAATAAGTATGATCACCTTTCAAAGATACAAAATATTTTTCAATTAGCAATAAAATAGAGTACCGATAAAAATGATGACAGAACTATGTACATAGTTCATTTTAGCAGTACGCATAATAGCAGTATGCATTTTAGCATACGCTTTTAATTTTTTTTTATAACAACATTTACGATTTGAATTTGACTTATATTATTTGAACTAAATTGTTCTAATAATTGTTATAAAATTTAAATAATTATAAACTTAACGTGTAACATAATTAATTTCACTAATGAGTTGTATATATATACACTATATATAGTTAGCAATTATATGAACACTGATAATTTTTTAAAAAAAATATCGTTTTTGGAAAAATGTATGATTGAATTTTTACCTTTAAAAATCTAAAGTCGTAATTACAACTTTCAAATAAAGTTTTATAACATACTTTTCGTTATGATATAACTTAAGTATTACATTTTTTATGATACATTTACAACCATTGATTGTTATTCATTACTTGAATTGTTTACATATTTTGCTTTTGTTCACCACACAACAATATAATCATCATCTTCGAAAATTAAATGTATTTCAAGACGTTTGAAAGTTTCACCTGTATAACAACAGATTTGAAAAATGAAGTGAGCAAAATACAACTACATTGCATAGAAAATCATATGTACCATCTTATCCAATGGGATCAAATGAGGTAAAATATTTAAAAACAAAAAAAAAAAAGAAACATTATTTAATTTACAAATATATAATTAACAATTAACGAATAATATTATAAATATTTTTTCAATATACAGTTCTAAGCCCATAATATGCTGGTAGAACAAACCATTTGAATGACAACAGGATTCGATTTCGTTAGATTATGCGAAATACTTGGTGATCGAAAAAAGAACAAAATATTATGTGAAATATTCAAATTATTAATGAATGGATCAAGTGGACGGTAGCTAAATATGGCGAATAAAACGTCCACTGTTCAAACGCTATTCGTACATATCAAGATATGGTCAACATTCACATTAATAATTATGTATCAGGATTATGTCTACTCGTGTTTAGTTGTCTTTGTCCATCTAATGTGCATCTTAAAAAATGCACGCTACATAGAGCATAAGTAATGTTAATTTTTGTGTTCGGTTCAATGTTTATCATACCTTTGTTATGAAATTTACCATAAATAATTTTCTAAGAGCATATTTCTTTCATGAAATGTCGACTTGCAATGAAATTACACGGATTTCATAATTAAATATTTCAAATCGTCGTAATTTCATTGCAATTCGTAGTTTAAAAAACAGATATGCCACGATTCAAGTTTATCAAGCGAATTTCTAACAACTTTGTTTATAATCAATATTGAACTCGAACGCAACAATTTACTTTCCATGTAGTGTGCTTTTCTTTGCTGCACGTTAGATCGCCAAAGATAAATAAACACAAACCCACACATTTTGTATGAAGTTGTAAATTATATGATACATATGATAAAATAAAGTATACTTAATGAAAAATATTTTAATTTTTTTTTTAATTTTTAACTCATTATTATTCAAATAAGGTTAATTCGTGTTGTGTATCGTTTATAGCACTACAGATACACGAAAAGTTAAGAATAGGATCGCACGAGATTTTTAAACATCCATCAATTAAAACGTTCAATTATTGTAACAATCTTAAGTCATTTTTTTTTTTGTATCAAAATCATAATAATAATAATATTAATATCATAAGTATATTTACTTTAATATAATTTTTTTTTTTTTTTGTATGGGACGGAGTGGCCGGTGGACTAAGGCGTCGGTTACAATACGTACCATTGCTGGTTCAAACCCGGCCATGGGCAGTCTCTCTACTTGGACAGGAAACAACTGTCTTTGGAGAGAGAATGCCATCCCCCCTCCCCGGGACATGGCAGAAACCTACGGGTGCCCCAATAAAAATTCTGTCAACCAGGCAGTCCGAGATTGTTAGTAATAATCCCGGACACACACCTGCCACACGACAGGTACACTACTACTACGACAGTACACTACTACTACTATATTTATTTTACATACGAGTATTGAGCAGAACACGTAAACGAACATAAATTTCGATCAAAATACCAATATTTTAATGTGCATTGATTTTTTTCAGGGTATTCCTTTAATTTAAATTAGTTCATACATTCCATGTACTCGCAAATTATTGTTTTAATGTGCGTCCACCAAAATATTTAGCGAAAAAACATGTTTTTTTCGGAACGTGTACTTATTCGTGCATTATTGTCATATCTGTGTTGAATTATTTGTCGAAGTTTTACGCTAACCGCCGCGGCATCCGTATACGGGTGTGTGTGTTAACTAGACCCGACAAATGTATACAGTCACTTATGGCCGTCCGTAGGTTTAAATAAAAAACACTAAATTTTAGAAGACTGCGTCTTTTTCCTGATATTTATGAACGAAATTATGTATTATACTTTTATAGTCAAACATGAAAAATTATAATTGTATATTTTTTATTTTATGTTGATCCTCAAAAACTTGCCACCTCATCAAACATCATAAAATTTGCCGTTCCGGGGCAATTGTCCCCCTTGACCCCCCGTTAAACGAGGCTCTAGGTGAAGGTATTATGATTTCCATTGCGTTTTCGTTCACGCGAATCTTGCGGTTTGAAAAAGTTTACACGGAAACATTTACCTCTGTGATTTCTGCGCGTTTAAATCTCTCGCTACTCTTCGACCATTGAACATTGAAACCTGTGCATGTCGTTCAGGTTCCCGCGCTGCATGTAGGACAACGCGGAACCGGCTTAACCGAGCTAATGTACTGCACACAGTTCATCGTCATTCCGAACGCAAAATCGGAATCTAATCGACTGCGGCTGATTGCAATCGTGTGCCCGTGGAGTTTTAAGTCGGAAGCGGTTGTTATCGAACAATTACTTAACAAACGTTTTGATCGCCATAACCGGCTATACCGATCGTTTTGTTTTGCGCACCGTTATTATGCAACGATACGTGCGCGTTCACTCGGGTTTTTAAATCATGCAGACATTTCCGACGAAAGGGTTACTCGTCTTTTTAGCAACCTCGATGAGAAAGTGATTAATTCGTTTTTTTTTTTTTGTCTTATTCTCAGATATTTCCCCCGTGGTAGTTCCGAACAACGGTGAAAAAACGTATATTATGGCTACTGGAGGACGAGAAATGCGTTCACTAACGTTTTGTCCGAATCCCGTTCGTGACGCCCGAAGAGTTAATTTTCGATCAAACGTCACGTTTCACTCGCTGCACACTGTACGCGTAATCCGTAATATATTTTACGCGTTATCGAATCCCGATCTGATTAAGGACAAACGCGACGGCGATCGGACTTTGAGTTCCAGATTCGTGTATTAAACACGAGCGCACGTCAGTCGGACAACCCGTACTTTCGGGACACGGCCGGTCCACGACTGGACACCGACGGAGCCGGTTTTGTTTGTTTTCTTATTATTCTGCCGGCTCCCGGGCACCGCGGAATCGGATTCGCGACCGGCTACAAGCGCGCAACGGTACACGTACGTAAACCTGTTGGAAAACGTTTTCGACACACATGCGCACACCCTGATCGCGATATAATAATAACGACCTTATACCCGGATTTTTTGTTTTGTTATTTTTTCTTCTCACTTCGAACCACTGTCGGGCGCGTTGATTTACGGTAAACGTGATGAACGTGCGATATAAGCGAATAAAAAAACATCGATAATATTCCGTTCGCGGTGCGGAGGAGAAGAAGCAGAAAAAAAAAAAAGAAAAGAAAAGAAATCGAGTCCTCGGGACGTGTAAAACAAACCCATCTCGCATCTGCGCGCGCACAAAACATTTTCGTGAAAACATCACAAAACTTTCGCATGCCTGAATACGAATATACGTATAAACGAGCACACAAACGCGCACAAGGGCGAACGCAGGAAAAAAATTCTTGGGAGGAGTAAGAGGTTTTAAAAAATGTTTTATGTTCATAAGTAGCACGCTTATATACTATTGAATAATAATAATGATGATAATTATAATATATGCTAATTTTATAATCTTTATTCAATATAAATATAAATCTATATATTTTATTTGCAAGCCTATGAGGAAACTTTGAGATAAATATTACATTTATAAGGTCGGGTAATTTTTTTTTAAAATTTTTTTCTGATATTTTGGGGAATAGTGTATAAACCCTCTTGCGTTCGTGCCTATACATACACGTATAATGTTTATGTTTATATATTCGCTTTATATAGATTCACACGCACACACACACACACACACACACACACACACACACACACATATATGCACTTATAATATTCACTGAACGCAAGCGCGAGAGAATAAACCAATTTAGCGCAATAGTTATGGCCGCGGCTGTAATTAAGAAGCATATTGTGCGCGAGCGTGCGAGACCTGTCGGCCGAATTACCTTTCGCTAATCGAATTTTAGCGCTCGTTTTGATTATTGGCCGCGTACGCACGTACATGTATACATATATATATATAATTGTAGCTCCACGACGCGTCTACGTGCTCGGAATAACGAGTGGGCGTATACAGTAGCCGGTGTACAAAGGCACCTTTGCGCGCCCTTATATTATTACTATTAATTTTTTCTTCTTGCAAAAAATATCATCGAGTTGGCTACGAGTTTTTTAATTATTCGCTTCTCGAGTCAACCCGTCATCCGTCTATCGATCTTTTTCCTTTTCCCTCTCTACATATATTCTAATGTCATCCACATCGTTTTGAATTAGACAGTAATAATTGAAAATTACAGAACGTTGGCAGTGGCGTGCGATCACTGGAAACATCATATAATACGCATTCAAGACGGCACAACATTTGGTACATTTTAACGATTCGAGAAAAAAAAACTCGAGAAAGGAATCGTCGGCAAGAGAACAACGATACGTTTCGTCGTCCGTAGTTTTCTCGACTTTTGGTCGCGTGCCGCCGCGCGTTTATATTTATGTAAACTAACGAGTTAGCGTGATAATTGCACGTGTCACATGAAACGCAACGGTTTGGTTGACCGTAATTAGTTGGCTCTAGGAAAAGAAAACGGTCGAATGCACCGCGAATCGGTTTACGAGAGACATTGTGAAATTCGCGGCAGTGATTTTCACACGGTTTTCAAGATTATAATATAATATTATCATCGCACTGCGCCGTCCGTTATTTCTTGAACGAATCTAGTCATAATCGTCCGGGGCAAAGTTTTTTGATATCCTAAAAAATGTTTGGATCACGCGAACGTACCGTTTCTTTGCACGGAAATATTATCAAACAATGTTTGAAACGTTTCAACAGCCGAAGCGCATACCGATCACATAAGTGATACCGATAACTGTAGGATCGATAAACACTGCATGGTGAGCCTGCATGGACACGTAGATTACTATTAAAATTTCATGTCGTTTGATGCTGACGAAATTATTTGTACGTTAAAACTGGATCAGTAGTGTTTGCGAAAAATTAAAAAAAAGAAAAATCAAACGACAGGAAACCGAAAAATAATGAACGATTGTAGAATATCGACGAGAAACAACATACTCCTTAAGAATACCACGACCAATATGTTGAACTATAGAAAGGGCAAACGAGGGGCCAAGTATGTCGAGTATCCACATGATTCGTCGCGCCGAACAAAAGTAGAAGTAGTCTGGCGGTCGAGTCGGACAGCGAAGGAGTCAAGTAAATTACCAGTTCGGTCACGATGGATACTTGCACGAACGACCGCTTTACCACCTAACCCTCAGGTTCGTAAAAGGTGTATTTAATATTTATAGTGATTTATGCAGTAGGTTAATAATATTTAACGGAAACATTTAAAGCATTTATATCTTACAAAGAATTTGCTGTATTTACTTACACAAATCAACCCTGATTGTACAACACCCCTAGCATGTGTACAAGTATATATATATACACACACATATCGAGGTCGTGTCCCCGAGACGTCGTTAAAACAAACAATAATGTCCAGTAGATTGGAAAGAGGGGATGGATGTTACAACAATAACCGACGACATGGAACCGTAAATAATAAAGTTTTCGTCGGGATTATTGTCTCAAACGTTTCGGTATAGAAAAAAAAAAGCCATTGAAATCCGACCCTTGAGTTATTATGGTCAATCTGTACGATGAAAACTTGACATTATTATAATCGAACGACTGACTGCAGTGGAATTGTTTAAAACGCAAGGCTTTTGCTTAACGACAGTCGCTGTGCAACCCGTGATAAGTATAAGTGTTATAATTCTGCTTAACCCTAACCGTGTTTAAAGATTTATATATATTTATGGGTATACGCGTGTTTAGCCCGAGGAACCAACGTTCCATAAACAAATAATTAATCGCGCATTAAAAAGAGGGTTGGAACGTAACTTAATCGCCCCGTGATATTTAATTACTTATAATATATACACATTTTTTGCCGATACGTATACAAGTGTACGCACCATTTGATGTTTGTAATTTCATATGCGACGACTTTAAAACGATAGATTATTCGTTTAACTCGATTAACGGATTAACGCGTAAAATAATAAACGTATCGACGTCCGCGGTCTCGGCGCGTACATAATAATTGAGCACACTCGATTGGGTG
Organism: Sipha maydis; assembly: GCA_034509805.1. NCBI lineage: Eukaryota > Metazoa > Arthropoda > Insecta > Hemiptera > Aphididae > Sipha > Sipha maydis. Next base: position 292,168 of record JASXSY010002376.1, on the reverse strand, counting down.
CTTATTTTTTTTAACAATATCGCGATAACGGCTTCATTAGATTATCTCATCATATTATGTAAAATTATTATGACACAATATGTATAGCTCAGTCTGATATGGCATATTTTTATTACGAGACTTGTTCGCGTGTAATTTTTCGAAACGGCGTTAATCTTCGGAAAAACACCATACGAGTATCAAAAAAATCGTCTCCAGACGGAGCGCGATCGGCAAGATTCGTATATTATATTATTATGTAGTGGTTACGTCATCAGCCAAAAAATTGATTAGCTATACAATTAAAATGTTAAACAATTTCCCACCGCGCCCATCTGCTTAAGCAGACCGTTAATATTATTTTACCGCTCAAAGTATAACTAGTATAAGGTGTAACTATAAGAGTCAATAACGGAGGTTTGGTTAACCTGTCGGTGAACCGTTAATAATGTTCACGTTCGTCGTGTAGGTACCGTTCAAATTTTTTTTTCAAAACCTGCGAACTACGTCAACATTGTTCTCGTGTGAGTTCTGAAATTATTACCCGGCCATATTTTCCCCACTGACATCGGGAGAGAAAAAATCGCATGCAAATTTCTTTCGGATTCCGATAGTGCACGAGAAAATCGAATGGAAACAGCTTTAGTTGTCGAATCATTGTTTGAAGCTATTTATAATTCGGGCGAATAAAGAATTTCAATGACGGCGACGTAGTGGACCGAACAGCGATTTGATCCGACCGCAGAACAAGAGCCATGTCTTCCGGATAACAAATGCGAGTAGTCGAAAAACCATTTTCCTACTACTCCTCCTCCCACACAATGATTTGGGGGATGATACCGGGTGCCGGGTGAAAAGCTTTTCTTTTTTCCGTATGCAGACAACGATTTCTAGGTCACACATACACACACAAACACACGCATCACTCGTATTATCTATGTACGTACACAAACGCTATGTGTGTGCGTGTATGTGAGAGTGTACACATTGATGAACCACATGCCCGTGTATATTATAATTTATTTTATGCACTTGCACCGGTTCCGCGTACAGTTTTTTCATCTCCCCGCACATCCGTCCTACACGTGTGTATAATATTTTATACTCATTGAATATGTATCACACGGGAGGGGGTAGAACGAAGGTGGGGTGCATCGTTCATTTGAATAAAATTTAAATAGCAACGGCGGCGGCGGCTGTGCCAACGGACTCGTGTACACCTTACGGTAGGTCAGTTTGGCCCGACCGCCGAGGCAGTTTATGTAAATTCATAAAAACATACACACACAGACACACATATGGTGGTCGTAGGACCCGGGAGCGCGGGCGCGCATACATAACAATAATAACGATAGTAATAATAATGGTAATAATGTTTTTATTACCATCATCGCCTAAAGTATAAAATATTATAATTTTTTTGAGTATCGTACAAGTGTATATGTATCCCGTGTACACTATTATACTGTTGTGTTCGGTACAATTGTATTTTTATCGTTAAAATTCTTGTTTGGCACTAGATACTACGCGTATCGTAAGACCAACAAAATGTCATACCGTCGCACTGGCATGACGTGTTTTTGTCACAAACAAAAAAACGTTGTACAGGAAGTGCGCGAACGAGTGCTAGGTGCCTATTTGAGAACGTTATAGGTACGACCTCGCTGTCATCGTGACACAGCTTCCTCGTGCCGCGTATGTTCCGTGGTAATCGATCGTCGGCGTCCGGCGACGGGTTCGGTGAACGATCATCGTCTGCGCAATCACAGTCCAAATCACCGGGATCCACGTCCTTTGCGTGTTGCACTTATTTTCGAACTTCATATCGACAATTTACTCGGCAGCGGTATTTTCAGAACGTTTCGGCCGTTAAGTGTTTTAAGTTTTAAGTTTTAAGTTTTTAAGTGTTCGATCAGTTGACGCGTTTGAATAATCGATCTTTCGACGATTGAATGCGTATTGTGTAAACGTGAAACTCCTGAAAAATTCCTAAAAATAAAATTACAGTGGTCCCGTATTGAGTTCGTTCTAATACACGTCTTTGACGTGATTCAATATCAAAATTTTCTGGGCCCACCAACTGCAACGTCCGTAACTATTTTTATCGCACGAGCTGATGTCGCGAGATAATATTGAAAACCATGAGCATCATAAAATCATCAAACGGTCGTCATATTCTTCGAATCAATTGTTTTCCAAACGTTGTATGAACGCATTGAAAAATTCGAATTAACTTCATACTTTAAAAACAAACGGATAAAAGTACGTTAATACGCAATAGTTAATAACATTACCGTACATGCGATTGTTTTGTTTTTTGTGCACGCATTGTGCACGTTTTAATCGATCGATGAGTTCGAGGAACCATTGAGAAATATCGCCAATCGAATAATTTTGGAATCGTTTAGTAACCGAATGGAAATCATATGGAAAGCATCTACGCGTCTCTGTGCTTGGCGTGTGAACTCACCGTATAGAATGTGGAAGATTAAGAACCCTTCATTCGATCCGACGAAAATATTATGATAACGTTTGCACCGCATAGCTCATTAGCTATACCGCTTTTTTGAAACCTTCGTAATAAACACACATATAATGACAAAAAAAAAAAAAAGAAACCAATATCATAATGCACTGTATCGTTTGCCCTCCCCACAAAAAAAAACAACCTGTTATTTTATACATACATTGTATTTACAATTTAATTTTAATATTTATTTATGATTGTGAACAGATTATTATCATACAAATTCACGTATAAAAAGTGTACCTAGCAATTTTTGTTTTCACGCCAAAAAAATAAAAAATAAAAACCACTCGAAAACTACTTCTTCGAACAAGCACATTCACAGCAATTAAAAATGTTACCACTACCTACATAGATTATACATTTTTTTTTTCGAAAACAGTTATTATTTATATAAATAAACGGACCGTCGTTACTATCGAAATTTAACATCTGACGCCGTTTTAGCTCTCATAATATATTATAAACGCGAGATCTTGGCATCGTTTTGTGGACATAAAATATACCAAAAGAAGAGCGAACATATTTTGAACGAAAGCGCTGGTGTAGAAAAAAAACTAAGAAAAAACTAATGACCATCGATTATCGAGCATGAAAAAAAATCTGTAAGGAGAAACATAATATTCGCGAAAAATATCTTCCTACGCTATACTTTTACATCTAAAAATCAAAATATAATAAATATTCTTCTTTTATTGCTATCATATTATAATGCAGTACACTACGACTTTAGTACAACTGGCATTGATAGTACATGTGGGATCTATAATGCATGCGAAAATAAAATGATTACATTAATTTAGTGTAGACAAATTTTACTGGGTATCTCTCTCTCTCTCTTCCAATACTCGCACAAACACATACCACACACGATCACGCACTCTTTAAATATTACAATGTAATGTATTTTTAAGTTTTCGACGAATAATCGCATGTGCTCTCAAACCGAGTACGCCGACACCACGCGGTTAGTAACGTTTACCTTTATATTATATTACACATACTGCTGTAGGGTCGTACCGCGTGTACACGCAACGTTCTCACCGCGGGATACACGTCGCAGCAGCCGAGTGGGATGAGACTCGATGCACGTACAGAGAAATAGCATTTATAATTACGGGGTTAAGTTGCGTCAGATAATACGGGTGTGTGTGTGCATCACCGTCACTACGAGTATATGTTCATATATTCATGCTATTAGTATAAATATAAAGTGTATATAAATATAATTGAGTAGAGGCACAAGAGTATAACCGGAACAGACAGCCGTTGGCCATTTGCGAACACACGCCACGCGGGGTCGAGATAATAAAACGTACAACGTGTGTACGTATATAAAAATATAAACTGCTCGCGATATTAAAAAGAAATTCGTTGGGCTGTAAAAAAAAAAAAAAGAAAAAAATCAAAGAACAGAAATTCGACGACTTATAGGATTTTACTTTCGTCGATAATGGCGATAAAGTTGTCGGTAGTCGGCACACCGTACGCTCTGATCGACCGGCGATACGACGGGTGTCGACAAACTTAACGTGTAATGGATATAACAAATACGTGTGTGGTAAGTGGTCGAATTCTAGCTGGTTCTACACATTATCATATGCGACACGTACGATCGAAATCGTTTCGGACAACACCGTGAGTGTAAAAAAGCTTCATTAGTCAGTCGTCGGAGACGAACCCGTAGAAACAACGATTTCGGTAGTGGTCTTTTAGGGAAAACTACAATAACAGTACCTAAAAGACCACTACCGAAATCGTTGTTTCTACGGATTCGTCTCTGACATGTCATGTGTGTCGATATTGTTAAAATTTCTGTACGCTTTAAAAAAAACCAATAGGCATGGAACTGTACAGCTATAAAAAATTATACACGCTTCTTGGAACATTGGCCGACTTATTTTTTCCGACGGTATTCTCTTCGATTCCGAACCCCTGAGCGTGCACCGAGTTCAACATGTTCCACCATCGACTCGTACGACATTATTTTCTCGATATCTGTCGAACTGTACGCGTTTGTGTGCAATGCATTGTAACCGATTTCGATTTCGTGAACGACCGAACGGTCAAATGTACATTATTTCGCGGTTGGATAAACGAGGTGGTTCAGGAACACGCGAGTGCGCCAGGGGCAACGTAACATAACATTTGCTGTAGATTATTGTACACCGGCAACTGTAAAAACTTGGTCGCGTACCACATAAATAATAATAATTTTCAGGTATACCGGGTCTATAACCCACTACGACGTTGAGGTATTCGAAATATTTCCGAGTTGGCCAAAATCCGTATATAAGGGGCAGAGGGGTGGCATTCCATCAATTGTATGTATATCTTTAATATATATATATAATATGTAGACAAAATGAGAAAAAAAAAAACAAAGAATTTTAATAACAACGTAGAGTGTGGGCGGGTGGCCGGAACGGAGGGGCACCGTCGGACCCGCTGCTGGAGATCAATTAACCAAGCCAGGACGCTGGTCGACCGGCTTATCGTCGGGCCGACGGTCGCGGGGTCGGCGGCTGTGGCTGTGGTGGTGCGGGTGCGGACGGACCGAAACCCTTCCGGCTAATCCGCGTATAATAATTTATCGGCGCGCGGGGCCTGACGACGCGATGACCACGGGCGACAACCTCCACCACCAGTACCGCGACCCGGGTCCAGACCGCGGCGGGTATGAAATTCGATTTAGTTTTACGTCACGTAAATTTTAATTGTTCCACAAACCCGACGCGCGAGCACGTGAAATATTATATTAAACGCGTACGTATGCACCGCTGTCGTAGTCACGAGGAGAGGATCCGTGGTTCTCGAGCGTCTGCAATCCGTAGGCATTGTTGTTGTTGTTGTTGTGTCGGTGCGATCTGTGGGCGAGGGTCACGCGGTGCATTAGCCCTGAGCCTACGAAAATGTCGAACCCGATGGCGCGGGGACACGCCGGACGAGATAAGATTTGAACGCAGCACTCGAAACCGAACCGACTCCCTCGTCGTAACGCAGTGTGGTTTTGTCGAGGGCTTTTTTTTCTCTTTTTTCCCGCGGATCCAAATCAATTTCCAACGGACCAGAACACCGCAGGAAAACGAAAAACGCCACGCGTCCCTAAGATTGCGGGTTAGTTTGCTCGACGGCAGACGTCGTCAGCAGTCACCGTGCCGCGTTGTACGATTTCGAATTACTCGGCCGACCGTCCGTCCGTTCGTCCGCGGAACGTCCGAAACCTCGCGTGTCGATAGTGTTGACGTTTTTCGCACTTCCGGAGTTAGATCGATCTACTCTACCGGCCGATCGGTCTGAAAACCAGGTGTTCGACGCGTAACCACGACGCACGGTATCGCATGTCGTCCATATCGCGTTGCCGCGGGTTTGGTGCCATTTTCACGTCTTCCGATTTTTCGAGGACGACAGTAGTGACGAATAATGAAACAACGACGTATCGAGATTAGTACGACTGGAGTTTGGATGGTGCAGGATCATTTGGTCTAAAAATAAGCTGTGTCAGCTGTGATTAAATGTTATTATTTGCTATTTTATTTTAAAACAGCTTTTTTTTATTTTTATTTTTTGGGATATTTTTTATTTTTTTTTTAGTTTTCGTTTTTCTCGCCATTAATAACGTTTTCGCAAAACGTATTATAGATAAACCTACCCTAATTTGAATATTTTAAATATTTTAAAGGTAGATGGAAATATGTTTATCATTACATATGGTTGTGACACAAATGATTTTATCTCGAAACATTTGATTAAATATGTTAAATACAATTTATTAATTCTGTATTATTTTTTCATCCAATATACCGGCCACAAACTGCTATCAACATATATTTTTTTATTTTTTCTTTCTTTTTTTATATTTTTTGTATAATTAAGAATTTCAAAATTACTCTTAATCGTGAAAAATATCTAATGAGAAAAGTGATGTAGATGATGATTTGAAAATCAATTTCCTAAGAGTTTCCTCGATGATGTGTGTACTAGTAATAAGTAAAATAGTAAAGCACACTGGTTTTTGTTCGAATTGGTTTTTTTTCGTCGCCACTGAAAAAGTTATCAACGCCTCCGGATTCCGGTGCACGTTTAATTTATTTAATTCTCCATACAGTTAAAAGCGTTACATTATAAAAATTTATTGTGATAAAAATCCAATTTGTATAAATTTTGTTTTAAAAAAAGAAAGTATGTGTACGTTTAAGTGTACGCAAAGGTAGATTAGCGTGAGACCTGGACATAGAGGCACCTAAGTTCTAAGTATTTTAATGGGCTTTGGCACGATGTCGCTGACTGCGACGCCTTGAGCGAAATTTACTACTTCCGTTATAACGACTGACTGTTATATGAATGACTTAATAAATTGTATTATTGCTGTTTTTATGAGCCATTTTGTTTTCTACATTGAAAGTGATAAAATGTTAAATAATGAATGTAATAATTTTAAGTATAATATATGCTTTTTAACTGAAGAGTACATTGATTCATCATAAGAAATGTCATCTTTAATAAAAAAATTAAATTAAAAAAATATTACCTCGATATTTTCCACAACTTAACTGTGGTTTAGAAAATGTACTTGACGATTGGAGATACAAAAAGGAGAACATTGGATTTGGGTTCTTAAACGTAAAAAAAGTTATTAGACTGAGGTCTAAAACTGCATCGATCCAATTTAAAACGTTATTTATTTTATGTATAGAAAATTAACTTTTTTTAATCTTGGATTATTCCTATGTAATAAATAAAAATAATATTTTAACAGTTTTACATTTCTTGTAGTTTGACATCTTTAACAAATGTCTAGTATATATAAATTGTATTCACTTGAAAAATGTTTTTACAATCACACAAAATAAGTGTTGAAAAATTAATTTTGATTAAATCAGGAGTTTTAGCCAATTTTTTTATGTACGAAATACATAAAATATTGTGTTATTTTAAAAATATTAATCGTAGTGAATTGAAATATAGTTTAGTGGTACGGTTTAAAAAACCAATACCGTAATTCAGTACCTAATATATATACCCATCCTTGTATGCCATTTTACCTAAGAGTTTCATCCTTATTTTTTTTGGGGGGGGGGAGCAAACATATATAAAATTATATAGGTGTTTTTTTTAAGGTTTTTTTTTTAATATTTAATTTTTTATTTTGTTCTGTTTTTAGATTAGGTGCTTGTTTTGAAATTTTATAGAACTAAAAAATTGTAACGCTATATATGACTAGTGTGAAGAACGAGTTGTTCAGGATAAGATACGTTGTCGACGGACATCTGCTTCAATTGGATGTATAGGACATGCGCTCCGTTCATTGTGAACGATATAAGGGCAACGCTTACATTATACTACACACAAACACACATACACACACATATGTATATAATGTATAAAGTTTTTAGTCTAGTTTGCACCGTGTTAATGATCGACGAGGTGACTATACAGGAAAAAACGTTATTCTCATACTTGTCGCGAAGGACCTAATGAGAACGTCACGGATACGGTGTGTCTCAGTCTTTCCAAAAGTCGATTTGTTTATGTTTCCGTTTCGTTATCGCCATACACATACACATATACATACACACACGTGCGAGTGTGTATTTGTGTAGAAAACCGCCCAACGTTATAATATAAGAACCTACCGTGATATCGACGTATAGCATCTCGATAAACTGGTTTCTATAGATTCGTCAATTCCCTTATAAATATATATGTATACATGTTTATTATACGTGAGCATAAGTTGGTCGCTTTTACGACGACGTACAACTCAACAGCAACCTAACATAACTACGGTGCTCGATACTTGGCGCAATAATTCGGAGATAAGTTTCACCTATAAAAAAAAATATTCAAACATATTTCCAAACATTCATTTGTATCGAGTGTTGAACAGTTTATTTTTCGATTTTTTTTTTTTTTTCATACTATAGTGTCAAAATAATTTAGAACGGTGTCACGTAAATAAAAAAATAAAAAATTAATGATATATCTCAACACAATAGCTTTACTAGTGTACTCGGGATATGTGAGCCACGATGCCAATGTAATATTATACGCAATGCGTTAGTAATTAATCAATTCGATTTATTTTCAATTTCGATAGCGTATGCAGGATGCACCTAATGAACTTTCATCTGACATTCGCTTATCGGCATTGTTACGTTCGAATATTAACAAGAAACTAGTTCATGCACGGTACCCGAATAACTGCTCATGAATAATAATATAATAATCCGGTGCAAAAACACAAAATTATCGAAACCGGTCATCGAATACTACTATTACAGCTGGCTACAGACTAATTTGGTTAGTGTTTCTTAAATAATTCTAAATTTAATTTTTTTTTTTTGACAAACCAATGTATATATTTACATAAAATCGTATAAAAAAAAAGGATCGGGAAACGTACACAAACACGTACAATGTAGGCCAAGCGTTACATCGATCGGATCGCGATTTCAACATTTCAGCTGTGACGAAGTACATCATAATACTCTATTATCGTTCATTAATTATGCACGAATTAGATTTTCTGCTTTACACCTCTGCTAGAACATAATATATCGTCTACAAATACATAAGTACAGTAAGCCGGATGAAAATAATAGTTGTCAAATTTTGTTCAGTTGCATTGGCCCAGGAACCCCAGGAACACCAGCAATACGACGGTACAATCTTTACTACGAGACGGGTGAACGCCGTTTGATCGAGGACGCGCGTGCGTGAATATACACTTTAAACGTGTATAGATGAGCGTTTGTGTGTATGTATGCGAGTGTGTTTGTCCGTTATCTAGTCATCTCCACGGCTGTCAGGTAAAAACGCCGGGACGATGGACGGCCCGTGTCAGATTGTCGCCGTATACACCCGAAACGCGCGGTAACCGAGCCACAAGAGACGAAGAAAGAATACCGCATATATTATGTATATGTATAAATAGGTATACAAGATGCACGTGTATTATAATAGCGTGTATGTGTGTGTATGTGTGTGTGTACGTGAAGAGGAGACAGAGTGTCGCGAGTGTGTGTGTGTATATGTACGCGCAACCAAAACTCCTTGCACGAGGATATAATATATTTTAAAACGTCGTCGGGATTCGGCGGGGCGCTCCGGGTCCCAACGGTGCGCGCGTATCCGAGATGTTTATCTTCTTTAAGCGCACGTCGTATCTCTGTGTAGTCTGAAAGGTGTCTGGCCGGCCATGTTATACTATAGGTGTGTGTATGTGTGTGTGTGTGTGTTGCAAGTATATATATATATATATATATATATATGTGTATAACTGTCCCCCTGTCTACTATGGATCAGCGGTGCAATGGGAGGAGATGGAATTTTACTCCACCCGTTGCCTCCTTAGACTTGACTTGATCGTCGTTTTCGTCGTCGTCGTTGTGTTTCGTCGTTCACGTCTGTCCCTCGTCGTGGACGATATTAATTTTTCCCATTTCACATATTTATATATATACACATATTATTCCCCCTTCTTCTCTTTCCGTATATACGATTTTTGAGCGACGTGTACAGTGTGTATGTGTGTATATATGGAATACGCGTTAAAGAAGCGAATATCGCTATTAAAGTAAAAAAAAAATAAAAACGACCTACGTGAAGACGGCAGGACGAGGCCATCTCCTAATCCAACGGATTACGCCGCGGGATCCTTTCATAAAATATATACATATATATACATATATATATATATATATATATATATATATATATATATATATATATATATATATATATATATATACATACAGGTTAATGCACAGCACACATAATATATAACGTCATGCATGCATCGCGTACGTTCTTACGAGACGATACGTCGGGGCGCCTTTTTCTTTCGAATCTCTTCGACACGTTCGTTTAGTGAAGAATCGCGTGAATACGTTGTGCTCACCTGCATCACTAGAGTCCCGAACCCGCGCGAGAGAGCGAGCAAAAAATGTAAAAGTTATGATAAAATAATAATAATAATAATAATATTGATATAATAATACATGTGGTATATACACACTTTATCCGGGGAAACGTTTTAAAAAAAATATTAAAAATATGATACACCTATGTGTACACACGCTGCAGTTGGAGTGTATGCATAATATACTCTTACGAATCAGAATCTTACAAGGAGTACGGGTTATTATTATCTTTTCAACATGACCTGTCGTGCAATAAATAATAAAATATGTTTTTTTCCTATCCTCGCCCTGTCAAGTCGCCGTACGGAACCGTGCGTGTGTGTGTGTGTGCGATATTCTCCCCCGGAGGTACGATTTTTAATACCCGTACTACGTTTGTCGTGGCTTGCGGAATTCGCGCGCGGTGAAATAGCAATGGAATCGTGTGCACGGCGTTTAATTGGAAAAATTCTCGAAAACACGTAGCGCATACGCTTCACTGTTTTACAATCACTGTTCGGAGGGCAATAATTTTGGTAAAAAACTAACGATTCCTGTTCCGTTTTTTTCTGTTTTATTTTCCACGATAAATTATCACGCCTCCGACGCGCGCCGAGGGCGGACAGCGGTCGCGCTACTCATATAGCTTCAAACGCATACAACGTTTTCGGGAAACGCTATAGTATTTCGTCGCGCGATCTTCCACGCACACACGTTGGACCTAACGTCCGTCGTCGTTATTTATTTATTTACTTGGCCAAGGCTGTGCAGGTGTCGCCCAAAAAAGCGATGCATAGTAGGTAGCTTGTTTACGAAAAAAAACACACAACGTATGCGCACCTATACATGTATGTAAGATGCCACGAACGGCGCACACGTGAACAAAATTAAAACGCATCACCTTGAGGTGACTATCTCGATGTGCACCGCTACCACCGTATATAAATGTGTGTATGTGTAATACCAACCGGTTATACCCGATACGCAGTGATGTCGATCGATTTTGCAATATACATGTATTTGTGTGTGTGTGTGTGTGTGTGTGTGTGTGTGTGTGTGTGTGTGTGTGTGGTGCCCGCGCGTTCAACGACGGCCTACAATAATTTTGCAATTTAATTGCGATTTTTTTTTTTTCGTTTCTCCTTCGTCCAATTTCAATCTTCCCACGGGCTATCTTTCGCATGCACGTACTATCATCGCATCATCGTATTACCGTGTATACGCGCCACGGTCGTCAAACGTTCGCGTTGGTAGGAAGCCAAAAGTAAAAACGAAACAAAAATTAATAGTAGCCGGAGTAGTAGAAGAAGCATTGGCATACAAAAAAAAAGCATACAGCGTCGTCGCGTATTTGCCTTTTAAGGGGGTTGGCCCCCTTCGTCCGTGGTGACCGTGTGACCACTCGTCTCTTAAAAACCACACGCAAACGTATAACATACGTGTACTGGTGGGCGCGCGCATGCGAGTGCGTTCGTGCTAGCGTGACCGATGCTCGGGGCCGTACTATCCGCGCGCGCTGCTCCGCCAAAAAAACACAGAACTTTGACGATTTTTTACGCCGTATATATTTCTTTACACTCTTAGGATTGTATTTATAATATTCCTTGGTCGTCGTCGTCGGACCAGTACGGTCGTTGTATATTTTAATGCTGTAGTATTTGATGTGTATTCTTTTCACGGGTGATTAGCAACCCGATCGAGTGTTACTTCGCTGCTGCTATTGAAAACCGAAAGAAAAACTGTTTCCGAAAGCTTGTGGAGATATGCGAGCGTACGTGGGTGTTATATGACAACAGAGCATTCCCCCTCCCTCCGTCCATGCGGATCGGCTGAGCTAACCGATTAAGTACGTATCGTATCGATGAGAAGTCGAAACGCCGCGTAAATAATTTGTTCGTCTAGAGAACAAATAAAAATGCTCGAAAAGTTTCAGAAACTGTTTTTTTTTCTCCAAAATTAATTAGCACATTTTAAAACGAAAACAATACGTGAACTGTTTTTCGTTGATTCTTTCAAAATTATTCGCGACCCGAAAGCGGGTCGTGATCCATAGGTCGAGGAAAACGCAAGGACTAAATACGCGTTTGTCATGAAACGAAAACGCAAAACTCGGGATCGTGATCTATTTACGCGTATACGATTCTTATCACTCATAACAGTATCGGTATCTATGTATGATGTGCACTCGTATCGGCTTGCGTATTGCGTTAAGTTTGTACGTGTAAGCGCCGTCACTTTGACAAGCCGCAGGATAGACCGAAAAACAAACGGTTCCGCCGTAGAGATACGAAACGCGGGCTAAAAAGCATATGCATATTTTATAAGTCTACACCTTTAAAACTTGAACTTTTATGACTTGAAAACTTCTGAAGCTCGAAAATCAACCGATTGTCCCCGACGATTCTTTTGTATATTACAGCTGCTTGGATAATTCTATTTTAGTCGATTTAATACGAACAATTCGACCGAATTTCATGGAACTCGGAGTAAGATGAAAAATGTATTGACTTTACAATAGTTATGTCCTTATTTGTTCCAACCTTTTGGATAATATAAATCTGCTCTATACATAAAAGTCTCGTACAATATGTTTTGTAAAATTTGAAACGGGAACGCAATGACACTATTATTGTAGAGGTTCTTTTTTTATTTTTCTCAACGTAGATGTTCAATAGATTATATTATTCACAGTGCGATGAACTTCGTTCGGAAATCGTTTTTTTTCGAAATACGATGTATTAGACATTGGAAAATTATACAAGTTTTACGACTAGTAGAAAAAAAAAATAAAAAAATTACAATCACTTGGATTCATCGGACTGCTGGCATGTTTTCCGTAAAGATAAAATATTTTTTAAATAAAATATTTTTCACGTGCACGATATTCGTAATGAGAGATCGACTTTAAAATGATTTTTAACAAAGTCTGTTTTCTAGTCGAATACCTCTAAACAGCCAATTTCTTTGAATTTTTTTTTCTTTTATTCTACATCCGTTTCGAGTTCAAGTGCTCTGCACTAAATAAATGTGCATCGTGTACACATTCCAATATGATTTATATACATAGTTGCGGTGAAAAACGTTAGTATATAGGTGATAGAGGTATCGGAGCGAAGGTATCGGAGCGAGAGAAGTATCGGAGGTCTTACAGGTTTTGCGTTTGTATAATTTTCGAAAATAAAAATCTATTTAGGATTCACGTTAACTTGCAGTGTTATTCTAACCGTATAACGACGTGTCCAAGCTCAAAACGCACCGTTTATTATTTTTATCCAGATATGAACACTGTGTAAAATATTCATATTCATATTTACGTGTGTATATATAAAAAGGGTGTAAAATAATTAATTAACAACAAACAACAGTGCTTTTGAATGTGTGAAAAATTTAAATAACACGTCCACTGTGTATAACGGTTCATAATCAGCTAATACAATGCATGTATCGGTCATTATTCGTTACCATATCAACTCGTAAAATTATATCGTATTTATATGTTTGGTATTGCGTATGTATGGACGATATAATCGTTATGAATATGTTAGCGTCAATAATGTAAATTAGGTAGTAACGTAAATGCCTAGCCATCATAAATAACATCATAAATGCCTAACATTAACAATGTCGTCAATGTCTAGACATTAATTGACAAAATAAGCTATGTTGTAAAAATCAAATATTTTCTTAATAATATTACAATTATAACTAGGAAATCTAATACCGATGGACAATGTTGATAATTTTGTTCAGCGAACTATTAAGATTAATTTATAAATGTAAGAAAAATTATACATAATTATTTGTTTTCAAAATTGATTGTACCGTAACACTTTGAAATAAAATATTAGCTTTTTTATAAACACATTTATTAAGTTTACATCCAGTTTTACAAATACGTCTAGCATATCCTTGCGATCTCGCGATCTCATAGCCAGCAGTTTCACGAACGATAATTATTTTTAATTTAATAAATACAACGCAAGGCCTTATTTCTAATTCAACAAACAAATAATTGATTTAACATTTTTATCAATTACGTCTGAAATGACCAGGAATTCTCGTCATTACCTGGAAATAATGGATGTAAACATTACTTCCTTGTCAATATCGTATACTATCTAATCCGATCGGCAATGTCGTTATTAGCTAAGCGTTTACGTTAATTCCTTAGTTCACGTCTTCATTGTTAACATGTACACGTTTAATACGTACAGTTAGTATTATACATTGTTGTTGCCACTCTCTTGTAATGCTTTACAGATGTATGCAGAAATTCAAATCATGTAATAAACTTGAACTTGACGGAGTACTATTCCAGCATCATATTACCGTACCAGATCATCTACGGTGATTAGAAATAATTCCTTCGCTATTATTAATAAATTTAAATTGTCGTTCAACACGCGATTATCACCGGTTTATAACTCTGAAATGTAAGTGTTCACCTAGTAGACCGTCCAACTGCACGGACGTACACGGAAGCGTTTAGCGTGTCGCATTGAAAACTATGAGCACTGCACACCGTACACGTGTGATATTGTAATACTATGTACGAAGCAATCCGTTGGATTGAAATTAATTCCACTGTTAATATCATCTTGGTACGCAACTGAATAACGCGATACGTTGTATGACAAACGTGATGATCATCTTACGTACAGTACACCGTACATCTACTCGCGTACTTAGGTACTCTTGTATAATATACGGTGGACAAATAAATAAATCACGTGGAACGTGCGTTATGTGCGTAAGATGTACGATTACTTCCCTTGCCAATATTTCTTCTTGTTTTCAAAACGACGGGCGGAACGCGAGCTTTAACACGAATATTATTGCAACCGCACGAGTAGTGCAACGTGCACGGTCGACGCGTGTTCGCGTCTTACCGATCGACTTCTCTTGGCGATTACTCTGATACCTTCATAGATTGGATATCTATGCATGGTCATAGACGTTTCGGTGGAGACCTTTTATTCTCGGTCGTTGAACGACAACAGCTGTCATAAACCTACTTGTCGGTACGTCCGTCTGAATGACCGATTCCTCGATTTCTACGGCAATGTTATACAACACTGACGGTCAGTAGTAAAAGAAATACATCGAAAGTCACTAAAACGGTTATCGACCTTTCGTCAGTTTTCACCTATCGATTCGCATCTAATCAGAGTGTTTTCATTCGTAAACGCACTCCAAGTGCATATTTTTTCGTTTTGGTGACGGTTAATTGTGTATCAGTAACTCATTGTTTACTATACGTTATATATCGGACTTCACGTACCCGTATACTCTTTACGCACTTCATCGTTTAGAATTGGAACTCGAGGCGCACAGGTTCATTATAATAATTTATTTTCGTCAACGATTACGTGATTATTTCGCGCTCTGACAAACGGGGACGAACCGGACGGGTAGACTTATCGCTGAATTGATTTACTAAGGTTTACTTTACTGTAGGTGAAAAAAAAGAGAATTGATTTTTTTTTTTTTTTTTATCGTTGTCCCAATAAAATTTACATTATTATAACACCATTTGAATGTACATAATACATTTTCGTGTTCATCAGAATTATGACTTAAATATTATACCTGTTTTGTTTATAATAATATATATGTAACCAGTTTGTTCGTTTTTATATTTATTATAAGATGATTGTAGCGTGTGATTGTACGGACAACGACGGGAAAGAAAACCGGGCAAGTTAAAACCGTGATTCTTGTATACAAACGCATATTGGACATCGCAGGATTCAAAAGATGTAAACGTTCGTTTTTTTTTTTTTTCTGTTTACGCTTTTCTTCAGTAATCATCTTCCGCTGTATGTACTGTAACAATAATATGTGCGTTGTGTACACACGCCATCGTAACGATGTCCGTGGACTGACGCGGTTCACATACGGCCGGTGACGGTCGAACGGAAAATTGTTCGCACGATCCGGCAAACCGCGACGACTTTTGTCCGACCTTGACGAACGTTTGGCACGACGAGCGTTTACAACAATCGCGCGCGCTTATCTCGTGTATGTGCAGCCAAGGATTTGCATATTATTCTCCGCGGTCCCGGAAAAACAACAGTAGCTCTATCGCCCCACGGACGCTGTTATCTTCGGGAAAAATGCTTCGCCTTTCGCTTCCGTCGCGCGTTTCGACTCACGGAGTATAATGATAATAATAATGATAATAGCAATATTATAATATATAACGTAAAAATAATGCGACGAAGTCGTGGAAAAGTATCGCTGCTACATACCGACCAACGTGCGGATTTAAGCTGTCGAAGAAATGCGAAAACAACGAAAAGGATATGAACAAGAATAATAATAATAATAATGAGCGTACGCGCAACTGATTAATGTATTTATATTATGCGGAGAACTTGAGAAATACAAAAGAATAAATTTTCATATACATCAGATACCTAGCTAAAACTGATAATGGATCGTGAACCCGGTCTTTTGTACAGGGTTACTAAGTTTTTAATGCAAAAAAGTAAGTGAAATCAAATAATTATTGAAATGTAATTTGTATGCTACTTTGATTGGCCCTTACGTTGATTTTATAAGACGAATACCAACGAAAACTATTTTTTTATTAGTAATTATATCCAAGTAACTCTACATCCAGATTTGCTTTGCACGTTGTATGTTTCGAAAAGTCACTTTTTCGTGGTGTACAGATGTGTTAAAAACCTTTGCCGCTGCGTCAATCAACATTTTGCCCGGAAAGGAGAGCTGTCACCGTTTTAAATATGAATATTATAATATAATTTTAGTCACCCGACAGCCGAAAGGATCAAGGCGAATCGTCGACACGAATAGGGAAAGGTTTATGTACAATTTTTGATAGTACCGTACAGCAACAGTATCCGCGCCAACGAGTAATACGCGGCAGCGGCTAAGTGTAACAGCGTCGCGTTCACCGTTTAATTATCATCATTAGCGCGGGTTGTATTTATCGATCGTCTCGAGATGGTTCCATTAAAAAATAACTAGGTGCACTGTTGCTGCTGTGCAATGCACGCAGGATAATAATAATAATAATAATAATAACCGGAAACTGTGCACCTATACGCTTATATTTATATACATCAGTAAAAACGGCCGCTGAGGGCTATCGAAACTGGTATTACTGCTGCAACGAGAACCGGTGAGACCCCAGAAGCATCGCTGTAGTATAACTCATATCGAGAGTGAGAGAGAGAGAAAGATAGATAAAGACGAATCGACGACAAAATATTATAAGATATAAATCCGACAGGCGCTTATAAATACGACTCGGAGGACTGCGTAATATCAAATTTATATATATAATAATACGTATAATCGTATTACGATGTATGTGCATACGGACGCGGAAAACGCGCGCGGCTGCGTCGAGGATAAACGGGGAAAAAAGTTCTCGGCGCCCATTTACCTCGAACCGATCGGTGAACGGATTAGTCGGCCGATCGCCGTAGATGCTGGACTACACATACGGCAAGCGATTGCATTATATTATTAATACGTTATACACAATCCGTACGATTTCATCACGCAATGTTATAGGTATTCGCACGTGCGCCCGGTGTACCTAAGTACGTTCGCGCAGTCCTCCGCCACGGCCATTCGCGGCCGATCACGTTATTTTACACACGACTTATAGAATACGCAGTGTGCTAATGTTATCATCGAGATGTAACGCGATAATACGGCATAATATGTCATGAGCGCGTGCGCTCCAAGGACATTCCGTGAAATGTATAAAAACCTACGAAGATAATAATAATAATAATAATAACAATAACAATTAAAATAGTATAATAATATCATGCACGCGAGAGTCTTCTGATGCGAGCGCATTCATCAGCTATAATACGTGCAGTACTGGAAAAAAAAGGAATCAAGACAAAGCGAAACAAAAAAAAAAAACAAACAAAAAACCAACAAGAAAAAATAAAAAAAGGTCTCACGAGCCTCTGCACGCATATGTAATAATAATAATAAAATGTACGCGCGAATGTGACATCCTCGTTACGCGACGTATTAGTAATACGTCATATTAGCGTTAATCTGTTTCTATTTGGTATTATTATTATTACATAAAGAGTAACGACGATGAAAAAAAATTATCTGTATAAAACATTTTAACATTTTTTTTTTTTTTTTCTTACGCTCTTAATGTTTTTCCGGTACTTTAGGTAGGTCCTTTTCATTTCAGTGGAACCTTGTACGCCACGGCTACACGCGTATTTATCTCTCGGGCGCACACTGGTACGGGGCCGTCATCCATCCATCCATCTATCGCCCAGCGTGATACTTTTTCTTCTTCTTCTTTTAAAAAGAGATTACGACAAAAGAATATTGTATATATATATATATATATATACGGGACGTGAGGGTCCACCGGGGGATAAAACTTCGTATTGTTGCAGCAGCAGCAACAGCAGCACCCAATGTATCAATTGACCTGGGGGATGAAAAAGTCTCTCGCGCGCGTTTGTTTTGTCGGTTAACAAGCGATTCTGAAAGAACAACACACACACACACACGCGCGCATACATGTATACCAGTACACACATACACAAACACACCAAACGTACGCGCGCACACATATACATGCATACGTGTGTATATCGTCTTGTGTTCGTCCAGAGCCGCAATATACGTGACACGGTTTTGCGTGGCGTGTTCTTTCCGTGCAGCGTCTCCGCTCGTATAGAATGTATACGTCGATTTTTTTTTTGTCCCCGTCGACACTCTTTAATTGGCCGCACAACAGCTTTCGTTTGACCCTTATATAGGACGGCAGTCGAGAGCTTGTTTTGGCTCCGAAAAAAAAAAAAATGTAATGTATACACGCGTATAATACGGTTTTTTTTCTTTCCTGTCTACGCGCACGGTTTTCCGACCGCGTTCATAACCAAATCATCGCAATGCTTCTTAACGTTTCGGTCGGCTCAACTGCTGACGAACGCAGTGATTTTTACGTATTGCTGTGCCGTCTTGCACTTATAACTCAAACATCAATGAAACACAGTATTACTTATTTAAAAATATAATTGACAATTCACTCGATCGCATAGGTCGTGCAAGTTGTGAAATTAACGTGTATGCACTGTGTATGTAGTGAACTTCAAGGGTCGTATTATATGCGACTACGGTATCCTTGAACGTGTTCCACTGCGTGACAACGAATAAAAGATTAGAAAACTATATCTCGACGTACGGTTGGAACGTCCTCGGAAAAATACACCACAGACGATACAGATAGGCAACTCCAGTAACATCATATTTTTGTAAGAACACAAACAACTATCGTTTTTATCGTTTTCTGCAGCTTCGGGTCACGTTGAAGTGGACACGTGGAATCTATACGGTCTCGTACTATTTATGATGTTTATGACAGTTTAAAATATATTCGATGGAAATAAATATAAAAATAATAAAATGAAAAAAGTACAAGATGTGTATATCATGCGAAGGAATGTCGCCACCACGTCCATCATATAAAAATCCTGAACGATTTCATCACGGGTAATTTAGTGCGAAACGACATGTGAGTTGAACGATTGTTTTTATCACGCGCGGTGACAAATGTGTTTTTTTGCATTTGATTTTTATCGATCGATCAATTATCACTGTACCGGACAGCTGAAATCGCAAAACCACCGGCTCAACAACAATTGTTGACGAAGTGCGATCACATATTGCGCACCATGTATTATCGTAAACGCGATTCACGTCGGAATGTAGACGACGTCCAAGGGTCGTCGAAAACACCTATATAATTGTATAATGTACACGAGGGAGACGTTTTCTGAAATACTTCTTCTAGGGCCAACGATTTAACGGAGATGTCGCAGCTAGCGGTCGTCGCAGGTCAGTCGTATGCAAAGAAAACGATTACCGGCGTTCGTTTGTGATGCGCTTCAAATGAGAAAAAACGGTAATAAAGACGGAATGACAAGATATACACTCATACGTTTGTTTGTTATATATTATTGTTAATAATGCAGTAGAAAATATTGTTCTTAACTTGCACGCTTGGAAGATTGGTCTGCTATCGAACGAGGAGAATACCTATGCATACGCACAGAGCAACAATATTCTTTTCACTCACCGCCGCGTTCTTTGTACCGTATTTATATAAAACACACACACTTACGTTGCATGTATGTATTTTTTAAAAGTATATATATGTGTGGTTAGGTAAGATTTTAACCCGAATCGGTAGCCCGACGACCATGTCACCCGCACAGGAGACATAGAAAAATCGTTATCACCTTAATTATTGTCCCACTAGCATAAATTTACTTCACGTCGACGTTCCTTTGTCGGCCGATCCTTTTGATGTCCTCCGATGGCCGCGGCGGCGTTGGTGACCAAACATTTTTTCAAAGTTTTCGACTAGGTACAAAAAAAAATATATACACATGAAATATATCCGGGACGAATTGTAATAACGGCAGTAGAAATGCCGTTTACACGGAATTCGTGTGTAGGAATATAATGCACAAACATGTATAATGTATGTTTCGTTTTTAAATGCACATGCTACCGTGCTGCTGCTTCTGTGGGATAACAAAGATGACAGCGGGGAAGCGACTTTTGCATTCCTCGGCGTTTCCGACATCATATTATTATTATTATGTATCGGCGGAAAATTATTATTATGTATCAGTGGAAAAAAAAAACACGTCGAGCGTACGCCGGGTAAAATATTATAATAATGACGTGTACATCTACTCGTGTACATCCACAAGATGTTTGTTTATTTGACGTACACGCGAAACGTCTAATGTGTACGTAATGCATAAGGTTCTATGTTTATCATATAGGCATGCATGCTTATAAATATAATAAATATATATATGTATCGTACACCTCGTCTAACCTTCGGTCGACGACAGTCGGCGGAGAAAATGTGTCCGATAAACGTTTAGCGTGTCTCGGTAACAAACGATTAATTATAATACCAATATTTATTACGAAAACCCGTACACGAGATATGCGCGCATTTATTATTTCGACTAATAACCGTACAATTGTAACGATTTCGCCTAACGTTCGTCCCGTACGAACCGGTCGTGATCATTTCCCAACGAGCGCACGCACGAGGCATTTAGGAAATTAGGACGTGAATACTAGTACTGTGTTGGTGCACGTAAATGTTTTTCTCGCCGTCGTCGCGTTTCCGTGTTACACACACGAAAAACGGTATTAAAACGCTTATTTGTTTCTTTCGGAAGAATGCCATTGTCTACGCGTTGCATATCCCATATACGTACAGTACGTGTGAGTGTGTATAGGTACGCGGCGAGCATACAATATATCGTCATCAAAACTAATGACTTAATTTATCGCGCCGCCGCGCGTACACAATAGGACGTACGCGTTTACGAGAGTCGGCGCTGCAGTCCGAAAGAACTGAAAAATTAAAAAAAAAAACCCAACAACAACGTGAAAACGAACCGAAGAGAATCCGACGGGGGTCGAGAAAACGTTACGACGTCAACCGTTCTGCGGTGCGGTACGTCGTAATCGCTGTCCGCGTGTACGACAATAATATGTTTGATTGCTATGCGAGATGTTTTCACGACGAACGGTCGGTCTCGCTTTCGGTCGAAACCCGTCCGATTTATGTACACGCTCATCTGTGCCCACGTCTTGGATGCGCCTGCGTCGGAGGCCTCATACCGTGGTTGTTGTTCGACAGCTATGATCGGCGTGACGCGTTCTCGTCGGTACCGGTCGACTCGTTTGCGACAGCCCTAAGAAAACGTGTTCTCGTACACGCGAAAGCTGTAAACCGATTAAAACGACGATTAATATGGACGGTACGCCCGCAACAGTGTATTCGTCGGAATAACGACAGTCGCGCATACTAATTGCGCACCAACAACATTTTGTTGTGTAGGTGTACTAGTTGCGCCGCGCAGGATTACGGACGATGTCAACAGTTCCGTCTTTACCCTATGGGCACGTGGGGCACGTGCCCAGGGCCCCCAGCCAAATCGAAATTACAATTTTAAGTTATAATGTTTTTGCCATTACCGATCCTACGGTTACGACGGTTATCGGTA
This sequence comes from Sipha maydis, assembly GCA_034509805.1. Lineage (NCBI taxonomy): Eukaryota > Metazoa > Arthropoda > Insecta > Hemiptera > Aphididae > Sipha > Sipha maydis. Next base: position 269,696 of record JASXSY010002376.1, on the reverse strand, counting down.
CTAAAAGGGCCCCTTAAGCTCCAGGTGCTTATGGGCCCCAGCAAAGCTTTAGACGGCCCTGGATGTCAACCTTTTAATCGTAAATTTTATTTATTTTTTCTCAACTCAACGTTTTCCAACGCTAAATATTCGGCTTGCACACTTTTGTACGTATATTTATTATGTTTTAAGGGAACTTCAACAACGGGGCTGTTAGTCCTGTGTGTCCTGTGTGCTCGGTGTTTCGAAACGTAGGAGTGTAGTAGGCTTGATTCACGTTGAAACAGTCGTATTGGAACTCATTTTTTGGAACAGTAGGTCGGGGGACGGTGGATGGTGGTTTCTTCTCTCAGGACTGCGGTCCAGTCGGAATGTGAAACCGCCGGAGACCGAGTTCGAGCCGGCGATCATACATAGCCACCTAATCCACTCGTAAGTATTAAATCATAAGTCATTAATAATAATCGCCAAAATTAAAACGGTAACCCATAATTTACGCTACGAGGTTACAACTTGACAATGGTAATAGTAATAATAAAGAGCGAATAAGTATTTATTTCACCGACATGTTTGTTGTCGCAAATTTATAACATGATTATGTTTGTTGATCATTTTTCGTAATATAGTTAATATGACGATAAATTAGCACATACATATTATCATTGTGGTGCGAAACATTAAATCATCCCAAGACATAGAGCATCACGATCTCGAACCACGATGATTAATTGTTTTTTAAGTATATTATCTACATCAAATGGATGGGTATTTTTTTCGGATCCAAACATTGATTAAAAATTTATTAGGCACCGATCCACCGTGTAATGTGTTTCCATACGCACGTTTACACTTCGATCTTTGCAGCCTTCACGAAAATCAAATTACTATATAATTACGTTTAATAAACATCTTTCTTCAGTTACACCTAGCTTATTTGATTACATCGAAGAATACACTTCAAAGATTAGCTTATACTGCTTATTAAATTATATATTCACAAAAAATAATATATAGGTACACCCACTGCTTACACGAACATTTATATCTATACATATAAACATATTCGCGTGAATTCGGATACGATGAATATATAATTATTGTAAACGTTAACCAACTTATTACTTTCAATTAGCTGGATTTAATTTAATTTTAGTTTTTAGACGTGAGTCTTACACCTAATTCACTATGTTTTTAAAAAAAAAAAAAGCAAACACTTACTCGCGCCGTAAACATTACACGCGCACGTGTACGACACGTATAATAATGTGTCATATCCTATTTTTACCGAATATATATGTACATGTGCATATTGTACTGACGTGATCTATGTGACAGAAATGTGACACGCGTGTATGTACGGCTAACTATTACTGTACGGTTAATTACTATGCCAGAGTATATACCGACTTAAAGTCTGTTTACGAATTCTGTACGACTCGTCGGTGACTTATTAGAAGAATGTCAATTTGTACACTAATCTAAAGATTATGATCAATATTCATGATCATTCGCGGTTGACTGCGACAACGTCATTCACGATCAGTCGCGTGCGTGTATGATATTAGTATACTATTAAATTAGTGTTTTCAAAAGTTTTGAATCCAAAACCACACACACACACACGCATGAAATACGCGTAACAACAAAACACAATCAGTGTTTACGGTTCTGCAAATCTGATTATGATAAAGCGGGGAAGATAAGGGGATAGAAATGAAATTCAATATCCGTTCGACGAACTTGGGGAGCACAGGTATAAATTACAAATAATGATAATTATTATAAAACGTCCTGTATAAGGTGTACGTTATGCTGTGATGGTTTATAAAATAATATATTATATAGCCGACCTGCAGAAGGACCGTACGTTAAACATTCCTGACGCTCCCGCCCGACAGCGACGGCGATGGCGGTGACGACGGCGACACCCTATGGCCCCGTGGCGCGCGCGCCACGAAAGTTTTTCCCATCAAACTCGTTTCAGACACGTCTCATCCTTAATATTTTCCTTTCTATCTATCTCTCTCTCTCTCTCTCTCTCTCTCTCTCTCTCTCTCACTCGCTCTTTCTTTTCATTATTGTGTTGTTTAGAAATATTCTCAGAAACCGAGTGTTTATTTTTGTATATACTGCGACTACGACGGTGGTGGCGGACGTGTTTTTTTTTTTTACTTTTTTCAGCCATCTATAGGTTGTATCGGATTGATTGACAGACAACAATCGACGACGACGACGACGACGACAACAACGAGCAAGGTGACATTCAACCTCGTGTGTGTCCGTGACTAGGTTTCTCATTTGCTCGTTTCAAAAACGTCGTCGTCTCGACTACGTCACTCTCTCACACGTGCACGCACGCACAAACACTACAAAAGAAAACTATGGCGTCGCACTCCCACGTGAAACTTTGCAGACAATACGCTTCCCCGCACCTCCCGATCCTTCGTGCCCTTAAGTCACTCGGCCGTTGTAGAAGTCGAATATGAAACCGTAAACGAATATCGTTCGTTTTCGCACTGTTAATAACGTCACACATACTCACAAACACAAACACAAATTATAGAAATGCGTATATATATTTTTAGGGTGTAATAGAAATATTTGACAAATCGCATAACAAATGCTACGCATAAAAGGGTCAGAACTTACTGTTACTGTGCAATGCGTAAAACGTGTTTACTAGTCTTCAGTTCGACGACCGTTGACACATAGTCACATATGATAAGTGTATACACACGCGTGTATTATGCACATTAAAATAAGTGTCGTTTCTTTCCATCTACGATTCTGTACATGTACACAATATACGAGTATGTTTGCCAAGATACATACGAGAATAACATCGCGTTTACGTCGTCATTATTAATAATTACTAACGCAGACGAGATTTATACATATAATTTTTTTTTTTATTGTAATTTCCCATCCGTCTAGTGGACGCTCGTTTGACGTACGTCGTTTTAATATCGCAAATAATGGAAATGAGCGGCGTCACGTTTCTTTCGCGAGACGACGACGGACCGTCGGACGACAAGTCAGTGGAACATTTACTCTGACCGCACTTGCTGTTAAACCATTCATAACTTAAACATTTGCATGCTAACATACACTCACTTGGCACATTATTACAATAATTACTTTAACTGTGTCATCGGACCTAGTCGACCTGTTAAAAGCATACATGCACTCATATACAAATGCGAAACAAGAAAGCTGCTACGGTTGAACTTTAGTGTTAAGACATGTTCAAAAAGTATCGATTACTCGTGAACGCGGAACAACAACAACGGTGGCGGCGACGATGTCGAGTAGGAAATAGGGAAACGCCGTGGCGGCCGCGATATAGCAGATAGATAGAGAGAGAGAGAGAGAGAGAAAGAAGGGAAAGATATGCACGAGGAGAAAAGAAAGAGAACGAGCAGAGAACGCGCGTATACCGTACGTGTATGCGAGGAAGTGAAAAGTGAGACGGAGATGGAAATAGCGATGAAGAGAAAGAGAGAAAGAGAGAGAGAGTGAGAAAGAGTGATGCGGATAACGATGGAAAAGCGACGGTGGCGGTGTCGGTATGGTGGTGAAGGGGTAAAGGACAACGAGAATGATTTTTTTCCTCGAGAAAGGAAAAAGGTCCTGGATTACTCAGGACGAAGGGATTGCAGGGTGGTGGAGTGGTTAGCGGGTGTGGTAGAGGCGGCGGGTGTGTTACGTGTATACGCCGCCGCCACCACCACCGCCGCAGCGTGCGGTGCGTGCGTGGTGGGTGCGCGCGTGCAAGACTGTTTTGTATGCAGGACACAACAATTCTCCACGTTTCGGGAGCCGAAGAAAAGGAGGGGTTGCCGGAATTATGGTCGGCGGCGGCGGTCGTCTGTATACGGCCGGCGGTAGTCGACGCGGGGACATGAGGGGAAAGAGAGCGAATGTTCTCTCTGTTTGGAAGAGTAAAGCGTATATATATATAGTATATAAAACATAGCGTAGTGGTAGTAGTTGCTGTGGTGTAGTAGTAGTAGCGAGGCAGAAAAAAAACAGGCTAAGAGATCAATACTGGTTTGACTCGAACACGCACATACACATACACACATACACACATACACGCGCAAAATAAATAAATAAATAAAATAAAATAATATAACCGAACCGAAGAGAGAATGAGAGAAAATGCCTAACCGCGCGAGATATATTTAATGAAATTGCAGGAGAGGAAGAAAAAACCGACCGAGCCTTAGGCTAATTTCGACGGTGGTATATAACGACGGACAACGAATATTAAGGACCCCATTCAGTATATATATATATATGATTATACATGTGTGTGTGTATATCGGTAACCCGAGGGTATAATCCCAATCGATATGTACCACGGTCGATGGACGGACGGACCGTGGTGATTCTATTGGTTTCGACGACCTTGTCCATAATACGTGTGCACGCGTCAAGTCGAATTGTGTTCGGCACATTATATTTGTTTATAAGTGTACCTGATATTATGATACACGCGGTTTAGTTTGAGATAAGGTTAGATGGTTGGTGAAATCTATCGATGAAATTCTGCGTTACCAGTTCATTTCACGAGAAACAGGACTGATATTTTCATCTAATTTTTCAACCAAAAACCGTAAAAAAACCTGCTCATTATTCGCGACCGTACGACGAAATAAATTTGTTTGGAAAAAAAAAAAAAACAAACACTTAAATCGAACACTGATTATATTTTCACGATGACGAGGAACAAACTCGCACGGCGATACAGTTGCATTTTCATTATTTTTTACAATAATGCCGACCGGCAGCGTGAATAAATCAGCGACGCGCACCACATACCCGTACATCATGATAATTTTCATAATGTATAATCGATTACCGCAGCCAGTTCGGACTAGACGAACCGGTGGTGGGCTCGCTAACCGACCCTACTGACACAGCGCCGCATAGATGATTATGATATCGTAATATGGTTGCCCGACACGAGTGTATTACGTTATACATGCTGTATTATTCCGTGTCGGGTGAACACGAATCGCACGCGACGCTGGAAATTATGGAGTTTAGATACAGACCAACGTCGGCATTGGGCGCACCTATCAGTTACGACTTATATATAAAAAAATATTATTTGATTAGTGTATACATATATAACGCCGCCACCGTGTTATTATATAACAATAATACCTGTGAATACACGGAACGGACAAAAAAAATGAGTTAACGTTATCGTGTGCAAGTCCTCGGCATAACCGTTTATTAAATATTTACGCTATTTTCAGTTACATCCAGCAGCTATAGTGTAGTATACGCGCGGCGAGAAGATTTGAACCACGAATTATTTATTGACGGTCATAACACTGCAGCATAACCTTTTATTCTCTGTCCGGACCGTACACTGACTATTGTGCAAGGGTTGTCGGAGAAGTCTTATCCTTCGGACCTATTCAGCATCGTATGGACACGAACGGTTTTCTACATACCGCGAGTGATACGATTAGTGTTGCAATATTATATTATGTGGATAAGTCGAAAAATTGTTCTACGAGAAAACGCCGTAGATCATTTTACATGCCATCGATAATTAATAGTAGTAGCTCGACGTGTTAAAGAACATAAATCCTTTTAGGCATTATGATTCGTTTCTCTGTATTGTTTTCCTTTTTGATGGTCCAACCGTTCGGACGGCCGGTGATATACTTTCCATATGATAAAGATATCAAACATATTATCGCGGCCCTGATTAATATAATAATGTACACGATCTGAACCGAAAACCGTGTCTCTACGTTCGCATCGCGCTGATATAGCATTTCAATACGAAGTAAAGAATAACAATCATGTACCTACTTGAAACACGCTTAACGTCGTGTGTAATTCGATAAGAAATGTCTGTATCACACCTAATACGATTATCGCGTCGTACGTAATATGTTCGCGGGCGTCTTTGATCAAACGTACACCTGAATAGAAACGGTCTCCGAAACCCTTATATATATATATGTTATATATATATATATATATATATGTATGTACGTCGTGTGCAACGCGATGCCGTGTAATCGTGATCCCCGGACTGGACGCACGGCGCGTTCGTGGACAAACGGGATTTACGGTTGTCACCGGAATTACAGTAGAAAAAAAACCTATAACGAAACGAAATCTGGTATCAAAATAATTAAAGACTGATCTCCGGGGACGACACGCGTGGGATTTCGATTGGTCTACGCTACGACGAAAAGAAAAAAACCCATTACTAACGCACAATACACACATATACACTATCTCGCACACATACGCACGTACGCACACATGTATACAACCGGACATATGAGCGCACCCCTCAGTCGCGATATCAACACGTCCGTCAGTGAACGATTCCAATATTTCCGAAGGCGATCATCACCGCCGCCTTCACCGACAAGGGTCACACGGATGTGTATATATATATATATATAGACAATGGTTAAACACGCGCTAAGGACGAGAGACGAAGTACATATCATCTCGTCGTCTCGCTGTGCAGCGGCGCGCGGGGAAAGAGAGAGAAAAAAAACACCACGCAGCATAAATTGCTACGAGGCGCGAAGGGTCGGGCCGTCGCGGCCGAGTGACAAGAAATACGACTTTTGTGTGACGGAATGCGAGCGATTCGTGCGCGCGAAAGGGTCGCCGTCCCCGGCAGTGTTGCTGCGTGTAGGCGACGATGACAAATTGGAACGCTATGACTTTGTGGAAAAAATAAGAAGGATGGGAAGAGAACGACAAACACTCGGGTGGACCTGTAGATCGTCAAACGGCGGCCCGGGTGAATCTCGACTCAACGTTACGGCAGAATGGAGAGGGGGGGGAGAGAGGGAAACGTGTTCGGCCGACGGGTCCGAGGATTATCGGCCCCTGCATGCCCGGTCGAGACGATGCGAACCGGTGCGCGAGGCCAGGTGAGACGGAAAACCGGAGAGAGCGGCCGCGGTACGTGCTGTGTTCGCGCGTACGTGTCCTGCGCACGCATTACGATATCAAACGAGGGATCCGCCTGCGACGGAAGGGTGCTCGCGCGTTTTTAACGGTTAAACGATCCGAACGAGTGCGCGCGCGTACGATAAATACAAAAACGTCGGCCTACGTAATACGGCTGTACCCCCTCCTCATCAAACAAAAACCCTTTGACCGTCATCAACCCGTGTCCAGCATTCTCTCCGCGGTCCAGGTGCACGTGTGCGCATAACGTACGTGGACGGGGTGCGTAGTCGCCGTGTCGAGGACTAGTAAAAGTGTGTCAACGCTGTTCGGAGGCGGACGCGAACGAATGCGCGAATCTGGTAAGACTCGCCTAGCGTTCGTTTGATTTACCACTGGGCCGATCGTCCACGTGCCAAGACGAACGTCCGAACATAGAAATTTGTGACTACTTTTAATTCAGAACTCGCGTACAGTTTTTACAACGTTGCCGCGTCCCCACGCACCTAGCCAGCCAGGACATAGGCGTACGCGGAACGGGCCCCGCGGGAACGAAGATTTACTACATAGGAACGCCGGCCAACGCAGTCGTCAATATTTGCTCGAACACCAAAACCACGGACGTGACGACGGTGCATGGAAGTGATATCCAACAGCGGACTGGTTGCGCTTTCGTACGTACGCAACGACGACGTTCGACACCTCCCGCGTGACCGTCGAATAAGAACAAGACGTACGCGTTGACGTAAAAAAAAAAAATAAATAAAAAATAAACAATTTTAATTTTATTAAAAATACTAAAAATTAATAAATTTAGGCATAAATAATGTCGATTCCGACAATTTACTAACGCCATTACAGTACTTCACTCGGACACGATTCGAACACGACAAACATGATTACTTCAAGCGTATTACGTCATGTATCATCATGTCGTGATAAAGTGTGATTATAGCAATAAACTATAAGTTATATTATGTTTTGTGTGAATAGACACAATACACATCGTTGCTTTTGTATTAATAAACCAAAGCGATAGATCTAATGTACCGGAGTAAATATATTTTACATTGTACAAATTATTATAACTAGTAGTTGGTTTAGATTTTTTTTTTACGTCCATTTGTTCTACATCACCGCGAAAAATCTTCACAATTTTCGGCGAGATCCATCCGCGGTGTGTGTGTGTGTGTGTGTACAAAAAATTGAACAACGTAAGAATTCCATTCCATTTCTATGCCAACAATAATTAATCGCAGTGCATTTATACGAATCGCGTTCATCACTACTTCAGTTCAAACGGGTAAATAAAGTTGTCTGTTTAGTCGGTCGGCATTTTCATTCGTGTTCGATTGATAAATAATACGCGTTGTTTAGTTATCGCCGACGACATTCCGACAAAATTAAAACTAGTAAAAAATGATCGCGAGAATTGCTAATAGATACATCTCGAAACGGAATGGAAAACAGTAATGTATTCCTTAATTTGAGCGATTACGTCCATCCGTTTGTCCTTATGAAGGATAAGGTACAACGCGAGCAGACCGTGACACCGATTAATGAAAAACCTCCTGGAGCCTTAAATAATTAACACAATGATAAAACATAATGAATTATTTTTCTTGTATAGATCACTTAATGATTTAATTAAACGTTTTGATTTATTATGTATACATTTAAAACTAATCGTATATGATTAGTTTTAAAGTAGATAAATAAAATTAATTTAAGAAATATCAATTTTTTTATTTGTCTCAAGTACTCAATTAGCATCGACATGAATCAATTAATCGTTCTATGAGTATATCCAATATGTATTATATCGATTGCTGGTAGTTTAATTTAAAAGTAATATGAATTTAGCTCATAACTGTGAACATTAAGATAAACAATTTTTATTGTAATTGACCTTGCGTCCGCATGAATTATACAAATAAATAAACAATTGACCGAATAAACGTTTAATTCTCTGCCAGGTTTCATTTAATATAAGTCGAAAACAGAAAATGTATGGCTTTAAATTAAGGATTTTTAAATCATTTTTTTTTCTCATCATCTTACTTGGGGATTGCCGTAAACGCCAATTCGAGATATAATTTCAAAGTAACTACGCTTTCCAGGTAAGCGTGCGTGAATACTTACCAAAAATTACTATTACAGTTAAATTATTCCGATACCATACAATATTATTTAATATAATACAGGCAATAAAATGAATAATATGAAGTGATAATGAACGGAATAACGTCTACAATTACTGTAAAATATGTAATGGTACAATGAAATCGTCTGATAAATATATCACAACAATTGGTAAATCATAGAATCGGATTAACGAATTGACTCATCTAACAATTACATTTTATATAATAGTACGACGATCGAGATTTACAGCCACTATATTCATGTAAAATATCTGACAACGTCAAAGACGTATGTTATTATAATTATTATGTAATATTTATTTATTTAAATATTTTATAATGAATCAATAAATTATATGTATGATTTTTGCCTATTATTATAAACGAGTTTGAACGCACTTTTTTCCTATTAATCTGAAGCATATATTGTTTAAGTTACAATGTCAACACCAACAGAAAATTATGTGTACATAACGCAACACCATTTAAATAAAATGACAAAATACTGAAAACAAACAATTATTAAAAAAAAAAAAAAATTATGAAATCACGCGACACAGAATCTTTATTCAAACTAGTTTTGAAATTAAATTATCAACAGCTGTCTGCGGTTCAATAAATTACCAGTCAAATTACATGGTTTCTCCTATAAGTTAGAAAATCATTTTTATGAATACACGTTTACTGTCATTACGAAATTGGTTAGGATTCAACAAGTTAAGCCAGTATTCGTAAACAATAAGTCTTGATATTATTTATCGTGAATAAATCACTCAGATGAATAAATCTTAGAGAATACTTATAATGCTAAAATCTTAAATTTAAGATTTAAAAAAAAAAACAAATTGTGAAAAACAAGAAGAAGAGAGTATTTTCTGTAAAATAATTACAAAAACGCATTTATTTATTCTTATAGCTTTTCCAATTAATATAAAATCTCAATACATTTTCAACTCATACACACAGTCAAATAGCTTTTAAATATAATTTAAATTAAATAATTACAAATTAATATAATTTATTTAATCCTCATCACCTTTCCGATCTAACAATATCATTTTAAAAAACAAAATTAATTATTTTCGGGATAGTATTCAGCACAGCTTTGCGAAAAATTGTCTATCAACCGTTTTGTCTGAAAATGTTTAGATCCAAATGTTACAAGTCCCTTCGTCCATTTCTATATCATACTATATATACTATAAACGCCAGTGGCATATCTAGGATTTTTAAACAGGTAGGGCTAATCACTTTTATCGGGCAGGTTAGGTAAGAGAGGATTTGAAATTGCATCCTTACTCTCCCTCCAAGTTTGTAAATGTATTATTTATGTATACGTATACATTTCCATGTCGTGTAATATATTAGAAACTGCTACTCTTAAGTCTGGTTTTTTAACCAAACCGATTATCAAATATAATACTTGCAACTAAAACTGTTAAAATACACGTAACAACAGTACGTGTGTAAACATAACCAGATGTTAAATGCCAATCCAATTAAAATCGGCGACCACAATCGTAAATAATCCATCTTCGGATAAGATTACGTTACACGCTATTTTATTGAACGTTCGTAATGGTTGGATTGAATAACACATCTCGATACGAATAACCGTTCGTTATTTTTGGTGTCCCTCAAACTATCATTCGCGATCCCCCCCTCAGGTCAAAAACCACTGATACGGTGCATACACGACCTATAGGGGGGTTATATTCCCCTTAAGCTCTCACCCCTTGGCTATGCCGCCAACTAGCGTTACACGGTCGGCACTCGTGTATACATCCACGTGCTATGCGTGTCGTCGCTGAACACGAGCGTCATGCAATCCTGTCGCGACGGCCCGGAAGATTGTCGTCGGCCTCTGGGGAACCGGTACGGGAAAACGTGGTCACCGTGCACGTATAGTACCGCGTACGCAGGACATTGCACGCAGGACGATGCTCGTCTCGGACGGCCGATTCCTACGTCCTACCGGCCCTTGGATGTTCCGTAGAAAACACAAAAGTTCATATGGTGAACCGGTTTTCTCTTGGCCACCGTTCGGAGTTGCCAATAACCGTGGGGCCGCGATCCGTGCCGAGCGAACCGTGAGCCATAAAAACCGTGTAAGGCATGCGCTGAACGTGTGTACGCAAGGACGAGGTGCGATAGAAACGGTAGTGATCCGTGTGTTATCAAATCGTTTGCTCGTGGTGTGAAAAATGACAGCTTTTTAGAGTTTTCGCGACTGAAAAATCAATTCCGTATACAAAAAGAGAAGTATGGTATGTTTGCGTATATGTTGCGGCAACTGCAGCGACGTTTATGATCAACACGTTAATTGTTCAACGTAAAAACGCCCGTCGTCGTTCAATTGCATTTCATGAAAATCTTGAAATGCCGTCCGATAACACTGTAATTAGCTGTTTGTAAATGCTTTAATATGTTCAATATACTGACTTACTTTGACGAAGCCGTTGCCGTCCAGATAGGATTTCATACGTCAAAGTGCACCGAACGTGTAGCGTATGCAAATCCAAGTGCGTACACTTATTAGTCGAACGTTTGAATTAATTTTTATTTATTTTCATTGTCATCCGTTTTATAAATTGCGAGACGAATTAGGCTGCGCTCGAAAAGAACCCAAAATCCATGCAGCCCTGCACACCGATAACTGCTGCACAGACCCTCGACACTCGTCGTAAATAATATAAAAATATAAATTCGTAAGCACACGCTTTACTTCGTTAGACGCACACCATGTGTTCTGAACCTAAATCCGCGACCCGCGGTAACTCATCTATGGCGTGGCGAGGCAAAGCGATGTCGGAGTGTTATGCAGCCAAACTGTTCGTGAATATTCGGGTGGGGAAATTCACGTCGCTTTTATACATATATATATATGTATATTTGTGTATTATAATATAATTGTGAGTACGGTGGACGAGTGGTGAGGAAAAAAAATTAATTAGGCGAGAACGATAATATTTATAACCTTGGCGCGCGCGCTACAGTTTTTTACAGGATTTTTTTCACCCCTTGGCCGTTCGCGGACTTGTAGAGACGTGATGTATACCTCAGGGAGAGAAGCTGCTGCTGTTACCACTGCTGCTGCGCGCGGCTTCTGTTTCTCGTTCGAATAAATGAAGTTAACGGCTATATTAATTAATCGGACGAGCGTTCAACCCTTTTATTTTCTGTTATTTCGGGACGAGGGCGTGAAAGAAGTTTTTTTTCATCTCCCTCCCCGCTCACCTTCATCATCATCATCACCACCCGTCGCCACATCCACTCGGTAGCGCGTACGATTTGTTTAAAAGACTCGCGCGCCGATATAAAGTATACAGCAAATATAAAGCAACCGTGTCGTAATATACATATACATAATCACGCGCACAGTAAGTCAGTATTAAAACGAGCGGAAATACCGCTGCAGTTCGCGGAGTCTCGGATTGCGCGGTGCATAAAAAAAGGGGTTAAGTTTAAATATATACATATATATATATATATACTGTACGTAATGCGAGGAGATATTCTCGACGATGACTTAATTTTTATTCGAGGGAATTATAAAGTCGCGAAAGAAGAAGAGGGTCGGTCAAATGAACGAACGAATGAATTAAAAAAAAAAAAAAAACAACAATAATAGTCTCCGGGGTGCAATTCCGTCGTACGATGAGCCGCGTACAGTCGCGCGTCGCTTCTCCCGACGAAAACTTTTCGAATTAAAACGTTATAATCCATTATAATATTCGCGCCGTCGACGCGTGCGGTGTAGTGGTGCGCGATCACGGCAGAACCATACGGCATTGGATTATAGTTATACGATACCGTCGTAACACTCGTAAGGTTTTACGTGTCGTTGAGTATTACAAATGCTGTCCTAGGGATGAATATAATTTTCTACTGGATAATGGGCCGGACGCGTCATCGTGTCGTGCGTATCACAAGATGCAACGGAATCACGAAATAGAAGACCACAATGGTAAACGAACTAGTAAATGGTAACAATGATAACAACGGTAACTATAGAAACGAGCGTTTCTACGAAAACCAATGAAACGAATATTAGCCATCCAGTATACTGTTGGGATACTATGTCGTGTATCGTTGCGATAATTGATAATCAATATAATATGAAAGTGTGTTATTGGGAGCTGAAAATGGCAGTCTTCCAGATGGCCAGCCGGACCCATTTTTATAGTTCACATATTAGTAAATAATAACTTGTAAATAATATAATAATAACTCGTAATAATAATAACTTGTAAATAATGCCTAATAGTATTTCCTACTACCTAAATCTTTAAAGTATTATTTGAATTTGTAACGAACGTCGTACGGATTTTAACGATTAAAAAAAAAAAAAAATAACGTTATGTTATTCCGTAGGTATGATAAATATTCATTGTAAGTTATACGATAGTGCTTTTTGCAGTTTATAACTGCTGAAAGTTTTAATTACATTTTCGACTAAATTATTTTTCTTTTAATTTCGTGAGCTCTAAAAAATAATGATTATTATGAAAGTTTAAATTTAGCCCTAAGGCTAAATCGATGATGTGTTAGATATTAATTGAAAAAATATATATATTGTCGGTTAGTCCAAATAAACTTAAATCACCAGGCCTCACTATGGTTCTTACTCCACTTCTTAACACTTGTTTCTTATAGTTTAAGTATTTCACAAGATAAACGGACGGTTAAATACCACCTCAGCGTTCGGAATAAGTGTAAATAAATAGTGATTTTCCTACATACATTTTGAATAGTTTTAATTTAGTTAATGAAAAAAATAAAAAAGTTATAGCATGCTTAAATGATATGTAGCGATTTTCAAGTGCAGTGTCCGGAGACAGTTTTTTCGTGCACACTTCATTTCGTATTGAACGTTTCGAAATTAATCGTTTGGAAATAATTGTGTTTATCAATTCATTTTTGTGTTTATAAATTAAATTAATGGGTTTTATTTTCAACAGTTTGGATTTTATTATCGTGGCATTAGGAAGAGGAAAAAATAAAACGAATTACATACAGATGAAATCACGCGAAACGAACACATAGCAACGACAAGTGCAATAAGCGTGTGCAAATTCCCCATCGTCGATCGCTGCGTTCGAATAGAACAGTGTAAATGCACAATATCGCATCGTGATGACGTCGTGGCCACACCACAATAGTAAAAATAATAATGTTAATCGAAAATCGTCGATCGATCAACACGACGAATCGTCAGGCTGTCGAACAATCCTGACTTTCCGTAGCCGCGTGCAGCCCGGTTTTCATTCGGTCCCTTGTGCGAGCCACCACGATATTGTGCGCCGTGTACGCGATGACGAGCTCAATATCCTCCAGCGGGTTAAGTCCGCTTTTACGTTGCTCTCTGGTGTCAGGGTCGATCGTCCCGGTAACACGCGCACGCACCTGCAGACGGCCGCGGGCTGAACGGAATAACATTGCTGGCCCTTAACTCTCAACGTCGATAACGATAGGTGCACCGGATGTCGTATATGTAACGTGCATGCCTCCTGAATGACGTTTTGCCCGATACTCCGGACACGAGAAGATTTTTCCGTTTCCGAATTTCGATACGTACGACATGTACATGGACACGTGCGAGCTGTAAACGAGTACTCGAACAAGTCACATGACGCATAGGGCCAGCGTTTTTTCCTAAAGGCCGGCGAAGGGATGAACGGCTCGAATTCGGTTCACGTCTCCTCGGCAATCCAGCTAGTGCACTACCGTTATTACGCGTCATCGTGAAACTGCACTCCGCGACAAACAAACGAAATCACACGGGCGCGTGCAACTTCAATCGACTGAGTCGACTCTCTCGTTTTGGCGATTTCGGGTGACTATTGTTTTTATTTTTTTTTCCCGTATTATTTATCCGCGCGATCGTTTTACGCGCACTCGCTACGTTTATTTTTTCCCGAACCGCGTTCTTACACAATCCGCATACTTAATGTATGTGTATATAAATTGTAATTATTATTACCGTCGATATCGATCTCCTTGGATCGACTTCATCGCGGTAATAGCCATTCGGCGACGGTGTGGTGACAACAGTACGCCGTTGACGCCAACAATTTTTTTAATAGCCCAATCGCTTCGTCCGCCGCGCGAGCGTTTATAATGCATATCGACGTTATCGAACGATTGTATACGTGCATCGTATTATGGTTATGTATATATTAGTGGTTTCGGCGATATTTATTTAAATAAACTCTTGTATGTGTATGACATTATGCTGTGTAAGTTGACGTGACGACCGATCTGGCCTGGGGGAAAAAATACGGCAATAAAAAGGGACCACTATAATTGTATTCGCTTTTGAAAGTCGCGCGAACATTATAATCTGATCGGCGTATGCGCTTATACATACGTTTAACATAATATTATTCGATCGTATTTACTGAATTAAATCTTAATAAATATTTATGTACATATAGGTACCTATTTACCGTTCGACAGAGTTACATATCACGTGTAGTTTTTATACGGATATGCGATGGAATTCATTTTAAATCGAAAATACTAATCTATTTTACTGTCGACTATGTTTAAAAAAAACGTATAATATTACCCTACACGTATGCCAGTTTAAGGAACCTTGTTTTTAATTCGACAGTTAATAACTGAGTAACAGCTATAAATAAAATAAATAATATAAAAAATAGTAAACGGTCAAGTTCAAACGACATATTGGCTGAATCCGTTTAAAAATTTTAAACGAAATGATTTTCATCGTTCTTCGGCGCTTTTTCGATCAAATATAGTGCGTTGCTTATTCGTATTAGGCTGTTTTAAACAAAACAAATTAAACTTCTTAATTTAAAAGAGAGACGAAAGTTTTTTTATTGATGCATATTTTATAGTACACATAGGAGAACAAGTCTGTCTGCCAGAAAAGTTTAACTCAAAGTATAACCTCGTCGTCGAGTGGTAACTAGATTCTTAACCGTCTTATGAAAAGTTAATTTTAGAACTGCATCGGTTGCTTACTATAGTAATCAATTTATAATGCGCAGAGTATGTACACAGAGTAACTGCAACCATTGCATAACTTATTCCTGTTCGTCTTCCGTACACGCGCTGATGAAAAACCATTAGATTTCTAACACGTATATTTGTTGAGGCATACGTAATATTTCTGTTTGTTTTTGATTTCCAATATTTTATTTTATTTTCCCGCGGTAATCACAGCGGTAGACCATTATTCAAAGCGGATACGAGTAATACAGACAGGAAAAACAATTGTATTTGTTTATTTTCTTTTTCCATTTGTGATCATGCTAACACTACAAATCAATTACGGGACACTATACGTATTTAAAAGGCTAAGATGGTGAAATAGCTTGTGCATGGTCGGCGAGTATTGACGAAATATAACACCATGATCTTAACTATAAAGAAAATAATCAATCGACAATGCATTGCACATGATAAATCATATTCTTGCGATTAAATGTCTGGATTGCGTACATGAGGTGTAGGCGAGTCGGGCATATCATAATGGGGCAAGCGGTTTACTGAGCTTTCGCGTGTTTCTTTGATTGTTTTTTTTTTTTTTTCATCGAAAAAAATACAATAAATTTTTGTTTCGAGGACAAACGGGTGCGTAGTGTGTGTACGTGTACTTGATTGTTCGTAATCTGGTCAGGGTCGGCGAAGCAATAACAACTGCGGACGGTCCGCGAACGTTTCGAAAAACCAGTCACGAGTCGAATGCAATAATAATATTCGATTTCTTATTTACACGCCGGCTCCGTGTTCGGGTGGCGAGGTAAAACGGAGTGCACGCGGTAGCCCATATATATATTTATTTCATATGTATATGTATATTACCACAGCGGTAACCTAAGCTCTGGGCTCCTCCGGTGGCGTTTGTGCAATAGCCGTCAACGGACACACCGCGAGAACGAAGCCCGGCGGTAAACGCACGCGAACGTTTATCGTAAAATCGTAGTGTAGCATCATGTTTATTCGAAATGACGTCCCCGTGGTATGCGTATTACATATGTGTATTTATCGATGCTGGGGCCTAGGATTTTTATTATTTTACCCGACCCAAGTGCATAAATATTTGGTGAAAAAAAAATACACAAATATGTGATAAAATAATAAAAAACAAAATAAAATTTAGCCAATGGTTTATACTAGTAAATTAATATCCTATAAATAAATAAACAAACAGTTTATGCACAGGAATAAATAAATTATTAGTACGGAGTGTTATAATATATGTAAAGTACGACCGGTTTCAAATTAAAAATTCATCGTCGGGTGTATACAAAGTTAATTTAATCGCGACTTATAGGATGCATTCGTTAGAACAATTGTTTATAAAATGTCCACTAATTATAATAAAAAATGTTAAATTAAATGAAATCATGTTTAAGCAAAAATAAGGTAGATTACTTGCTGAAGTATAAAAAAAATAATAAATAAATAAATTTGATTACGATATTGATGTGCATATTTAAACGTTCAGGTATTCAAATCGTCGTCTGTTCGGCCGTAAGACCGCATTATACCAACCGATCTTTCAACTTCCACTGACGTTATTGGATAAATGTTATTTATTACAATACGTGTCTGTGCACACATATCGCGACCATCAGGACTCAAGTTATATTGTAATGCATAACTTATATTGTTTATTATTTCGTCAGCCGTAGAATCCTCGATTCCAGAGCCCGCTGGTCATTTGTGGCTTTGCCCAGTCATACCTGACCTCGGGTTAGGTTATCGATAAGCGGCTCTGACTTGACATCTCTTTTCTTAAAAAAAAAACCAAAATCAAAACGTTTTAAACTAATTATTTGGTGTAGCTTCATTTATATGTTAGGTAGTGTTGTTTATGCGAAATATTTATATAAATCGTGAAATTTGACCTATGATAGACATTGTTGTTCATAGTAATTAATATGTACGCGATAATTCGTTAGTGAACGACGGCCCGGTGTCCTCGGTCACGTGTGAATATACAATATTATTGCGACGATTTATAATCATTTTTATATACATGTACGTGGCATCACGACTCGAATTCTAGATTCTTAGCTTATGTACATTAATAAACAATAAACCATACAGTATGTATTTCGAAAATAAAATAAATAAGTAAAATAAATCATTTGACGTAGGAATCGATATTTTACGAGGCACATCGCTGTGAACATAGGTCGTTAGTCCATTAGTCCGTCGATCAAAAAAATAATCATGAAAATTTGTTTACAAAACGTATAAAGATAAAACACTAGAAATCTAGACTTCATCCTTTGGATACAAATAACTGTATCAAACGGAGAAATCCTTTCGGTGACTAACGGCGCTATACAATACAATAATTTACCGCGGTTAAAAACGGCTTTTTTATTCTACGGAAATAAAATCATAACCATCGTCCATGAAGCAGTCGGGCGAGGACGGATGAGGCGGAACTTTTCAACAAAATCTCTCGGCCCGGTGCGGTCGCTTATCCTTCGCATACCCCTATTATGCGGCCCGCACTGCAACGGGAGCGTCCGCGTCACGCGTGTTTTTTCGCAAAAATAAAACCAAATCCAATCAACATACCGATATCATAATCCGTCTCGGGCTCATGATCGCGTGTCATCTGCTTGAAACCAACAGAAATCAGTCTTCACATCGTTCGGAATCTCTTTTAAGGTTCGCCGTTGCGTATGACCATGGTTGACGGAAACACGAGTATTTACCGAACTGGATACCGCATCGCCGTCCGAACCGGACCCTTCGTCACACGGCATTCAACTGGCCGTCCGTGCACGTTCTATACCGATTTAACGCCTACTAAATGTGATGACAACAATACGAACATCACCGGACAATGCCGCCGTCGTACGAATATATGATAGTAACGTATTCTATGTGTTCAAACCTATAAACTTACGAGCTGACGCACGTTTTATTTTCCATCGTCCGAACACGTGTTTTCGTAAAAAGATATTTTGTTCCGAACTCTCGTACACAATACGCTCGAACTGAATCACGCGATCAGTATAACACGTTATAGGTAGCGCCGCGGAGATAATATCGATATGTGTTGAAATGTTTATAACACGCGAGTCGACACGAGTCTAAACAACGCACGACGACCTTGTCCCTGAACAATTTCTTTTCTCGAGTCCAATTCATTACGTTGCAAAGATGTTCTATAATCGTCAGCCGATATCGTGCGCCTTCGAGTTGACGCGCGCGAGGA
The DNA here is from genome assembly GCA_034509805.1 of Sipha maydis. Taxonomy (NCBI): domain Eukaryota; kingdom Metazoa; phylum Arthropoda; class Insecta; order Hemiptera; family Aphididae; genus Sipha; species Sipha maydis. The sequence continues at coordinate 250,415 of JASXSY010002376.1, read as the reverse complement.
GGTGTGGAAAAAACCGCGTCGCAAAGAACCGCAAAGAACGCAGGGCCGTCCGCCGCAAAACGTCTCATACCGCGCGATTAACGTTGATGTTCGCGATAAACTCTTCGTCCGCCGTGGTAGGATCGTCGCTCGAGCTGCGCCTAAAATTATCATATGTAAATCGCGGTCGAACGTTCGAAATGGTGCGCAACAGGTGTACTACGATGATACGTTCCGTGAAGTATCGGCGACACAACGGTAAGTGTTTCCTTGCGCGGTCCCTTCCGATTTCCAAGGACCGTCACCGGACACTCCTACCGAATCATAACCACAACCGGTCCGACATAATATTCAGTTTTGTCCGCAAAAACCGGTCAAGACCGTGTCAGCGATTATACCAACGGACCAACGGCACGTCGGCGTTAGAATGTTTGGAACGCAATCGCGTCCGTTTCGATCGCAGTGCAGTCCCAGCGAACGCGGCATACGCACTACCCCGATCGACGTGCGAGTCGCGCACATAATACGGACGTACGTGTGTACACCGACGTTTTATTGAAAAAAACGTAAGAAACACAAATACGTATTTGATGTGGTATCCGGTTACCTACGGCGCGGAGGGACTCGCGTCTGAGCTCTTGTTATTGTATAATGCGAAGAGTGCAGCTGAAACGATTTTTGTGTTTTTTATACGACGAAAAAAAAAAAAAATAAAATTAATAAATAAAAACGCTTTCACAAAAGGACGAAAAAGAAAAAAAAACTATACCGCCCCATTCAACGTCTATATTTTGGTCCATCGACCCTATTCATTTTACCTGTCGCGTTATCTATCTACCCCTTTTCGAAAATGTGCTAACGACCTTCGGCGTTGTAATTTTCTTCGAATTCGTGTACAGATTATATACACACTAGCATACGTGTACGTGTACGGGGCATACATGCATGGCGTACAAGGTTATTTAAATTTCGTCACACGGTTATTATTCTTTATGCATACCTATGTATGTATGTGATATTACGCTATGGTACGAGTAAAAAAAAAAAAAAAAACGTATAGGGAATATTATTATACGCGCATGGAAACAATAAATCAAACGGAATCGTACACGTTTATCATCGTTTATCAAAAAATATCATCTAACCGCGATACTTTAATATTACGCAGCACCACTGCGGGTGTATATTGTTTATTTATTTATTTTTTTTTTTTTTTTTTTTTTCGGAATTGAAATATCATTATTGTACATAATAACACGTCGCACTTACATACGAAATACTTGTTGTAAAGGTTTTCACTTTTTTTTCCCCTCGACTCAAACCGTATCGCCAAGTACCAGCGTGCTGAATGCGTTTGGTAACAAAACACGACGAAGGACGATTTTTCGATCACACATAACACGTAACCAATCGTTCAGATAAATTATTTGGCACACGAGTCGATTATGTAATGTGAAAATTTGCACGCGCCCGATTCAACTCGTCGACAGCAGATGATTCAAATATTGCGTCGCATGGGGAAAATACCTACGTACAGTATATGCCGGCTGGTACACGTTGCGACTGAAAACTATGAAATCACAATGAATTATATTTTATTTCCTAAAATATCGTTACTATAAGATCGCGGTAAAAGATGTACGAAAAAAAAGTAATAGTAAAAAAAAAAAAAAAACAACTGACACAATTAGATAGTAATTACGTACATACATTATATGTTCTCTAATTTATTGGCGTAAAATAACATATCATTATATTATATACACATATTTAAATGGACGTCCCGCAAAGATTTACTAATTTCAATAACTCCAGGTGCTGGATATCATAAATAATTCGTACTCGTTGTGAATACGGTTTTTTTTCCATTAGAAACCATTTTTAAATATAGATTTCCCGAGAACATTGTAGCGATTCGTTTCGTTAGCTTATCCTTCGATCGTATAAATTATATTTATTTTCTTTTGTACACTGCAAACGATCATCATTATCATATTCTTGAACCATTATTAGATTAGAAAAAAGATATTTTTATAATCCAGTATGCAGTATTTTATATAATGATGATATTATCATAATCATATCGAACAATTCATTCGTTTCATATACATATAGGACCGTGTCGTCACTGTTCGACGCGGATGAATCAAATTTTCTGATAGTTAAACAACATAGTGTAATAATTTTCTAACCGGATCTCTTAAATTTGATGAGTTCAAAAATAAAACGTTACTCGTATAGTGTTCATTAATTTATCGGGTTTATTTCTGTATATCCTCACGAGACGTACGTGTTAATGTAACATGTGAAAAATTAAAAACAAATTTTTTTCTCTAGTTTAACTTACACTTAGTACAATAGCATTTAATGTATTCAAGATACGCGTAGATTGTACGAAAATAATGATCTTTTTGAATAAATAAATAAACTGTCGAAGACATGTGGCATCTTGACCTTCTCGCGACAATAGGTACGAAAGTGAATTTCGTACTATAATACCGAAAACGTAACGGCCCTTTTACACGATATTAATTTATTCGGCGGAGAAAACGATGAAATATTCCGCTATATTGCATACATTATAATAATCGTACATGCTCGGTAAATTTATAATATTGTAGTCCAAACACCGCGCCGCGTTTGACTGTATATATATATATTTACATATAGACACCTTAAGTTGGATTTGAATTATTTTCAAACACTGGCTGGTAAATATGTACGTATATGCGCATTATAATGTTGTGTTGAGTGTTCTTAATTTTAAATACAATAACATTTGATGAATACGTTTAATTTTTCAACAATATCCGGATATCCGTCCGTGCGCCGATGTACTGCATTGTGTGCGTGTTGCCAAATTAACATGTTTTTATCGAGTAGACGTTTAAACCATATTCTCCAATACAATAATATACATTAATTATCGACAATGCTTTGACAGCTCGAGGGGAAGAAACATGCCGGTGTGTTATTAGAAGTATTGTCGGACGACCACCTATGTACTGCGTTGTATTTTTACAATATTTTCCATGACGAAAATCGCAGGTCTAAAACCGTTTTTTTACAGTGCCCCATTATCTCGTCGAGCCGAAGAAAGATACCGTTTCGGACATTATTAATGCATAGTTTACGGATTTGGATCGTCCTTCTCATTGTAATTTGTCAATAATAACGAATTCTGCGAATGGGACGTTTCCAGATCGACCGGGATGCGTGTTCGACATGTTTAAAATAATAATAATGTATAACATAAACAATAACTTCATGCGCGTAGTCGTCAATCGCCGAAAAAAGCTAATGTTACAGACGGCCTGACGGGCTATGGTAGTACCCTTGAAACGTGCGCATGTTACAGCCAATCGGAACAGTGATGTGGAAAAGAATGAAATTATACTTTTCGTATTGTTGTACGAAATCGAAAGAAAACAGTAACGGTACACAACTTACCAGTGGCAGTAACATTACAGGAATTTTCAGATTATTTAGAGGATGAAAAAAAAAAAAACGTTTACACAATCGTCCGGTCAAATGAATTGGAGAATAAAATCACCCTGTACGTCGAGGTTTGAACACGACCGCATGTACCGTTGTTCGGTCGGGGGCGAACTATAAGATACGGTCGTAGACTACCAGAAAAAAGGGTAAAATAACAAAAAAAAAAATAAATAAATATACTATCATCGCTCGGATCTCCCTTAGCAGCAGCGGTCGTCTCGCGGCATCACCTCGACGGTGTATTTACAATAATATACATTATTAGTATCCAGTCGTCGCCGTCGTCATCACCAAACCGAACACAATAATGCGCTGGGGTGTCTCACATGAATGTGTGCGCACATTTGTACGTAACTTTTCTTGACGACGCTATATCGTGTGTGTGTGTGTATACGGTTAAAATATTTATGGACAGACGGCAATAGTGGTCCTACATTACGAGCGCGAACCATACATATTCGATTACGCATCGGCTGCGGCGCTTCGAACGATTTCGGACGCGTAGCGGGGAAAAAATTCGAATTATTTGTATGAATTTTTTAAAACGGCGGGACGGTGGTGGCGCGTGGCCTCGCGCATCGTATCTTCTCCCCTACGCGGGCTCTACGCTAGTAGTGTTTTCCGATTTATTGCTAGCCGACCGGAGAAGGAAAAAAATAAAAATAAGAGAAAGTGCGCGTGTGTATAAGAGAGAAAGAGAGATAGAGATTGAGTGAGTGACGGAGAGAGAAAAAGGCCAAATATTCCGTGGGGCTGTCGATCGTTTTGGCCGATAAATCGCATGTTTTGGCGATACGCCCGGGGCAATTTAAGTCAAGTATAATGCAAGGGTGACTTCTAATACATGTGTAGGACGTGACAAATGCTCTGGGTAGTATTTTCTCTTTTTTCCCGGATCATGTTTTTTTTTTTTTTTGTTCTTTCTTTTTCACTCTCTACACACGATTCGAGTTTTTTCTTCTCCCCCGTTCCCTATCAAGCGACTTAAAACCAGAGCTCATATACATTAGCCTCAGAGGGTGACCCTGTACTACACACATACACACACACACTTGCATGCATGCGTGCGTACACGAAGCACATATACGTCAAACACACGACTCAATGGTCAACCACTTCTTCGCCCCTAAAATAATATGTATATAACTGTGTGATATGGTAAACCTGCGTGGACCATTATCGTGGTAACGAAATGTACCTCGTTACTATTCGCGTTCCCTGTACGTACATTTATAGACCGAATTTAGTCTCAAACCACCACGTATTGTGTAGTCGTGAAAACATTATTTCAACCGAATGTAATAGTACTCTTGAACAAATATATTATCGTAGGTGCTCGTTTAGGTTCGAAAAACTTTTGCAAGTTGATCACATGAAGCAATCTGAGCGATTCGATAAGGGTTAGAACACCAAAGTCCTTCTGGAATATAATTGACCGTGGGCTCGTAAATACTTTAAAACGTTCTCAAACGTTAACGTTTTACGAAAAATCCGATATTCTGTTGGCAAAGCTCGCACTTACCTGATATAACCCCGTATCTCGTAACCATTATGCTAACTTTAAGTAATGAATTTCAATAATATGACGGATCGAATCGCATGGTTTATTTTTGACACTTTGGTGAAAATTGATCATTTATACTTTTTCAGCAGCATCGGTGAAATCTACTATTGAACGATTTATAAATTGTATGTACACGTATATTATGTTTTTAACGAAGACCGGACTACACGTTAAATATTATTTAATTATATTTTAAGCACTTGGATGGAAGAAATAAAATTGAAACGAGAATTTATCTCGTTGACGAATAATAATTCAACGAAATAATTTGATTAGATATACGTGTGCTGACGATGGTTCCTTACTCTCGTGTAAACATGTATCTTATAATATATTTACTGTATACTAGTGCTACTCGAACTGAGAGCCATGGTTATATTACTTGAGGACCGTGACATATTTATTTCATATAAACTATTTTCTTTAGGCTTTAATTTATTTGTATTTATAAATATATAAAGTTTAATACTATAAAAATGTTCTTTACAAAAGTATATCAATAAATATTAATATACTATACCTATTAATAATTAATCTGTGTGAAATAACACATGTAATTTTAACATATAATTAAAAAAAAAAATTAATGATTTTGATTAAGGGTGCCTTGACAGCTTTACATTAAATTTAGTGGGCTCTACAATAAAAATGTTTGTGAAACACTGCTGTATACAACAGAGATGTTATCATTGCAGTGCGCACACGAGTATTATTATTATTATTGAGCAGAGAAGCGCCGTAAAGGAGATGATAGAATCGGGGTCGGTGTAGTAGTGTAATGCGATTTCGTCCAATAGAATTATATATTTTCTATCTCTCTCTCTCTCTCTCTTTCTCACTCTGTCTATTTATTGGCACCTACTTAGAAAATTGCGTTTCGATATACCTTTCACAGTTTTATTACTATACACCGCATTTCAATAACTCTTAATAATATTATTATATTTTTTTGTCGACGGACGCAGTGCTGTTGGTTTTTAAGTGCGAAACCGTGTTTGTTTGAAATTAATATTATATAACGACACGCGCATACGACATTATTACTGGTGTACACGTGTTGACACAAATTCGTGTATATTATCATAATATTCGTTTCGTACGTAACACATAGTAGCACGATGCTTTTGGATCGAATCAATAAATATTCGTGAAGGTTGTCGTCAGTTTCTAGAACGTGAAAACATCGGCCCTGCCGGTTGCGCTTGCTCAGTTCAGATGTACACGCGACCCGCGCCGTAGTCGTACAATTGTTTATTTATTTTTATTTTATTTATTTTTTTTTTTTTGCGCGGAAACAATATTTCTTTTGCCCGAGGTCTCCAGGTTTTCGACGGAAACATTTTTAACGCAAATGCCAATGACGACGAAAATATGATTGAGTCACCTTAGCCTATCCAATGTTTTTCGAGCGGATGAATGATACCGAATTGTTTGGTGCGGTTTTTCACAATTCACAAAGGGTGGGAGGAGGGATAGTGGATTTTTGACCCCTATGAGCTCACGTCGTCCACGCGTCTGATTGTACGCACCAACGACACGGCGTGCAATAAACGAAATTCGGATTTTGAACAACGTGTCGCCGAACCGACTAGTCCACAACAGTCCGAACGAGCGTAAAAACAGACATGGATAAGCAACCCGGTGAGGTTTTTCGTCGTCCGATTTTGAAAACTCTTCGCGAATACCGACCGTCCGGGACTGAAGGAAACAAAAACGTTTCGCTGCGAAGATATCATCCACTTCGTATACTTCGTGAAGCAATTGAGACGGAGCGAATCGCAGCGTGCGCTGACTGTGGATTACACATCGGAATGATGAAGATATCGTGAAAAAAAAATGGTTTTTTTCTTCTTTTTTTTCCACTTCGTTGCTAATCCTATTTTAAACTTTCTTTTTTTTTCCTATCGTTACACTCGAGTGATATGTACGGAACGTTGCGCCGCAATGGCGTAATTACGGTTAGGTCGTGGGGACAAAATTTTCGCCATAACATAATACAAGAACAAGATATTTATTTATTTTGTTGTCTTGAACACGTTTCCAATACGTTGGATTTTTGTTCTCTACAATTATTTCCATTCAGTTGATGACTTATTTAATAATAACAAATTAATTTGATAATATTATTACAATCATTATTATTATTATTAGGTAACACTTATTGTAAGTGGTAAAATTGTAAGAAACAGTGTTATTTAAATAGCGAACGATCACTTAAAACTTAAAAACAAGTAGACCATAATAAACCAAAAAGAATTCCAGATGAATTAAAGCCTTATGTTCTTAAACATATTTATTTTTTCCTAGAATCCCTCCATAATATTTAAGAGCACAAATCTCATCAGTTGCTGGCAGGTACTTATATATTTCAAATATAATTTGTTGAACTAATATTTGGCTAAAGGTAACTTATAAATGACTATAGACCATTAAACATTAAAAGTTTTTGATGATGATGCGTTCTCATGCGTTTTTAGTGCGATGTGTTCCAATCACTTGGATTTCACAAATTTATTTCAAACTCTCTAATACGTATAAAAGTTATTTGATTTTATATGATTTAGAAAATGTTAAAAATAAATCTGATTTATCTGTTATACAGTCTGAATTGTAAAATATATTAGTGAAACCAAATTATGAGTACAACTTAATGGCAAACAATTTCTAAGCTGTTAAATCTTCGGCATGTTCGCTCGACATATCACATAATAGTATCAGGAAAAAGTGCATCTTGAAGACATACATTTCTGTTAATATCCCCGTGAATTACTATTACAGGTAATAATAAATATTTCACGCTAAACGCATAATAGTGTTATATTGTGTTCATTGTGCCTGATGTGAAATATGTTTGCCGTCGTATAAGAAAAAAGATTTTATAACTATTTACCTTAATTCAAACAATTGTTTAGGGATTTTTAACTGTTTTTCTTTTTTTTTATGACATTCGCTTCTTATAAATTAGAGTTATAGTAATGTATTATATATTTTGTAAATGTATTATGAAAGTGCGACTAACTAAAATTAAAATGACACAGTAAGCACATGTGTATAATCAATAAATATATCTACACCGAGTGTTCCACGAGTACATTGTATATATGTATATAATTTTAAAGTGGCAGGAGTAACAAAACCCTACCGCTTAATGTCAGTAAACCCTCGAGGGACATTCTGTATTATGTATATTTCAATAGTTTTTTATCACCATTTTCAGTAAGTTTCAACTATAAACTACATGGACGTAAAAGTGGTTGTTTGCATTTTTCAAATGAAATACATTACTAGTGTTTTTTCTGTTCAAAAGCAATTACAAAATACGTTTAATAAATCATATTTATTATTTATTGGACATTTGGTCCTAGTTTCGTAATAATATAAAATATTTTATTTGTTCTTATAATATTTCCAAATCGTTTTAGTATTTATTTCGTACAAAAATAATTATATTTTTATAAACCGTAACCACTTAATTCAATTATATAAACTATAACAATGATCGTTTATTGTGACCGTCATGTAATCAAAATCTAGTTGGAACTAATTACACGCTTAAACAGGTACTATTCAATATTTACATCATCATCGTAAAGTCATAATCCTAAGACACTTGTACTGAAATTCAAGCTTGTAGCGAAAGAAAACATTATTTTCCGAGTAACGAAATGAAAACGTTCACTTCGCGTTATCCGTTAGTGTTATCCATTATCCGAAGTGCATTGGGGGCGCACACTCCGTTTTACATATTTGGAGTTGATATCGATTACATATTCTTGCAAGTGTCGCACCCCATGAACGACTTTTAATTAAAACGTTCGTTTTCTTATTATAGAATGTTTATATACATTGTTTTTCACTCGCACGCTGTCTGCTTACAATCGTTTCAGAAGAGGAAAGACCGATTTTTTTTTAATTTAAAAACGTGGCCGTAGATCGCGTTCACCCGAAAAAAGTTCACACCACCGTAAGTCAAAAGCTTGAAACTTTCAAAAATATGACCGTAATACCTAACGCGGCGGCGGTATACGTATTTCAACGAATAAAGGTCACGTTGAACGCCGCAACTCAACGTTACTTTTCAATCAGCAGCTTATGATATTATTCCGGAGAGTTGATGATGATAATCTTGCACAGCGGTTAAAACAATAATTGAATGCGCCGCAATGCGTGTTTTAAAACATTCTTTCAGATGAGCTGTGCGGACCGCAGACTAAGCATTATAATTGGACACTCGTCTGCATAATGGGCACTGCAGATACATAATTTCGGTACGCACACGACGGGTGAAAATGAAAACCGTAAGTCGAGCGTAGGCGGAGGACCGCGGGTTTTCGTCATCGACGCCGCCGCCGTGAGATTGGATATAGGTGATAAGTTGTCAGAAATATTCCGAGACTGCAAACTTAGAATTCACTGACTTAGAAAATTGTGTGTCGTTTTTTTTTTATTACTATTATTATTATTATTATTTCGCGTCTTTCTCGCTCGCAAACGCACTCGCACACACTCCGTGCGACTCCGACGATCCGTCGCTCGCACACATACACAAGCCCGTCGGTTCCGCATTATTCGCTCGGATTCGTTTTATTTTATTTTATTTTTTCCTCCTTTTGCACACCGCTACACGTTTGAGAGAAATGCGCAGCCGACGGTGGTCGCGCGTGTAGTTTGATGCATGAAAAAATAACGGGAAAAAAAAATATAAAGAACAACAAAAAAAAGTACGGTGCCCAAGCCCACCCTTTCTGTGGAGAGTCACACGCCGCTTGGTTTGCACGCACCCTGCACCACCGAAAAACGGAGAAATCCACCGATGACGCGACCGTATCGTACAGCAGTGGTGGTGGTGCGTTTTGTCGCGGTAGGCACGCACGAATTGCCCGGACTTGCTGCCGCACGGGTCCCGCTGGAGAAATTAATTGAATCGCTTTGAATATCGTCGTCCGGGCGCGCACGACGAAACCGAGATGATTTTTTTTTTGCTTCTTTTTTTTCTACGATGCGTACGTCGTCCGCCCGAGGGGTGAGGCGGTAGGCGTACGAGAAGGAGAAAAAAAAGATTTTACTTTTTTTTTTCTGCAGTCGGCATTTCACGGTCGCCGAACTTTCGGTTTCGTCGGAATAAAACGAACGAAAATGAAATCTCATTTCCTTCCGACGTGTACGCGCGTGGATATTTTTCACATCGGTACAGAGCCCTGTTCTTCGGCGTTATTTCTTTCTGCCCGTCATCACCCGCGCCGCTGTTGACGTCTGTCGGACGAATTGTCCGCGCTGAGACCATTATTCTTTCGGGTACGCGAGTTAAGTTCATCGAATTCAAGAAAAGAACAACTGACATAAAGAACAATAACACCCGTGCACACGAATATCCGTCCGACGATTAACAATCGCAGTAATTGCGCGCGCGGCCGGTGCGTCGTTTACTTCTCTGCGTCACAACCGGTTCGATCTACTATAATAGCTAACCGTGTACGCACGAATCTCGTTTTGCGCTTCGTCACGGCCGTAAGTCCTGCACAAGATTGCGAAGCTTCGAGGTCGCGGGGCGACGTGGTGTTGGACAAGTGTCACTTTGCGCGAGCCCAAAAGTACCGTTCCGCTATCGCTGCGCTATGCTTCTTCGCAGACGTCCGTGAGCGGTCCACGCCGAATTGGCTCAATCGGTGATATCGATCGGCAGTAGTTCAAATAATCCGTTGCAAGTGCATATACGACTGTTTTCGACGGTCTATTTAAATGTAATGCTAAACACGAAACACGATGACGGTGAAACAGTGTCAATGATCGTTTTGCCTTTTTACGCGAAGAGAAATCGCAACGCGATAACGCTTTAAAAGAAAGCTACGCGCGCGCTTAGTTGGCCCGTCTTACAATTTTACCCTGAAAGATCGCAACGCGATTCGATTCGATAAACGTATGAGCGTCGATTACGTACATCCTTGTACGAGAGTTTTCGAACAATTTATCGAAAAATGGTTCGTAAGCGATTATTACTCTTGTTTATGATCATGTCACGGTCGGCGCTAAGACCAGAGGCGGATTTATTTTTTTTACGGCTATAGGCTTAAAAAATTTGCCATCCCTATAATAGGTGAACAAATTACAATACCCCTCGAAAATACCTATTCTAAATATTAAATATATAGACAAAAGTAGTAGACGTCCATTAGAATTTAATTAATTTTCCAATTTTTGATACTACTGTGCCTAATGGGAAATCCGCCTCTGCCGATTATAATAAGACGTTTGTGAATAGCGGTTTATCGGATTTCAAATACGTCGTGCGCCATAGACACGTGAAATCCAACGCGTTACGCACCGTTAAAAAATACAACAAGTGCCTGGATTAGAAGTGGGCCGTTGAATTTCCCAGACACTCGTGGATCGCTTTACCACGCGTTGTGCAATGTGAGAAATACAAGTTTAGACGCTGTCGAACGTTGGTCCAGACACACGATCCTTGTTTTTCCTTGCGCATACAAATTTTCGCGGTGAAATATTCAATTTTTTTAAATTTTTTTTGTGATCTAAAACCTATGCTCTGGATGACGAGACGACATTGTCGAGTAATCGCGGTGCTACTAACCGGAGTCCGTTGTGTATATCGTATTTACTACGTCTACGTATCGCGATAAGTTCGAGAGAAAAACACACGTATCGGTCGTGTAACATCACGTCATTTATAATCGACTGGCGGACGGTTTATTAGGTTCTAACGCGACTGTGGGCCTTGTGGAGGTGCAGTGCGCTGAGCCGTGGTTCGCATTTCAACCGTTTACTACACCACTTGCTTACCCCAAACAAGTGTGAAACCACGCGCCCCATACGAAATTAAGTTTGGTCATTTAATTATAGCATTTTAAATGTTCTTATGTTGTACATATTTTTCTTCTTATCGACACTTCAGTAATGTCAACTTGGCTCATAAGTTTCGTGCGCATGCTCATTGGATGGACTTGCCACTTGTGTTTATTTTTATTCTGTTTGTACTTCACTTGTACCCTGTAGTTGCAAAATAATATATATATATTACATATTAGTATTAAGTGAATCACCTGTGCACGCGGTTTCCGATCACGCGCTCCATACCGGTACCTCATTGTGTCTCGTTGCTCATCGTATAATGCGGTAAACGTAGTACAGCAGTACAAAACAACAACATACGTATTATTCAAAATTCGCGCCAAGCGTAATTATTAGGTTCACATAACGTTATTGTTTTCATGAACTTTGGTTCCAGCCCGTCTTTCGTCCGTCCCTCCATCTCCGGTTTTCAGTTCGTCAATCCCGTTATTCATTATGTCTGACGCGCTCAGGGGCGGAACCACAGTGTTAGAAAACTGTTAGTCATGCTATTTCAAGAGATGACTAATTAGGGTTAAGACTAGACTATAAATGTATACCCTGTAGCAAAAATAACACAATACGGTGATATAATATGTGGTTTTAAGTTTATTCATAGTTATCATTGAAAATATTAACATTTATCTTATTTTACGGAGGATTCGGTGTTACAACGGGTCCGGCGTAGGTATGTCTTACTTATATGATTATACCAGTGACATAATTCAGGAGATGGGATGACAACAGAGGCATTTGCCCCAGTCTAATATTAATTTCAACCTATATAACCGGTACATCTAAAAGACATTTTCAAGATGCCGATTTTGTCAATAAGTATTTATTCTGGGTCAGCTGATCTACTGCTAACCTCCTCAGTGGATCTGAAGTTTGTTTGAGGAAGTGGGTGAATAGAAATATTATTACTATTATTGTATTATATTTTATATTGTACTATTATTTATTATCGTGAATCATGCCATCTATATCAAAGATGTATGCATAGTATTCAATAGTAAATATGTATAATATATATTATGTACGAGTATATCTGTACAACTGAGTCAAACAAATTAAGTAAATCTGTAATTAAAAATAAAATCTCAAAGGTGGAGTGATCATCACGTCGCCCTTCTCTACCACCTTAGAAATCCGCCCCTGATATGCAGATCGTCTACGAGTATTTGAATACAAGCGAATTCGAATGTGTTTTCCTGGAAACGGTAAAAGACGCTGGTCGTGTACGATTCGGCGATCATCGCAGCATCGCGATCATGTCGCCGGCCAAAACGCACGGTGAACGAGATGTATAATAATCTCGATGACGAGTTGAAGTACAAAGGGGAACCGCGTCATCGGGGAAAAAAATGAAAATAATATGGCGATTTTCATACGTACACACACGAGCCGCGATAAGCGCGCGTGGTTCGTTGTTTGTAAATAGAATTACGAGTATTATTATAATTAATTTCAGACGTGTTCTCTTTGAATAGTTCAAGTGTATAATGCAATACGTAATAGCCGCGCGCTCGACGGTTTATGGGCCGAATGAATAATTTAATAAACGCGTACACGTGGTCATGACCTATACCAATGAACTTAGTTTTTTTTTTTTTTTAATTTTTTATTCGGCTAAATTATTTCGACAAGTGTTCAATGTGCTGCATACCCGATAGAATACAGTTATTGTTTAATTTTTATTTATAATTATAACACGTGTTCGGTTCGAGTCGTTTACCAGACAGTGATATAATATCATAAACTAAATAAATAATATGCATAGGTATAGGCGTCATATTTTAATGTACATGCGTCGTGTGGTAATGTATACGATGGGGCTTTGAAAATGTTAATAGAGTGTAAATAATAACACTATAATATTATTCTTATTATAACCGAGCACGTATACTGCACTACACCGCTGACTAGCATACGCGTATAACGTAACTGTAGTGCAGACTATTATGCCGCATTAGCGCTGTTAATCAATGCAAATAACGCGGTAAAAAAATTAATTGTTAAACCGTACGGGCTATTATGGGACCGACACTTATAAATTATTTAAACAAGAAATTACGTGAATACAATTTAGTTTTAATTGAGCGATTAAATAATATTATTGATACAATCATTAAGCTCGTGTACGAATAAAAATTATTTCAATTCATCAGTAATGCATCTAAACGATCGCACGTCAAATTATCGTTACATGATCGGACGTACACCGTTTCTGAATAACATTTGTAATAATCTATACTTACGCCTAATTGAATATTTTAATTTTTAATAAAAAATAATCGGTTGAAATTTAAAATGTTTTTAACAATTAATTGTACAATGTAAGCTGTGTTGTCACTGTTGCGTAAAAGCTGTATAATAGCAGGCACTGAATTGCTTTGCACGTTGCACATAATTATGATGAACGATTAACAGAATAACGTGTTAATTACTAACGGAATATTTAAAATGGTTGCAACTAAATATTATTTTCGGTGAATATAAAAGATACCAATTGAAAATTAATCATCTATTTTAAACCTAGTATTATTGTTTTTTTCGCATTAAATTTGAACTTGAAATGTTCAATTTCTTCGAGCTCATATAATAGGTAACTAGTACGAATTAGTGTAGTTCAACGTCATCAGTACTGACTTAACTCGATCAACTCGAGTTAATTTTCTCTATTAAGTTTACCGACTTTGAATAGAGTTATTGGATCACGGAGATATGCGTCTAAACCACCGCCGTCGTTGATTATCAGCACCCGGAGCACATATCGTCGTGTAAGCAATCAATAACTACAATAATGATGATAATAATAATAATAATAATAATAATATTGATTTTGTCGTGGGGTATAGTATTTTGCTTGTGTCGCTCGAGAGTTATTCCATCAACATTTTTCAAATTTAACACATTTCCGTCCACGTGACACTACCAACGACGGAACATTGGTATTCCGTGCTGCGCTGAGCGACACGGTCTCCTGTACATAATAGATACGCGTCTATAATATATAATATTATCATCTTCTACGAGAGCGGAACGCATTAGAGTACGAAAATAATGACCGCAGTGACATTAATTACATTAATTTAATTAAGGTACGCAATAATATATCGAGCGATAGCGACGTCGTGCGCTCGGTATGTGTGGATGTATCATGGTTCTGATTTATACAATTGTAGGGCCGTTGTCGGGGAGGGAAGCAACGGGATTGTTATGATCTAGTCCCCAGTCTAGGAAAATTTAAACGGGTCCCCCTCAAAATTTATATCAATTAGAAATACTTGACGTTACCCGTTACAGATTATTGATGTTTATATATTATTTCTAAACTATTTTTCTTTATGAAATATTAATACATTTAGTTAAATAAAATTAACTTACATTTATGTTTAAGTATTATTATATAGGCTACATTTAAAGTTCTTCTGAGTTTTAAACAGTTATAAATATAATGTATTATGGTTATTTCGGGATGTGAAGAATGACATAGTCTTATCCAAATTTACGAAGAAAACATCCATTTTCTTATTTTCTATGGCTGTTTATAAATTATCTACGAATAAATTTAATTTTAATTAAATTTGGTTTCTGGCAGTACATTGTTGGGAAGTCGTTAAAAATGTAATTCATTATATCGATGCGTTTAAATGACCTTGATTGGTTGAGGTTTCATAAACTATATTTACCAACATTTTGCAAGTTTGTAGTGCATTTTTTTTTCATCGTACTGGTATATAGTTATGATGAATGAAAGGCTCTCGAACTAATTTACCACCGGCCCTACGAATGTCTTTAAGATGGCTCTGAACGAAAGAAAGATTTTCGAGCCCCTCACCAATATTACACGAGAAAACATACTTTGCTCGGACGTTCCGACGGAAGGCAAAGTGGTGATTTTCTAGCCACAATTGAACATTCTTCGTGTGTACGACACCGTTATGAAAACGATTCCATAGGAACAAGGAAAAATAAAAAAGTTTGTAAGGAAACAAAAATCAAACTCAGTCTCGTCCAAACTCTGGATAAGGTGGCTCTAATGATAAAACACGAACGAGTGACGGATGTGTGAATTTACAACCGTGTAAAAATTTCAAGAAAGTTAAAAAAAAAAACAAAAACGAACTGAAATCGCTGTTTCTTGTTCAGCTCTATAACGACTCCTGAACGAATATACTAAATTGATTTATCAAACTACGTTTAAGATACGAGATGAAAAAAAAAAAATTATCGAAATTACGACGTTCTGACATATTATTAAACAGTAAACAATATCATATAAATATGTGACGGGTAAACTGTGTGTGTGTGGGCAATGATTGATGGAACATAAAATGATATTATCGATAAAATAAAAAAATGATAATAATAATAAAAAAAAAAAATGCAGTCTGCCATGTTCAACAAGATATATTCGAAATTATTGCCGGATCGTAACGCGAGATATTGAGTTCAATAAAATTAATTGTATTATGCGCGGTCAGGAGAAAAAACGACCATCATCCAAACGTCCGGGAATTCGTTTTTGTTACGACACAGATTAGTTGGTCGATGCTTAAGACGGCTATTAACAACTGATGTTCATCGTCCAATCAGAAGCGTACGCGATAACACACGCTTCAGATAGAACACGGAATTATTCCTGACGAAATAGATTATTTCTTTTTTAAATTTACGAATATATTATTTTACACGCGTTACCTACCGCGAATAGTTTTAATCGTTGCATTTATTATTTAAATTTAATATCATCGTTTTGAGAACACGTCCAACATCAATGCGACACAAGACGCAGTTTGACCGAATTCAATTGCGATTTCAACCGATATGAAAAAATAAAAAACCACGTGGCCTTCCCTTCTGCAGTACAATATCTAGCTGATACTCTCTCGGTCTACACGGGGAAAAAAGGTAGACATTTACGGTGGGCGGGCGGCGTCCTGTACATAATATCCAACAAGAATTTCTGTTCACCCTGCGACGTATACCTTTTTTTCAAACGTCAATCCACACGTGACCAGAGTATATTTATATATTTTTTTTTATTTTTAAAAAAAAAACGAAAAAACTCAAAAAATGATCGAGTCTTTCGAGAAAAGCTTAACAGCAACACAAGAACTGGCCCTTACGACGGACGCAGTACATAATTATTGGCGTGGTTATAACAACGGTATAAAATATTTTTCGCGTTAATAGAATGAAAATATCGCGGGAGCGTTTCGTCAAGCGAGTTCACTTTTGGATTGCCCTCCATACCCGGTTAGCCGACGGGAAGTGCGGAACTTTTGACCTGTTTTTTCGTTCTCGAAAATATCCTTCCACCGGCCACCGGCACCGCCGCCGTCAGGTTTCCCTCTTTTGTTCGCCGAAAAAGTCCACGCCGGTGTAAAACGCGTTCCGTCGTCGCCGGAGACAATGCAATGTATCGCGTCGATTAGCATACAATGGAGACGAAACGACTGCGACGACGACGACGACGTGCCAGCACCTCCAATGGCATCGCGGGGCCAAGCTTCGTCCCATTATTGTGTTGCATAAATACATACTTCGGCAAGCAGGTATACCGTATACAAACGGACATATAAATATATATATATATACAAATTTTATATTCGTGTACGCGGACCAGGTATATATGCTACGGCTATTGCGTGCGTGCAAGGACTCGAGCGCGCGTACACGGCGAATACGTAATCAAACGTTTTCGTCACTAGTACGAAACCATACGGTTATACAATTCACGTTGGAGTAATACTGTTCTAAAAGCAATATAAACATATATATATATATTATTGAACTCACAATATATGTAAGGGTGTTCCACCCCAGGTAACACAAAATTATTTTTACCTCTTGTCGCGAATCGCGTTTTGTCTATTTTTCTACATCTTCATCTCGGTCAACACATTTGAACACGTTTCCGAACAAATTTTTTCTCCCGACGCTGCATTAGGATAGGTTTCTTCTACACTCGATTCCGTTCCCCTGGCCGCAGTATAAAAACTATAGAGTCGGGATTTACAAAAATACAGAGCGAGTCAACGGTTTATTTGTACATCACCCGAATTCTTAATGGGTTTTCACAATTATATTAGTATTGGTGTTTTGCGGCGAAAATCACGTTTCCATATTAAATTGGGACACTAATAAGTTAACGCTTATTGTATTCGCTTACAATATGCGTTCGTTGAGATTCGATTTAAAATAAATTGATACACCCAATGTAACCGATGTCAAAAATAGACATTTCTATGAAAAATCGAATCAAATCTAAACACGGGCACCGAAATAACTAGTATATTTGAAAATGTTTCGACGTCAAAACTCTGAGGTCATCATCTGTGACAATAATATCGTTTTGACATCCAAGCCGAACACACTCTGTAAAATATTTTAATGGTACGAGTGCCGTAACCTATTTGATACAATACGACGACGATCTACCCCCTTCCTTGACTGTCGGTCCGAAAGGTTAAATACAGTACGATCCGAAACGCAAACACATTATATAAAATGATCGTCGTCGCGATTGTTTTACTACCATTATTATTGTTTCTATTAAATTCGGGTTTGTGACGGTGAGACGGAGAGAACCGTGCAGTGTGTCTCCAGAACAATGGTAATAATACGAATTATTACTTATTTCGTCGTGCACTGTAATTAGAATATGCTCATAATTCGGACGCGCTTGTACGGAGAGGAGGGGAAAGCGCCACCATTAAAGACTTGTGACGAATTCTAGGACAAACATATTGCAGCACGCATTACCACAACGTGTATGATGTGTACAGGTAAATACACTTATGCCATACGAATAAATAAGGTACATACATGTGATCTATGATATTGGATCCAATTAGCCACGTTTCGAAATTTTCTGAAACAATAGCTTATCAAGTCGCATGACGATAATATTTATTTATCATTACGTCGAACGAACATTTACAAGCGAACAATGTTTTAGCGATACATTTCTTTGTATATAATTGACGGTTGTTAATATCATCGGTATCAATGGACGTACAGACATGTAATTCTCGTCGATAAAACTGATTCAATAGCCGTACATAATGATGATAAATACGTAACCGTTAATCAACAATAAAATATTAGTTCGTACAACCGTAAGATCATATGACATTTTGGGATCGAGTACTTTCATCATTTAGCTCAATTTGATCGAACGTTAAATTGAATTGTATTATACCAATCGTCTGCAGTTCATTAATCTCAACATTACCGTGCATTTTCGACGTACATTTTGAGATCGACAAGTTCACTGGTTTCGGTGTACGTTGTGAAGCGATACGATTTAGTAATCAAATTTTTTTTTCCTCTTTCTTTTTCTCCGACAAAGCGTAAGAATGTTTCTTGCTAAAATAATTTACGGCGTGGTACCGTTCCTCCAATGTACAAAAAATCGGCTTTGGGCAAGACAACTACGATCGACGGACGTATTCGAGTTCACACATCGTGTAAAACAACGTGGCCCACCGAATCGGCTGTGCCGACAACGGTTTTTCGACCGATACAATCCGCAACGCACCCGCCTCTTCTTACCCGTTGCAAAGACGAGGACAATGTTAGCGGACACATTTATACCATTATTGTCGTCGTTAACACGTGTAATGTTTTACGATCTTATAGCGATCACGTATGATATATATATTTGATGAGGTGCGTCGAATTTATAGATATTATCATCACTGCGTACATCCGAATCGTTAAAATCCCGTTCGCCTGGCGGTCGTATGCTCAGGAACGCGTCAACCGAGAGAGAGAGAGAAAAAACGGAAAAGGAATAAACCGCTATTGATTATCGTCGTCGAACGAAGCGAAACGTTTCGCGGCCGGACGTTATAATTTTATAAAAGTTAATTACCGCGTGCAAAACGGACAAGGCCGATCGGAATCTCGTACGTTACAGCTGATATAAATATTTTACGTTGCGGTGCAGAAGAAAACGAGCGTACGCGAGAACCGGTCTTCGGACGTTGAAAACATAAAATTCAAACGACCTTGTACGTTTTGTACGATTGAAAATTTAACGCTCGGCGCGGTGTTCTCGAAAACGGACCGTAGCACACGCTCGCATCATGATGATTTGTTTCGCAGCCGGTGGCGACCGTACGGATGTTACCTACGGCACGGACGTAATCCGATTTACGCGTGCACAGGTCAGACGCTAGTTCGACATCGTATTTCCGGCCAACGCTGAGCCCGGACGGGTCCGTATTCTCCGCGCGTAATATTCGCAGCACCTTGCCGAGGCGTTAGGCGACCGGGATCCCTAAAGGTACGGTTTCCCTTGTGCGAACACGAACGCGATCCGATCTAAGATCGCACATCATTATCGCGCGACTACTGATACAATGTAAATTAAATACAGTTGGTTTCCCTTGCGCGATCGCAGCTTTTTGTTTTGATAATAAGTATTAAAAATAATGCAATCATGCAATGTTCTCATTTACGTTTGAAACTTTGAACACTCGTTGACGTCGGTCGTCGGTTACTCAAACATGAATTCTTCAATGTAACCGCCAATTTTTCTTCTGGTTTTCCTTATAAAAAATGTTGGGTGTAATGTTAAATCGTCTCTTATAAGATTCAAAATAAAATCAAACTGATTACGGTTTAATCTAAAAAATTCCCTGAACTTAATTTCATTATTTTTTAGATGGCCGTTGATAAGTATTTCATGATAACCTTCGGTACTCCTCTTTGTAAATAATGGATCATACTGCTTTTTTTTTCTTCTGACAAATACCAGTGCAAGATATCATCATCTTCTTCTAGTAAAATAATTTTTAAAATTTCTTTATCGACTGTATCCATTATAACATATTTTTAAAAACGAACAGTACTCGTCCGCCGTGAACTTAACACTTCAAAATATCGAGTACGACTGACGGACTGTAAAATATAAACTATAAATCTTTCGATCGCGACGTAAAATCGTTCAGGATAAACCAGACGATGCGAACGCGATCTTTGTTCGTCGATCGCGTTCGCAGTTCGTGTTCGCGTTCGCACAAGGGAAACCGTACCTTAACTCGACGGACCGTCGGAACGAACCGCGTTCGCTACGTGGTACGTTCGGAGGAGTCGCGAGTGTACGTATTTATTATTTCCAGTTTTTGCAGCCGCGGACTTTCGACGGGTCGGGATTTCGATCGATTCGAAATGACACACTGATGATTATCAGGTTTCCGAAGCATAACCATTCCGTCGAACGGCACGTTCTGCACGACGATCTCTAACGTTGTCGGGCGATTAATTATTTTCGAATTATTACTTTCGCGTTGTCGTTGTTGGCCGCGGACCAACATTTAAAACGCCGATTGAGGCCGAACGTTCGTCTTTCGCCGTTTCGGTCATCGGACGCCGGACAGGAGACACCGCAGCGATTGCGTACGGTACACGTGCTCACGGGGTCGGGAAAGTGCAGAACACACGCACTTCGAACGTTGTACCGATGGTATCTACACATATGACTGCTGGGAACGGTCTGCGTTGCCTGTCCGCGGTCAGTTGAACATCGCGTTCAATAATCCGTGTGATCTTTGTAAAATACTGTCATATACATATTATGTTGTCCAACACATCTGCTAGAACGCAAACCTACGACCGTGTGCGCGCGACCGTATGGGACGTTCACGAGGCTAAATGACAACGTTACAATCAGTACCAATACTGGACAAAAAAAAATTATCACACGTAAATTAGCTAGAGCTTGGATGTTAACGGCCGAAAATCCATTAAAATATGCAGTTAAAAACATCAAAATGTGCAATTATACGCTTTAAAATGTAATAAATATATCTTCTTTTTTTTTTCAGCAAATACGAGTATATACAAAAAAAAAAAATGAATTAATGTAATATTGAAAAAACAATTTCATGAATAAGTATGAATATAACTACATGCGACGGACGTAGCAGTGACTGCAGAAACGAAACCACACCTTTAGGTACGTATTCCAACTTACACTAGTTTATTTACGTATTGTGAATAATTTTCTACAGCTCATATTCATAAACATAAAAATACATTCCGATGCTCGATAATAATTGATAACAATATTGAACATTTTTAATTTATAAACACTGTGCTATTAAATCGAGAAATAGTTAATATATGCTCGATAATATCAAACATGCAAATTTATGCAAAATAAGTATACGCATTTGGAATTTAGACTTCATTAATCGAATCTATATCATACTCGAGCATAATTCTAATTGTGCTAAAAAATACGCATAGTCATAAACACCCGAGCTTTAATTACGACAAATAATTTATTATTATCAACACTGTTTTCGTAGTTCATTGTGTAATCGAAAACATGACCTGTTGCTGAAACAACCCTATCATACATATTATTATTACGAACTGTCGCGGTGCTGCGTTTGTAATCTTATGACATGTGTTACTCACAACTCCGCCGCGGCCGCCGCCGGTATGCTGTATAGTTGTTTATGATATAATACATTAGAGTTCAAATTTTCCTTATGATGAGTCCACGAATTTTCAAAGTAAGTACACAGTTACGCGTGCAGATCAATTTTGATTCATGGGTCAGGGGGGTATTCTTCGAGCATAAAGTATTCATCTGATATGGTATGATATGTGCGCATTGGCACACACAGGAGGGGGTTAAGAGATCAAAACTAGTAAATAATTATCCTATCTAAGTCCGTGATATTAAAAAAATCTAATTAAGTTTCATAAACGATTTAGCCCAAAATGTCCAATCTATATAATTATGTATTCATACGCGAAAACATTTATACCAAGGGTCACCAATTAATATTTTTGGAAGTTCGCATTAATAACTTTGAACATTTTCGGAGGGCGTGGAGGACCATCAAAATCCAAAGCAAATATTTTTAGCATATTTAAATGCAAAAAAAAATGTGGCAAATTATATAAGTTTCATAATAAATAAACTATAGAACTGTCAAAAATATTTTATTATTTATTATATATTAATTTGATTATAATCGATGCATATTTGTGGGTCATATCTTAACATTTCAATATTTTTATTAACAACATAACAATATATAATTTGAAACATTCGATGTTTTGATTGTTGTTTCTAATTTTATTGGCTATAAAATATTTAAATTATAGTCACAGTGTTGTATATATCTTTTAAAGTTTGTATTGAAATAATTTTAATTAATAATAAATTAAGAAGAAATACACTATAAATACTATAATAATACGTTAGATGTAGTACGTACAAATATAATCAATACTGTTTTTGTTAAACACTTTACCATATGTTTGCATAGGATTATACAATTATAATCTGTTTAGTAAATTATTAATAAAACAACCCCTCCCACGCACAAAAAAAAACCCTGTGTGCGCCACTGTGTATGTGAATACGACGTGTGGGTGAGTAACACAGTCGCAAAATTTCGTATCCTAGACCGAATTACTGATTACGCTATCGTGCATGAAGTAGTATTTCGATAATAGATTTCAGGGCACGCGAAACACGTGTGTTTGACAAGGCCGTCGAACGAGACTCAAAGGAATAGTTTATGATACTGCACCAAGTATTGACGAGTGAACTGAGGATAGCGATAGACGATGGGTTATCCTGCCAAGTCACAACTTTCGGTCGACTGCCTGTGGACGTGTTATTACGGTTTCCGAACAAAACTATATACGATCTCGCAGTTAATGCAGAAAAACTTGTATAATGATACATTATGCTTCGCCTTATCGAGTTGAAGTATCAATGGTTGAAATATAATTATTATAGTTTTGGTGGTGTAAAAAGTTGATAAATATCGAAATAAATCTATTAGGATACGTTGAAAATGTATTCCAACGTGTTGTACGGTTATGTTTCTAGCGTTGAAAATAATTAATCGAATCGTGTCTCGACGAATATCGCCTAGTGGTCAGTGTTAAACGCAGATAAATCATTTTTTATCTAGATAAAGATAAAGATAGTATACTAAAAATTTATTTAAATAAAGATAAAATTATTTTTTTATAAGATAAAGATAATCATAATTCATCTAGATTAAAAAAACAGATGTTTTTAAAAAAAAAATGATTTTATATGGCAGTTTCCATGAAATTTAAAAAAATATTAGACGGATAGCCTGGTAATTAATTATCATGTATAAAAAATTTTATATTCGTTTTAAGTGTTTAAAATGGGTTGTAATTTTATAAAATAAATAAATATTGATTAAAGGTTAGGTATCAATTATGAATTATAATTTATAATACCTACCTTTATTAATAACTGTTATTGCTTATTATTTTTAACCGTTTATTATTTCTTTTCAATTTTTTCACACAAGTAAGAACTATGTACAATAAACAATTTTTTAAACTTTCAAACATTTCTACCAGCCAATATTTCTTTATGGGCGTTCTACGAAAAAAAAAAAAAAATACGGAAAATCTATTATTTCAAATGTCTATAAATAGCACAAAAACACCCAAAACAGTTTGAAATTTTTATTATCAATAGAAAATAGCTATTTATTTTAATATTTGGTAACAGTTTCAAATCTCATTGTAATTTTTTAATTACAATGAAAAATCAAAATCGAAATTTTCGTTTCGAAAATTCTGACGTTTTTTTTTTTGTTGCAATTTTCCGTCATTTTTCCGCAATTATTGGGAAAACTGTTGAAAAATTTAAAAAATTACTAAAATTATCAACTAGATAAAATTTATTATCAAAAATTACTCTACAAATTGATGATCCGATCATTTTTACTAGCTAAAATCGTAATGATGTACAAAAAAAAACAAATAAAAAAAAAAAATAACAAATAAAAAAAACTTACATCATGGTAAAAGTAATACATTCCTTGTTTCACTCAGAATCTAAAATTTCTTGATAAATAAACAGTAGATAACTTAAGATTTCATCTAAGTCAAAATAATAGATAATACATTTTTTTACCTAGATTTAGATAAGGCTCAACACTGCCAGTGGTATTACGATGGCTTAAATCGTATTATAATTCAAAACGGTTTACAAGGTGACGAAAACACAAATACATATTTGTTTTGTTGGTAGTGTATAAAGAAACGTGCTAGTTTATATAAATCGGAATAATTAATTTTATTCCGTAGGTTAGATTAAAATAAAATTATGTCAATTTTTATCTTATCAGTAATATTCCTATTTTTAACAACGGGGGTGGTGACAAAAACACTCGATGATGGAAAAAGACCCGGTAATTCAACGGATTTAATCCCGGATCGATTTCCATTCTTGGTGGGTGTGATTTCAAGCACATTCGACCAGATCGTTTGCACGGGAACTCTAATAAATTCGTATTTTGTCTTGACATCGGCGTACTGCACGTTACGTCTACAGCCAAAAATCCAGGTAAGTGCGCAATTGCTCGTAAACAATATCGTTAACAAAGGTAGAAAAAAACATGCTTTTGAAGAGTAGCGTTGGGCAGTAGTGAACTGACAAGAGATGCCGGGATACAATCGCATTCTGGTCCTTAACTTAGCCGGGCCCCGTGTACACTCGGAAAAATAATTGTTATTATTATTTAATTGATTATTATAATTATTTTTCCATGTAGTGGGTTCGAAAAAATGTTTTTAATAATCTATCATTATTTATTATTATTACCATTGATTATAAATACTATAGGTAGCTCACTGTCTGGACAATAATGCGCCATAATTATTTATCGGAAATCCTGATATAGAGCGATAAAGAATTAGGTCTACAATAAAACAAAATTATTTTTACTAATCGTTGTCATAAACAACTATCGAGTTGTATCATCATTTAATATTGTTCACTACCATAGCTGCTGTATGAATTTTTTTTTAATTTGTGTAAATAAAATCGTACTTAACGTACGTCTTACACATTCCATTAATTTTATTGAATGGTGTAGCGCTAAACATGAACTAGTGCTACTGGAATCTTGGTTTCTAAAAAAGTTGATCAATTTTATATTATAATATCTGTTTAGGCTCATGCAGAAAATGAAGCACAACTTATACTGCTAGACGTGTTACTATTGTTGACTATTTTGTGCTGGTTGTATTTTTTTATTTTGATATTAGTAAAAGACAAGAAAGTTAAAAAATAATTTATTTTGTATGTAATAGATTCAAGAGTTTAGCAAAATGTTATCTAGAAAAATCAAAAAATGAATTCAAATAATTTTAAAACCTAACCATACAAATAAAAATTTATTTGAATTATATATTTATTTTATGTTCTATTAAAGCCTATATTTTTTGTTGAAAAAGTAACTAATGACTTAATTTAGAGAGAAAAAAAACCAGACTTTGAATTTGTTAAGTAAAGTATAAAGTATTTATTTGTATCTATTATCTCTTAAGTGTTGTTTATACTGCATAATTTAAAGTGTATTAAAGTATTTAAAAAGCTATTTGTGCATTTACAAATATAGTTAAGCATAGAAAAATAGCATACAAAATTGAAAAATAAAACGTGTTTTAATGAGCTAAGATCCTCATAAAATCCATTCTACCAATAGGCTATAGCTCAGGCCCTTCATATAGAGTAGATCCTGGGCCCTAAACGCCCCAGTGCGTCGCTGGTATTGTGACTTGTTCGGATGATAATTTCGTCTGTACGCAAAAAAAAATAAAATATAAACGTGTACAGTCAATTTATTTTATTTATTTTACAATTGTATACTTGAAATTTGAATTCTTATATAATCCTTCTGGGCTCCGAATACGTCCGACGTAAAACATTGACCGCGAATAGTAAACAGCGCTTCTCCAACGGTCCCTAATAACTATACGAACGGTACAGTACCGTGTGCGTTTAAATCCGGTAATGGGCACTTTGTCGGCTGTGTTTGTTCACTCGAAAATCGTGTTTTTCAGTTGTACCACAAGTCGCCAACGGCAATGCTCCAGTACCGGTCGGCGGCCAGCGTACAAGTACAT
Source organism: Sipha maydis (assembly GCA_034509805.1). Classification (NCBI taxonomy): domain Eukaryota; kingdom Metazoa; phylum Arthropoda; class Insecta; order Hemiptera; family Aphididae; genus Sipha; species Sipha maydis. Next base: position 223,582 of record JASXSY010002376.1, on the reverse strand, counting down.
CCGACGTACAACAGCGCGTTGCGTGTGAACGACTTGTGTCTGATTAAGGTAAGCGCGTGCCGAACCGATCGAACCGCGTACTAAACCGTTTCTGTCGGTCTGCTTTTCGAATCCAGTTGACGCGGCCGTTCGCCGGTGACCACGATTTCGTGAGGCTCTCGTCGAAAGTGTTCAAAAACAACAGGGCGCAACTGGAGTGCGTGGTGGCCGGCATCGGAAAGCCACTGGGTCGCGGTTACCAGATACCTGTCCGCGTCAAGTACGGCCGTACCGCTTGCAAGGTCCCGAAATCCAAGTGAGCCTTTTTTTACGAATCGGTAATCTCGTGCGTCCGACGACGATACGACACGGTAATCGTTCGTTGCGTTTGTTTTTCGTACGCGCATCGCAGCGCCGGCCTGAAGTACATCATCAACTACACGTGGCCCGAGTTCATGTGCGCGAAGGTGATCGGGCGGAGCGCCTCGCCGCGGCAGCCGTGCGACCACGGCGATCCTCTTGTGTGCCACGGCAACTGGCAGTACGGCTTGTTCAGCTACGGGTACCGCGACGAGGCCACGTCTGCGGTGACGCCGGGCGCCGTGACGTCCGAGTGCCGGGATCCGGGCGTGCAGAGCCGATTCCTGTTCGTCAACAAGCGCGCCGACTGGATCGAGAACACGGTGTCGAGGAGCGCGGGCCACGGGCCAGCGGACGGGGACGGCAGGAACGCGGTAAACGAGACACGGCCGGCCGGCGTGACCACGATCGAAACCTACACGTCGCAGCCCGGACTGACCAGCAATTCGACCGAGGCGCAAACCAGGTCCTTAGACCAGGACGCGTACGCCTACCTGGTGGTACTGTCCGGCCCTGTCGGGAAATTAGTGTGCGGCGGTACACTGGTGACCGAGGTGCACGTGCTCACGTCGGCTTATTGTACGGCCGAGATGTCCGAGATCAAGGTAAACCGAGCCGCCGCGTGCGGGTTATGCCCACGGTTGATTTCATTCGCGGGGCGATCGACGTACTGCGCAACGTTAATCTTTTTTCGTCAAGTCACCGCACGGTGTCCATGTGAATTTATCGGGCGCAAGTTACACGCTAATTCTACCGCCCCACGGCTTTACAGTAATTACCGACGTAGACTTGTGTATTCTCAAACCGGAAAGCGTCATGAAATCCACACTCCGTTTCCACCAGGAATCTCCGTCACAAGCATATTGCATCCAATAAACATTGAAAAATAAATGAACGTGGGAAACAGCCAAGCGATCAAACTTAAAAGAAAATCCAACTGTTCCGGTCTAGTAACGCCTTATTATGATGTTTCCAATCATACTTTACATTCCGATCTTCATATCAACACCGTATTCAAAAATGCATTCCATCATGGACGATTCCGATGCCGTTTATTCAATCGTTCAAATCCCTTTATCAAAGAATTCGGTTCAAATGCTATTCCCGGAAATTCTCTCAGACGGAGTTAGCTCACCAAGGTGCAGACATCTCATAATTTAATATTAACTCTTGATATTAATTAATTTAGTTAAAATGTGTCACCGCTGAATGGCTCCTTTTATCGGTAATTTTATTGCTGTTTTATTCAATGGATTACCGCCACCGCTGGCGACGACTCACGGACTGAAACGATTCCATCTTTTCGATTAAACCCTGTAGACTGTTGTTGATTCGTTATCGTACGCGCGCACCGTGTAAAATATGTCAAACGTATTTGTATAGTTGTCTAAAATTTAAACTAAAAATTCGTACGAGGTTTCACCTCGGCTCATCGGTATGTCTTTCATGTGACGCAACCACGAGTTAAGTTAATCAGTCTTAACGCGAGTAAAACGAACCGCAAATATAATATAAAATGGTCTGAGAATTTCATATCAAGTAATGGCAACTATTATCAAACGGTACCAGTCGCTCGCGATCATAATTTTTTCCGTATGGATTGGGAAGTTACCATCGATATGTATTTGTGTTTCACGGAAAAAAACGGTGATCACGCGATGCCTTTTTTGTTCGCGTTCCGTCACCACGTTACCACTTATTGACAGAACTGCCCAACCCCGAACTGTTTGTTTCAAAAGTCGGCCGTTTCAACGAGCGTATGCATTAGGAACGTTTGCTTCCCAGGCGGAAACAAAAATAGGTGCACGTTTCGAACATTGAATATATTTTTAATGGTATGTTTTCACAGGCGACCGTAATGATTGACCAAACACAGTCCTCGAGAGCGATCTACATTTACGTGCATCCACAATTTAACGTGCGCACGCTGTTCGCAGACATCAGCATAATCCTCGTAAATATCTTTTCCGTCTAGATATTACTCTTATTGCACTACTTTTATTGACTGCTGGCTCGATAACCGAGTTCAGGGTGTTCTTCGGTTACGAAAACATATGTTTTTGTCGTCTTTTATCCGTGAAACACGGCGAAAACCACTAGGTTTTTATCCATCTGTACGATTGACATGTTGAAGCAATATTGTATTTGATGAAACGCTTTGAAATACCGCATGCTCTCTAATTGAGACCGGTCGCATGCCGGTTTTCATAATTTATTTCTTTGATTACCATTAATTTTTAATTTTAATCCAACGGAAATTTCCGAATATTTTATACATTTTGTTCGGAATAAATATAAAAATGTAGTGTTCGAAATATTGCCCTGGTCGATCCCAAGTGCACTTCATCCCGACATTGATCCGGTTTTCAGAATTTTTGTCACTTATCAATGCATCGATTGTACTCGATGGCGAAAAAACCAGTAGGTTCTTACGGAAGAATCCGTTTCATCAAAATCCCTTAACAATATTGTGTGCTAATAACCCTGTACGACAGCTAAATGAATCGTTGCACGTTTCCAAATACGTACAGTTTCCGAAACCTTACGAACAACCGAAGGCCAATAAGACTATCGAGCAGAGTTGCATGATACTGTTGAAGCAACGCATGCCGGAGCTTCACTTCACTCCGATCGAGATCCAGTACGGACCCTATGGTTGTCAAAATTCTAAACAGTACGTAACCCGTATTGGTTGTAGATCGTTATAGCCGGACAGGCGTTACCGCCAAACGTGTGTTGGAATAATATCTGCTATTCCTCATTATCGACGATCGGTTTTTAAAATCTTTTTTGACCGTCATGGCTTGATCGCGTTGAGCTGGTAAAATTCCACGCAACATCGTGAAGTTAATATAACTAATAATATTGTACGCGTTACCATCGCTATCGTTATACGCGAACCTTTAAACTTGAATACGGAATGCAATGCCGACGCACCGTGTACGACAACGCTGGACGGAATTTCCAAGTCGGTAGAGTACGGTTTTTCGGCCCGGTGGATATATTTTCATCGTTTCATTTCGACCGTGCTCAACCGTCCGATGATAATTGTTGTTGTGTTCGTAATGTAATAATCGTGTTCCCGCAGTATGGAAATTCAAAAAGCTATCAGAATGACTTGGCGTGAGTTCAGCTGTGGAGTGATCATATATAATTTAACAGGCTACGGCGGAGACCCGTTGATCTGCGACGGGATTCAATACGGCATAACCAGTCATGCGTTTCCGATAAACAAAACAAACGTTACAGATTTATCAGAAATGCAAGTGCGATACTTGGTCGTCAACAATTACGGCAAATGGATAGATCAAGTTATCACCTTCTCCAGCAGATCGGGTGCTAAAAAGTTACGTATGCTCCCGGCACTCGTGATCCTAACCGCCGGTTTGTTGCGGATTTTATTACAATACGCAAATATGTAGAGTTACTTCAAAACAACCTCCATACGTATAACACTGTTTTTATTTTTTGCGATAAATGTTTAGCCGAATTTGTACGAATTTCGTTTTTGGCGCTACACACAAAAAACCGGTACGGAACAAACGGAAACTCCAGATGAAACCGATGTAATACGTTTTTTTTTTTGGTCCCGTAATATAATACGGAATTGATACAGTTTTGTATACCAGTTCGCAAGATCGATACAAACCCCCTTGTAGGTCCAATTGGTGATTTTTGTATTCAGACGTTTTCCCACACACCCCTGAGGACATAGCCCGTATTGGCAGTACGGGTTTTTCAGTTATTATTCAATAATTTGTTACTGCGTTTTCACATAAATTGTTAACATTTTTTAAATTTAAATTGTTTATAATTTTGTACATGATGTTTGTATTATATTTTTGTTCAAGTCCTTAATATAATGGTATTAAATACTAATAATAGCAATAACTAATACCTAAATATGACAATGAACTCACTAATATAATAATAATAATATAAATATTTCAAGTTATATTACACGGGAGGAGACATTAAATAATGAAAAAAAATAAATATAAATAAAAATAAATGACCATTTTAATGTTAATTGAATTTAATAAATTCACTTATTGGTGGTTATAATAACTATATTAGATTTGGATCAAAGAAAAATTAAATTTTTTTTTAAAGAACCACCATTTAGTAAATGTATAGTTAAGGCTATAACTTTGCTTATTTGAATGTGTTGGTAAAGCGTTATGGTGAGCTATACAAATAGAAACGTTGGTGGGTGATTCTGGGTAATCAATTATATTATTTAACAATAAGTATCGATGGAGAGTATCATTGTTAACCCGTATATGCACGAGTGATTGATGATTTAATTCTTCGGCTAATGCACTTGATCAAGTTTCAATTTTTTCTAATTTGTAGGCCACCATACGAAAAAAGGGTATTAGAACTGTTTCGAGCTACGCAATAAAACCAGATTGATGGGGCTCCATATTATTGAGCGATAGACAACCAATAAATTAATGAAAATACGATATACGAGTTCCAAACTATTAGGGTCATCATCGAATGTCCAACAACTTTGTTGTAAGAAACTAAACATTTTTTTTGTTTGATATATGTAATATGTTCGTTAAAAGTTGTCTCATGATATAACAAAAATACAAAAATATTTAACGTAAAATTTAACATTTTGACTTCAACTACGGAGAAGCATTTAAACGCGAAAATCGACGTTTGGACTTTGAAGTGGGATAGTTTCACGAATTGGCATACAAATTAGTACAAACTGTAAGACCGAAAAAACCATAATATCTATAATTGGTTTCATCATGGGAAATGTTTTTCCAGCACCATCCAGGTTTTTAATGCATAGTGCAAAACTAAATTTGTACATATTTGATAAATTGGTGTTTTCTATTAATATATTTGATGTACTAAGTGTAACAGGACTATTCAACAAGAAGGCAATAACTTTTTCCTAATCAATATTTTTAATTTTTTTTTTTTTTTTGTAATGATTTATAGAGCTTTGCACTATAATTTTTATGTGTTCTATGAAAAATAAACAATTTAAATTGTTTTTAAACATATTTTTTCTAAGAAAGCCATTTTATAAATATGTTTTTAAAAACAATTTTGGTATTTAAAACTTTTATATAGGTTACATCAGTAATTTTTTAACAATTTTCAATGTGTGATAAAAATCAAATTTATTTCAGTTTTATAACAGTAGTTTATTTCCAAAAAAATATTTTATTATCATTAATAAATAATCATTAAAAATTTGTTAAATTTTAGTGATCACGTTATAACAACAGTTTATGGTATATTGGCCATTGGGGGAGCATCACATGGTCATCTTAAATTATGATAATATATATACATACATAATGAATATAGTACGATATAGGTAAGTACAAACATTTTATCTTAGTTATTAGGGTTTTTTTATTTCTTTGATAAAATAGTATACTAACGACAAACATCCTATCTGATCAGTGTTCAGTCATTAGTTTTGCCTGGGGAATTAGCAACAGTGTGTGAAGTGCAGATGGTTTGATAAGTGCGCTTACGTTGCGATAAAAAACCTTAATAACTAAAATAAAATGTTTGTACTTACCTGTATCGTATTATCTTCATAGGCGATAAAGATAATGGTTTAGTAATGCCAATGAGCACGCATGCAATTATTGGTTATTTATTTAGGTACCACTATTTGTAATTATGTCATTATAATGTGTTACCGAATTCATGCATTTGGCAAAAAACAGTCTGCCTAGTTCATGAAATTACCAATACAAATTCGCTGATTTCATGAAATCGACAATTTTATAAATTTGATGTAATATATATATATATATATATATATATATATTATAATAATTAAAGATTAAATTTAAAAGTTTATATTTAAATATATATAAATATATATTTTATCATAATTTAAGATGACCATGTAATGCACACCTGATGGCCAATACTCCACAAATTGTCATTTCGTGATTAGTATTTAGTACGTAATCATTAATTATAGTTTTAACTACTTATAAATAACGATAAATGATAAGCGTTGGTATTGTTGTTTTTATCGATTTGTCAGACTCGAAAATTAAAATGACAAGAATATCATTGCGTTGTACTCTATTTCATAGATAAATCAAGTGGCCATTTAAACAAATTAGCACTCAAAAAATATCATATTTCACAAAACTTTAAAAATTTTTTAAAATGGATTGACTTTAACTTTAGTAAACTTGAGACACCAATATTTTTCAAAAAAATTGTTTGAAAAAATAGCTATCTCAATTTATTTTAAAAAAATTTTAATTTATTATTTCAAATTCCAAAACATTAAAAAAAACTCTAAAAATTATTTAAATAATAGCAACAAGACGCAATCATAATTTAAAAAAATATACATCAAAATTTTAAACATGAAAAAATGAAAATTTTTCATTTGTTAATTAGTCCTCTCACACTTTTTTCAGAGAAATGTAATTGTTCCAAAATACCTGAAAACCCATATTGAAAACGGTAAAGATTATATACCCTCCAAAATTACTGAATTCCTTTAGATTTTAATACGTACCTCCGGTACTATGAATACAAAGATATCTCTTAACATACGAAAACCTGGTATCACTGATCATTAAAAACTTAGGAATTTGATTTGCAATTGGTAGGTAAGATATTCCTACAAAATATGCATCACGCCGAAATTGAATTTGACAAGTGAAAATAGTTTAACAAATAAATACCTTCATCTCAATTATCATAAACAATTTATTAATTTTTAGAAAAATTTTTTTGATAAGAAAGATTTAAAATTATTCCGTTTTTAGTATATTTATATATTAGCGATAACTATTTATGAGGAACCTTGTGTGTGTTAAAATGTCAAGTGTTTTTACCAGGAATAATCATTTATTAGGTTTTTGTAAAAAAGGAAGTATAATACTTCTAGGTTTTAATAATCGTTCATACGATTTTCCAAGGCAATATTTGCCTTTTTTTGCGTTACTGATATTCTAATGTTATATTATATAGGAAATAATATATACATATATATATCCTACATACACGAATTATGAATATCCGAAACTAAAATAGGTTTATGATACCGACAATAAGTTGTCACATTCACATATCTTTCAGGTGTGTTATGTGCATTAATATAAAAAACTGATTTAGTTCAATTTCTAAACATATGTTACATGTTACATCCAAAGAATTTCACATGGGATAGAACTGGAGAACCGATTGTTTAAGCACCCGCGAGAAAAACCATTTTCTCAGTTGATAATCATCGAATTTGATATTAAAACTTTGAGGTACACGTGAAAGGCATCTAAAAATTATGTGTAATTATGCTAACTCTGAGTAAACGATGGTCTTAAAAATAAAATAATAAAATATTTCAAAACGTTTAAAAAAAAAAAAAAAAATATCGTTTTTATTTTTAGTAAATGTCGATCGTATTTTGGTTTAATAGAAAAGGTGATATAGTATGTTCATCTGTATCTACGTGTATACTATCAAGTAAATTAAAAATAAGATCGATTTCGTGTAACGAATTCGTGTGCTGAAAAGGTTAGAATTTGGAAATTGTTCAAGGCGGTGTATGCAATAAGACTTTACAAAAATAATAATGCTACAACGGTGAACACTAACGTTTTCAGCGCACAGGCTGTCGTTGTGTGTTTCAATTGACGAAAAACAAAACGTGATTTCATCGTTATATTTGAGGTGCGTGAACGCATTTATTACAAACGGTTTGTACCTACAACCTCGAAGTATAATGAGTTGTACGGAAACCGTCACGTCGTCTAGAATATATGTACACGATGTGTCAGCATCGCCGTGCGTAAACATCAAGAGTGCAACGAATGACGTTCATAGAAAATGAAATAAAAAATACAACAATTTTTCAACTGATTAGTCGCACTGGCAATTAATATTTTTCGAAGTCACTAGGAACCCATAGTGGTCGGAAGTTAGTCACTTTTCAACGCCACTAGTGGCGTCCCGTCCAAACAGGAAAGCTTTAGCGGTACCTGAAAACGCATAACGTACAACAATCATCCGTCAAAACCAAACCGATATCGCCGCAGATAACTTTGAAACAGTCATGTTCGAAGGTCGTTCAATGTACAACCCGCTCGCTGAATATTTAAATAAATATTCCTCATTTAAATTTTGTTTTCGCACAATATTACAACGTCCGTAAATTAGGTACAGACTGTTACGGTCGTGTCAAAACAAATCGTTGGACACGTACTCAGAATCATCACGTGATACTAATCTATGGGCGTAATTGGTTTGGCCTAAAATATGTTTACAGAACAGTCAGAATCAGCAGATGTACGCGCCGTAAAATACTGCGATGAAAACACTAACAATTCGTTAACCGACTGATGTAAATTTATTATCTTACATTTAGCAACGGAATAGTAACAGTCGTATTTGTTTGATAAATTATATTTAAAAAAAAAAAAATAACACAAAGTCGCATCCAGTAATTTAATACATTGAATATTATATTAAGCAGGTATTTTACAGATGTATAGAATTAGTTTTTTCAAATATCTAACGGGTCCCGTACGTATACTGACAATAAACGGTCCAAATATTACGAACATTGGTGAAATTTACGATGACATACAGGTTTTTGGGAAAAATTATACCGGTTCTTCTGCTTGAAATGTTTGAATATTTAAACCATAACGATAAATCAGAAAGTTTTTAAATTTTTATTAATTTCGAGCGTTTGAGTAACATTGTGATACGAAGCCGCTTCAAATCGATTATTTTTCAAACAAAATGTATGGAATTGTAAAAATATTTTACACTATCGGGTAGTAGTAGTAGTAGTAGTACTGACGGTGATAATGATTGCGATCGAATGACAATCAATGTACGAGGTCTATGCTTTAAGCGTTGCAGGCGAATAAAATTGGATTAAAATATCATTAGTATGTGTACCGTAAAAGTCTCGAATCGAATCCAGGTAAAAGAAACATTATATGATCCCGGCTGTCCGGTCCGATATTAAACGAAAACAATACACGATCGCGCATATCCCGTGACTGCGAGCACGTGTACACTATTCCAATGTAATACATTGTATTGTGCAACGATTTTTTAAAACTTTCACGAGCTATTTAGACTCTTTGCTTTTAAAACCAATTCACACCCCATACTTCTCGCGCGTAAGCTAGATCCAAGTTTCCGTTCCAATTGGGTTTTAACTTCTCCGGATCTTTCTAAATATATATATATTTTTTATCTTTGTTCTTAATTGTGCGACGGTTAAACATTATAAATTAACACTATAAATGTGAGTGCGTTTAACGTTAAATTACGGTACGTCCAGGGGCAGATCCAGAAATTTTTTATGGAGGAGGCGCAAAATAAATTGTTTACTTACAACTAACCTGCCTGAATTGTAACATAATACGTAAAAGCAACAAAAATTATGCTGGCCCATAGCCTTCAGGAGTATTTAAAATAAAACATTGAATTAAAAAACATTCTCATACAATTATTTTTAAGTACAAAATTTACTAACCGTGGCTATAACATACCAACACACTAATCAATACACAATAAATATAAAAAAATATTATTTTATTTTTCGTAATTGTATATTACTCTAGTTAGCAGTTGTATTGAACCACGAAAATAATCGAAAACCCAATATATTTTAAACCTATTTTAGGGATTTTGGGGGAGGCGTACGCCCCCCTTCACCCCTCCCCCTTTGGATCCGCGCCTGAGTACGTCGTACACCGGCTATAATTATTTATGTGCTGGCGGACGGATATGCCGCACGAAGAAAAACTTAACGTAACAGAACAGAATATCACGCGTAACTAAATATCGACGTACTCGCGTGTAGGTATAATTATATTTTATTGATTATTGTTATCGCGCAACATTGGTCCCGCGCGATTCATCACGCATAACGTCGACCGGAAGATAAGAGCGATCGCCCGCCTCCCGACGACAAATCATCGCAACATCAGCTTTCCAGCACAATCGGGTATCACACACACACACACACACACACACACACACACACACACACGCACGTACACATACGAACGCACGAAACAGTGGAATATCGTTTTGCCGGACGAGCACGGGGTATCGGTCGGATAACGATCGGACTCGCTTGACGGTTTTTGACGTGCGCGATATTGTAATGAGTTCGTTCGGTTTTCCAACACCGTACTCACCAAAACGGCAACAATAATTGAATCGAAATGAATATTTGTGATTCGTGTACAATATTATTGAATACGACGTAAGTGGTATCTCGGTTCATATGCAGAGATAAGGGGGTTTTGATTGGACCTAAGGTCCCCTAAGTTTTCGATTAGCCCCCATCTCTAAAATAATATACACCGTAGTTAACAGTTATGCACCTATAAGTTTGTATTATTTTTCACAAATGCATTACATACTTAAAAGACATCGGAATACTATATTTTTTATTCTTATTTTTTCGTGCATCAGAAGCTCTTTTGGGAACAGGTACGCAAACGCAGGTTGCTGCACATAGGTTCACGTGTCGTAACGTTTGTATTTCCGTGCGCGGGGAGTGATCTCCGTCCCGTAACGAGTTGCGATCGAATGGAAAAACGTACTTTTTTCCACCAAACGGACCGCGCGATATTTTAACATAATACGTATTTATAATATACTATACATATATATATATATATATATATATACACATAATGCGTACGCCATATATAGATGTGTATTTCGGATGCGTATGTAACGTATAAAGCGCGTATGATATGCAGAACAGCATACTGTTATCGTAGCCTTTCTCTGTCCCTCCCCTTACCGTGTACACATCTGCCAACGACTCGTTAAATATTCTCCGTTTATTTTCTTTTCTTAATTTTTTTCCACCGCGTTGTCGGACGCGCACCGATTTTGCGCCCGTGATACACACCACGCAGTTGCGCTTCAAACCGTTTTTGCGTCGGTAGTAAAGATGTACGGTACACTCGTCACGGGCGTTCTCGTCGACCTGGTCATCTGTGAAGCCGCTGAGACGCTCGAACTCGAGGACTTTATAAACCCAAAAACTTTATACGCTCGCCGAAAGACGCCGCCGTTAACGGTCCAATCGCTGTCGGTTTCGCGCGTTTAAACAGCGTTGGTCCCTTTTCATGCGATGTTGTTACGTGGTGCTTGTCGAACGCAAAACGCCCGAAGGACGTATCAGTGAGCCAGGAATTCATTCGAAAAGCGTTTACAATCAATACATTTTCCCATACATGATAACGCAGGTGTAACGCGAATTCCTCTTGTATACGCGCGTTAGAAAGAGTAATATTCGCATTGATGAGTTCCGTTGCAAAGCGGGCTCCCAGCAGATGACAGTTCTCTGTTACGATTCCTATACCCCATTTGCTGTCAGATACTTATTTTTCGTGTACAAAAATGAACATTATTTTCAACACTTGGGCACAGAGTGACGAGCAAACTGGTAGTAAGTCTGTCTTTCAAAAGCGGACGTTTTAGTTTCTGTTTCTCACTGCCTTTCGTCTACATAAAATCCATAAGCAAATAGCTTCAGCGACGTCCTAATTTCGACGGAATGCACAATTCGACTAAATATTATACCAACGCGCGCTTTGACGCGTGAAATGCATGTGAACAACGCGTTCTTTTAACTAAATAGCACGCGTTTAACGTTCTTCGTGTGAACTTAGCCTAAGTATAATATATTTTCAAGGTCAGCGGTAGAGTACGATAATTATTTCAATAAACTTGCCCCAGCCGGCATCGAGCGTTCTAGGCCCGGTTAGAGCACAACGTTATAACGTAGTTGCATGCAAGTCCAGACCCGATAACGGCAACACGTCAACCGATAACAGTTATACCGGGGTATTCTTATCAACGCATAGATCTTTCCGGTAAAATTAATGCATTATGTTGCTGAAAGTGCGACGGCCGTTCGGATGGTGAAAACGGAAGTTGCACGTCCGGTGAACTTTTAAGGGGTCGCTGAAGTCTTGTGAACGACATTGACGTCCATCGCCCGTGTCCGGCTGCCATATCGGTCGAAAAAACCGTTGTTGTAACCAAAGATAATTTGATTAGGAAAAAAATTCTATAAAATATTCCTAATTATTTTTACAGTCTAAAATGTATAACGTTGCAATTATTGCACACATTGATACTGTAACGAAATATTTTTCTCACTTTTCATTTTTTTTCACTTTTTCCAACGATGATATAATAACAATCAATCGCGGTCGATTTGAAGGAGATAACATTTATGTGCAAATATTTAAACAGTCTAAATAGCAATCTATCGAATTAATACCATAAACACATTGGTAAGCGGTTTCTCGGAAGGTTATAAATCCGAAAATCTTCGGGTTCTAGGTCAACATGTTTTCAGTCATTTTTGTCGTAGTTATATCAGTTGGTTGATTTTGAATAATATGAAATGAGAAAATGTACCAAAAACGGTTTTAATGAAACGAGTGCGCCTTGTACGATGGACAGTGACAACGGAATATGTTGCGCAGACATCGCTCTAAATATTATATAATAGTACATGCAATCATTCGAGATGTATTAAACTCTAGAAACTATAATACAATAATAATACGATGGCCGCATTTATTAAAACAAGAATCGAGCGCATTCAAACGGATGGACACGTCTATACGTAATATTATGAAAATACCACATATATGCACGTATTATAACTATTGATTGCAGTACACATACATACAATGAGGAAAGTCGTACGTGTGTGCTTATGTTTGTATGTACGTGTGTTTATACAGGGTTCTCGAAGTGTGTGTCCTAGGTAAAAAAAAAAAATAAAATTATAAACATGAACAATATAATTGATTACAGTTATATTTAACCCTTTTAGTCTTTCAGTCCCAATTTATTTTTTTTGGTTCAAAAAATTTTTTTTTTCATTTGTTCTATTTGTCTTAGTGCATATTGCCTAAAATAGAAATTTGGAAAAATTTAGACTTACCTTGAGTCATATAGAGCTATGGCTCTGTACGAAGCCACTAGGTATATAGGGAGTCAAATTATTTGATTTTTGAATTTTGTAATTTTTAAATTATTTGTAATATTATTAAATTTAACAATTAATTTATGTAACAAGTAACCTTCATAAATATTAAATATCTTTTATATAAATTTTATCACCCACAAAATAATTTTTATTTTTTAATAAAATAAAAAGCAATGAAACAACAGAATTAATTTATTTTTGTCATAGGTAACAGTGTATAGTAATATATAAACAACATCTTTCAGTCCTAAACAGTTAAAATAAAAAGTAATATTTTAGTTTTTAATAATTTATAAAATAACAGATAATGTAACATAATAGAATTAATTTTCATGTATATAAGGATTAAGTAAAAAATATACAATTAAAATAATAGTAAATAACACTTTAGTTTCATTCTAATAAAATAAACGAACAGTGAAATAAAATATGTAAAAGAAACAGTTATCAGTAAATAATAACACAAATTATATAATACCTATATTAAAAATGTAAACAAATAACAACTAATCATCGCTCAGCTACCAGCCAATACCGCGAAAACGCCGATCGCGTGCAATAACAAAAATATAGTCACCGTTAATTTCAACTGTTGCGATGACTCCACCAACGCCCAGTGGCTTCCCTGGAAGCCATAATATAATCAAGTTTTGTGAACATATGGTGGGTCAAACTATCAAAACGACAGTTAGATACTGTTGATAAACAATATTGCATGGAGGAAATACAAAATTGGATTTTTACAATATTTTTTTAAGTATCACAACTATTCGAATTGTCCATTATAATGAAACTGATGATACGATTTTCAAAATGTTCAATTTTTTTTATCATCAAAGTCAAATAACTTCTTACATATCTATTTGACATGAATGATGATATTTTTTATCGAATCATATTGTAATTTACTACTGTTATTGATGTTCTTTTGTTAATTATATATGATTTGTTGAAATGTATGGCCTCGTACTAGGCCAAGGGGACTGAAAGGGTTAAGTTATGATTTATTTTTTCAATTCAAAAGAATATTTTGTATTTGTAAAAATGTACAGAATTTGTACATTATGTGCGTATACGAATGTTGAAAAACAAATTGAAAATCAAATCTTTGATGCGTCGCTTTATTCACGAGTTGCGATTTAAAACTGACGTTCTTGTTTTTCAAGGATCCGTGGATTTCTTCTAGCGTCTGAACACGTTGATTGCCACATGCACATCATTTTGTACACGGTAAAATCGCAAAGGTGTTTTTTGTACATGTTCGCCGGAAAATTGAAAATAAGAAAACCGTTAAAAATCAATTTCACCGTTTTTGGTGTAAGTTTTTATTGTATGTTGAAAACAAGAACAATAATTTACGCATCACTTCCCGGACAATGCATGGGAAAAGCGCTTGGCAATTGACGTGTTAAGGGCTCCGCGAACGAAAAAAACATTGTTTGAGAACCGCTGTGTTGATGTGTAGTTAGGTCGACGGATACGTGTACGTGCGCGCCAAAGCATACACACACGCGCGTGCTGCATACGCATTATAAGACTCGACTCGGACCGTTAATAACACAAGTGAATCCTCGTGGGCGGCTTGCCGATGGAACGTCGGTTTTCCTAGAATATAACGGACGTTGCGCAATAATAATTAAATTATGACGGTTTGAAAAACTCCACAACGTCAATACTCTTTTGCAACGGTAAGACATAAATAATCGACGCGCGCGCGCACACATTCGCATTGAACGGACGGCGTACAATATCCATCGTTGAATACACGACCGTATCGTCTTATTGGGCGAAACACGACGAGTATATATATATATATATATGCATATTCAATTATTTATTGTTGTATTATAGTTCTCTCGCCAGCTCTTCCTGTGTGTGCATTCGATAGCGAATTATTCTGTTATTGGATTTAAAATAATAATAATAATAATAATAACAATAATAATAAAGAAACTACAACAACGTATTGCGGGGACCTTGACAGGTATCTTTATTTAATAATTTTTATTTTTTTTAAATCACCCGCATTCGACTGTGCTGTGCCCCGGGCGCGTTCATTCGTGTGGCCTGCGCGCCTCATCACGACGAGTTCAAAACTTCGCCCACGTACGTCCGTATATTATTTTATTTTATACTTTTTAAGAACGAGAGAAGCACACACACACACACACACACACACACATACACACATACACACTATATACACATACCATTATGAACGCACAACGCATATGTATGTGTTTGTGAGTTTGTGTGAGTACATCCGATCGTTTTGTAGTCATGTGGGTCTGCCAGAATCGTATTTTATTGTCCTTATAATATACACACACGTATAATACGTAGACGTATATATATATATATATATATATATAAAGAAAAAATGCAGACATTAGATTTGTCGTGACTCAGAACAAAAAAAAAAAATAAATAAATAAATAAAAATAAAAAATAGGTGCGCCCTTTAAGAAGTGTCCTCTACAGGCTGGGTGCGTTACTGCCGGCGAACAAAGTACCTATAATACATCTATATACACGTACTCGTCGTACCTACATGTATACTCCGCACGTCCACCCGTCCCAACAGGTTACTGAAGTCCCAAATATCCCAAAGTGTATATTATATGTACACATTACGTTGAGACGGTTTTGAGTTTTGGTCTGTGACCGAAATATCGTACATTACACAGTGAACTATCGTAGTGGAAAAATAGTCAATATGCAAGTACTTCGTGCAGTGTACGATTATACGTTTACCGATCGTTGAAGTATCGTACAAAAACGCTGTGTACATATCGGATTTCGCAGTAAATGAATGTATCCTAAATATATCTAAAACTAATAATTATTATGATTGTTAGGCATTTTCGTTACGATATCAAGTATAGAATGACATTTACGTCCCCGAGTCGTACGTTTTTTAACCTACACATTATATAATGGTCTTTAATTGACTTGAATTGTATATTGATAATATTTTTCAAATCTCTATGTGGAAAACATGAATTAGAATTAGAATTGTTATTTTTTTAATTTTGTCAATTATTACGGGCCATCTTCATCTATTATTTAGAATATTAGAAAGTTGATGATTGGTGTAATAACACGTTGACCGAGAGCGTTACTCTTAGCGACGTTCCAATAAACATAAAATAGGGCAAATTAAATAATTAACTCGAGTTTACTTAATTCAACCAAAAATAATACAGTAATATGGTTTTTTTTTTCGTTTTGAATCGACAGCGGCCCCGAAAATACAGTAATATGGTTACAAGTAAGAAATCTTACTATATTCGTTACTATACGTTCATTCAATGTTTGTGCTGTAACTCGTTTATAGATAATATATATATATATATATATATATATATATTATATATGCAGTATCTATAAAGTCTTTGTTCGGAACTATATCAGTTCGTATCCAATCCGATAGAAATATAATGTTATTCAATTACTACATAAACCATGCTGCAGCTGCACCAGGTATTGCTACTCCTGCAGTGCAATTTCTGCGCAGGTAACCTTATCCGGCGCCTGAAGCATCGTATTACGCGTACATGTGTGTACATACACACACACCCACTTATACTTAGTTTCGTGACTCGATGGTCTGGCGGATCCTACTTACCTGCAGATTTCCAGCGTAATAATATCTCGTCGGACGTAAAAGTGTACATATCGTTCATACAATTATGTACCTAGTACAAGTGAGCACGAATATAGAAAAACAATTTAATAACAATAATAATTATAATAACAAATAGGAAATTTATTGATAATATACATTAAACAAAACAATTATTGTTTTCCTCGCATTATGGAGTTTTTGTCTATTATGCACTCATGTGTACAGTATTTCCATGCAAATCAAACTATATATTTGTATAACATATACATAAGCACACCTAAAACATTAATCATCTTCTATTTGATATGAATTTCTTTTGCCTTCAATAAACTGAAAAAATAGAACAACATTAATAATGAATAGTAAAAATACATATACTCATCTCGAGGATCCGGAAGTCTAAGCATTTGCACGGCTGTTGACTGTATCCCCAAGATATAGTCTTATTGAGACGTTTTGAACTCAAAAATCCCTAATTATAGATTTTAAAATAAGTACAATATATTTTATACTAATTAAATAGATAGTATTTTCTCCCTTATTATTAACAATAAATAATTTGTATTTCTCTTGTCGATTAAACGTGTGATGTTTTTAATTGAAATTAAAAATATATTGTAGGTATGACATTAGTGATAAAATACAATCGAGAACATATTATTTGAATACAATGAGATAAATATCAGATTTACAAGGTCTATTATAACTCCCCGTTTCACTACAAACAATACCGTTTATTCTATACTACTAAGATTAATGTCTGTATGTATGTAGAAACGGGATTATAGAGTATGTAAAAATTATTTATTTTTTTTTGATTCTTACTCTTTCTTACTGCCAAAATTAATATGTTTTAAGTTTTATTTATTTTTTATTTCATCAACAATAAGAAGAATATGTTATTTCTAAAAGTTTATATTTCTTATTTCATTTGGACACGTCTTCGAGTATTCATAGAGCATTGAGATCCGAGCTCTAAACCGATGATTACCGTATTATGGATGATGATGTAACACATACGAGTACACTATGACGCGCATGAACATTTATTATTATTTCCAGAAGGTATTTTTAATTTGTATTGAATTCAAACCACTGTACGAGATCGAATATATTACACAACATGTGTTCGATACAGTAAGTATCAGCAGCAGCAGTTTATTGTTCCTCCGATTATAATTATTTAGTCGGCTGAACGAGAGCCGAGACTGCTGTGTTATAGCGTACGCTAAGGAAACAGGTAGCTCGGTGTTGCGTTTATATGCTAATATCAAATATGTTTTCGAACCCATTTACATGGCAATGTTTTCCCGCACTTGAACGCAATCGAACGTGGGCGTGAGACATACATCTTAATTAATTTATTTCCCGACGATTATGCAAAGATAATCGCCGCCGCGGTGAAATGCAGTTGTGTGTGCGTTCAGCGCGTTACACGTGGCGATAAATAAACGATACGTCCGCGTTCGGAACGAGACAAGAGAAAAAAGCCGATTCGGCTTTCATCGGGAAAAAACTTTGTCGCGCGTCGTTAACGGCTTATTGAATAATACATAATATTATATTATGTTGTGACGTGTGATCGTCCCAGGAAAGAGTAAAAAAAACAAAATCTAAACAAAAAAACACGTTAACATTAATTAACCGACACGGCTCCGACTGTGTATTATATTTAAATATATTACTCTGTACGTTTACAAGCGTGATGTTATAATAAAATATTATAGTTTACGTTAAACGGAACCGATCGTCTATTAATAAGCGGGTAGTATTGCATTTTAGAAATGATCCAAGCACACCGTATGCCTAAGCCTACCTTTGAAAGTTAACGATGATTAGCGAAAACAATATTATGACAATCGTATACACACATTAATGTTACCGTGTTTTAGATCTGTGCGTTGTGTCATATGCCGCAGCACAGATGGACGACACTCGGAGATCGATGACCTCTCGCGATCGAAATAAATCCATACGCGAGTGCACGAGCGAATCTCTCTTGTACACGGCCGGGCAATCAGATGGACGGACACGCGGGTGTATGTGCGTGTAATTACATTAGATGCACCTATGTACACACGTGCCCGCAGATCCTCGGGGTATACGTGGGTTTTCGAGGAGAAGCGAAATGAAATGAAAAAAAAAAGAAAAAAACTGTAGTCGTGGTCGTCGTTGGTGACGAGGAATGCGCAAAGTTGCTCGGGCAGCTGACGGTTATACGACGACGACAACGACGACGGTGGAATTCCAGTCACAGAAAAATCCTCAATAACATCCAATGTTTACAAAATATACTAGTTTTCGTCTCCGTGCAAACACAATGAGCCCATATTTACCCGCCCATTGTCCGTAAGCATATTACGACTACGTGCATGCATGTATGCGCGTATAAATATACAGGTGTGTGTGTATAATATGGGAAGACAATGCGGCGTTTATTAACAATGCTCTTCCAACACAATCGCGTACAACACGTCTTGTTTGTGCGACTGTGTGTGTGTGTGTGTGTGTGTGTGTGTGTGTGTGTGTGTCTGTGTGTGTGTGTGTGTGTGCATGAAGAAAATAGTCGGTTTTTTTATCCTTTTCGAAAAGAAGCTCAAAGTCAATAATTACATCTATTGCAGCCTGCCGGAGAGGTGCTAAATATAATAATAGTAATAATAATGTACGTTCACCGAGGACTGGATATCGCATTGTTGTTCGTAAAAAAAGAAATAAACCGTGGGTAGAAAAATAGTAGGTACCTATAGTTATATATTTTAGTGTTATTTTATCTATAAACGATATACACCGGCGATTGCATAAAAATCGTAACGCTACACTTGACGAAAATCTGAGCGAATAATTTGGATATTATAAGAATTGCACATCCATGGTCACTACGGTCAACTTGTGAATGAATAATGAAAGTTGTTGTCTTTCCGATTGCTCGTTGATCCCTTCAAAAACTTAAAAATAATACAATTTATTTTTAAACTCCAGTATATTTGCATATGATTTCTTCAATAAATTCCAAATATTCAGTTTACCCACCTTCTTATACCATAGTTTGTTTTAAAGATAGAGAATTTTAGTATTTTAAATATTAATATTTAATAGCATATAATGTAATTAGTATGCTTGTAGCATACGATAGGACATTATCTTTTTTTTGTATATAATACATATATAAATTATTTTTCGTTTCAAACTCTTATTATTAACGTGAGTACAATGTTCGCGTTTGAACAACTTTGATAACTTATAATTAGATTACAATGAGTGAACATATACATCAAGCAATGTATAATAAAGTGCAATTTTGTCCTGTACACATAAGAAACCTAATTATTCACAATACATATGTCTATTACATTCCGATAGTAATTTAACGTTTAATCATATCAGCCAATATTAATAATTTATAATTGTTTAAATGTTTAAATGCGTATATGTACGTAAGTTATGCGTTACGCGTTTTGTTACTACCATAAATAAAAATTATTCACTAGAAGGTATCATAGAACTAATGATGTATATTTGTCTGTACACGGTGCGAACCAATTCGACAATGTCTGTTAACGAGTACAAGTAAGTTTTTATGATTCCAACGAATAAGATTCTATTACGCGCAGTGTCAAATTTAGCGAGGGTTCAATGCACCGGGGCCTCGTACTCTAAAAAGCATTTAAGACTAAAATCTAATGTTGAAAGTTGTCTGTTTCTTTATTCTAAATTTACCTAATAACCTAAATTTGATGTTATTATTTTTTTTCTTACATTCTTTACATTCGCACTAACATCGTATCAAACGCAAATATGTAAGTATAATGTTGAGCAAAAATTGTTTAAGGTGCCTCCAATCGCGTCCCGGCCTCCTGAGAGTTAAATCCGGATCACCGGTGCACCGCTTCCTAACGTAGTGCCGTACATTTGACTTTTTATTCTTACGCCGAACGCGATAATGTTAGTCGTCAGAACGTGCACGCGTATCGTTTACGTACGAATCGGCGATGTAGGCGCAAAAGACGGGCCAATAACACGCAAAATACCGAACGTCAGCGTTCGTGCGCGGATCTCGCGACACTGCCACCGCCAATCGGAAGATATATTATACGGTTTTGATCCGCCTTAATCACCGGACGGGCCTTATTGACACACGCGCGCACGCAAACGTGTAACGATGTCATTACGCGTAGCACGTGATCGTTTGCACTGAGTGCGCGCGCGGACCCGGGTGAAAGTACACGACGCGCGGGGTGGAAAACCTAAAAGAAGGACATAGGGTCCCCACCTCGTGTGCACAGCGCGCACGTGACTCGCAGGAGAAAAATCCCATCAAGCCCCCCGGCCCCGATCGCCGAACGGTCCACCGTCCCACCGTTGTCGATGCGACTAAGCGCGTAGTCAGGACACGTCAACCGCGGTAATGGTCCAACCTTGACTTGGTACGGAGCACGGTGGTGGCGACGGACGACGACGACGACAACAATGAGAGGATTTGCGTCCTGCGCGTACACGCGCGTTTCCTTAACGCCTCCATGCCGCGGTCGCGCATTATCCGATCCTGCGAAGCATTCAGCGCCGCGTGGACGACAGCGAATCGACGGTGTGTGGAGCAGCGAGAGGGACGCGTAATCCCACTAGACCTGTATGCGTACGAGCGGGAGGTTTCTCTTCGAACGGTAATAATAATAACAATAGTAATAGTAACGACCGAAAGAGCGAAACGTTCCGCGCGAAGCCCGCAGCGTGCGGCACCAGCAGCTACCGGCCGGTCTGAGCGGCCCGCCGTGCACCGTGTGTGCAGATAGTTCCGCGCTGACGCCGGTCGCGATTGTTGTTCGTCGGTTCAACGTTCGCTTGCCGGTGCGTTACCGCGGTAGCAGTTTCGTATAAATACATACACGTATATACGCGTGTGTGTATGTGTAGGGGGGGGGGCTACTCCGTCAACGACGGTAATAATGAAACTTTAACGAGAGACTCCTCGTGCACTAAACGCACACACACGCTTATATAACCTACGTGTGCTGAACCGCAAAACTCCGATACACGTTTTTTTTTTTTTCCACCCGAAATGTGAAACAACAGTCGCAAAGAATATTGGACGTGCAGTAATGGTACCTATACCTCGTATGCGTGTATGTGTGTAACGTATATAAAATATATGAAAATTACGCAACCGAGCGCGACGGAAAGAAAGAAAAAAATAAATAAAAAAACAGTGGCGGTAGAAACAATGCAAACCGGCAGATGTTCTGTTCTGTTTTATCTTTATATTCCTTCGCGCGCGCGCGCGCCTTTACACACGCGATGATATTCGCTACGACGTCGCGCGTTACACATCTCACAATAGCGCTCGTTAGAAACCGTCTTGTATTCCCGCATGTTCACATACACGCGCACGCACGCACGTGCATATGCACAAGTGAAAATACCGCAGCATTCGCGCTCGGACGAATTAACATTTAGCGTTCGACTTCGCGCGGCGGCTACACCAAGGATATCTCGTAAGCCCAAGGATATCAAAACTATCGCCTCTACCGACAGCCCTTTCACCCCGTTCCCTGTTTCCTCATCGTGCGCTCTGACTGTGGGTAAGACAAATGGAACGAATTTCGGTCGCGACAATAGTGCACATCAAACAATTGGTTTTCCTCTCGCGAACCTCGACGAGATGTGTCCCTCGCCCCGAAAACGATGCGAAAAATACTCTCTGCGGGCCATCCGTTTTCCCGACACGTCCAAGGTCACAGGTAGGTAAGCCGCTACAACCACGAATCGAGATTTTCGAGGAACCGTAGACGGAAGAAAGACGCAGGCGAGCAAATATCCCGGCGCACTTCGCAGGGATCGTGTTACGACGCCGTTGTCTACGCAATAAATACGGTTTCGATCGAGCAAAGCCGCGCGACTTAGGCGAGGCTACACGGGCGCACGGTATGCACGCGTACGCGCGTATCTTATACCGGAGATTGCCGTGACGCATTAACATTTTTAAACCACGACAAACTTAATCGTGGGAGACAGTTGTGATGCTATCGCCACGGAAATTCTTTCCGCGCTAGTGCGTCCAAAATTATCTCGCTGATAAACCTACATTCGCGGGCATCATCGTTGTTATTTTATTTTTAATTTTTTCGGTGCGCGCACACTGGCAGTGGTCTATTCGATTTCCACGTCCGTGATTCGCGCATAAAACGTGTGCGATTCGTCACCATTAATATCGTACGCGAAAATAGAAACGCACGGTGCAATATCATACGGAACGCGATTTTTTTTCTCCCCGTCCGGGATCAAATCAATAATTTTCCAATCGAACGTGTGCGACGTGAACGTAGGTACAAATAATACCGGCAGACAGTGCCGAAACGTCAACTCTATTCCTACCGTGAATGCATTACGATGTGGTAACGGTACAATACGATGATCCGTTTATCTGTAAATTATCTGAAAATAATTATTTTCGATTAAAATCCTATTGACTTCGAACGGCGATTAGGACTTAGTGTATATTTTCAATAATAACAAACGATGCAAGACTAATAATCTCAAGACTACAATTTAATATAATGTCTTGTTGTTCCGCGAATGTTTTTTTTTCTTAATTTTCCAATTAGTAACGGTCAACACCTTGAACTAAGGACTGTATTTAGTACTGCGTTTTGCAATTAATTGTTTTTAACCATACTTATGAGTACGGTACAATATTAACTATGATTGAAATACGTATATTTACTGTGAGCAATAGCAATGGTTTTTGCAATATTATTTACAATGTAGCCGTTTGATATTGAACAGTGGTGAATAATAATCGACGTGAGAACCGAGACAATATTACAAAGTGTGCCCGGAGTAGATTGTATTGCGCGGTAGCGAATGGGTTAGAAAAATCGAAATTGATAAAATTTTGTGGGGCGTAACGACATCGCGGAACGAGTGCAGGTTAGCGCAGGATACGTGTGATAATAACATTATATTACCGACTGCATAATAAGGCAACTCGTTCGTACATTTATTTCATACAGAGTGTGCGCTTGTGTGTGTGTGCCCGCGCGCGCGCGTATGTACATTGTTGGAAGAAAAAAAACCGTATTATCGGCCGTTGCATATTCATGAGGTAGGAAGAAGATTGGGAGTGAAAAAATAAATAAATAAATAAAAAGTAAATAAGATAAATAATAATAAGGCGAATAATCGTGGTCGTTGTTCCTACGTACGCGCATGTGAACCATTTGTTGTGTACGCGGAATACCTAAAAAACCACTTTTGCCCCGGTCGGTTGTAATTTATCGAGCGGACAACTGCCACCGGAATTAATCTTGGACCCCGACAATTGCCGGTCATTTATGCAAATCGAGTACACACATCACCGCCGCCGCCAAACGTATTTAATATTTTCATCTCGTACACCGCAACTACTAATGCACGGGCGCGCGTAACTACCACACGACCATGGTCACCGCGTGTACCTGTGTATTATGCACTGTTATTATACATACGAGTATAAACGCGTCTGCGGGTAATTTTTACCATTTCAAAATCGTTTTCACCGTCCGCTCTCCGCGGTCGCCGCCTCCAATCCGGTAGCCGAGAAAATCCAATATAATAACAGCACAAACGCCTACCACCGCCGCCGCACCGTACGTATAATGTATTAATGTAATAATATGACGTGTATACATTATGAGTGTGCTACGTATATATATATATATATTATAATGATACGTGGCGGACGACGGTGGCGGCCGGGCGAACGCGCGCGTATATTATAGTAATTAAAAAAAAATAATAATAATAATAATAAAAATAAGTATTGGATTTTTGTGTATATGTATAAAGTGTAACGAGAAGAAAAAAGCGGCTTCTGGAATTACATATTATACTCTGTAAATTATTACTGTACACTAAAAATATTATTTATACATTGGTATGCGTACGTATTTTTTTTTTATTTATTTCGTTTCGACTACGCCCTCTGCTGCCGAGTAGATCGACGACGAATATCGAACCTCTGAATAATTACAATAACCATATATTATATTCCAGCGCGTTTATGTTTATTACAATGTGTATATGTGGTGTGTGTGTGTGTGTGTGTGTACATTATATAGTAGAAAATTACTGTTATTAATATTATTATTATCATTACATGTGTATATCGCGGTGACGAGGTCGATACCGAGCTCACAACAAGCGTTCGTTAAGATTTTTCCGTTTTTCTGGTCCATTCTTTAGACGACCCTCAAACAAACAAGCACGTGTTATCGTATTCTCATTTTAAAGAACAAAACATTAAAACACTTTCCAACTCGACGACACTTGCGTTTAAACTGTGTATTATAGCACACATAAATTGAATGCATTAAATGTTTTATCTTACAATCGAAATGATAACTATAGATTAGGATTTAATTTTCTTACAGCTATATTAAGTTATTTGAATTTGTTATACTTCGCTCAGGTAATAATTCAGTTAGGTCGACTTAAACACTTGTTTCACTGAGTTTAATGCAATACCATACAGCTAAGATGAATAATTAAAATAAATTTGTGCGAGATGCGTGCAGATTTAAAACAAAAAAATAACTAACTTTAAAAAACTTTTTTTTACCTTATCTATTTTTAAACTTTTAGTTTAATAAATATTACATACTACTTACAACATTCCTGATTATAATATATTATCATATATTAGTTCTAACCAATAACTGTGGATGTCAAGTTTTGCATGTTTGAGACTTATTTAGATCGAGCAATTTTCCGAAATAATTTTTATATTATTAAAAATAATTGGACGTGTTAATAACAGTAAATTATTCCATCCGAACGTTTTGAATTCGAACATATTTTAAACAAACGTGCCCACGAGTATAATCGAGAATTCGAGTTGCACATCTTTAGAACACCTACGCCAAATAATATACCTTTTTTTATACTTTTTTACTTCGTTTTTATATCAAGTCCAACTGGGTAGCATATAGATTTAGGTCGTGGGGAAGGTTCGTGCTAATTACGTGTTGGCTAAGACAATTTTAAACCACTTGGAAGATAGTTACTTTTGACTTTCTACTCGCATATCATAAACACTGTTTGCAGTGAACAAATTAAAATCGATCTGGTGAGGGTTACGGATTTAATATTTTATCGTACCTGTTGTTGTGAACCAAATAACGTTATGTCATACGTAGATATAAACTCATGGCGGTGTGGCGAAATAAATCCTAATGTAATCATACAAAATTAAAATCTATCCAATGTATTATAAAACAAATGAAATGGCTCGGGTTAGAATAACCTAGTTAATAAGTTAACTAATAAATAATTAAAATAGGAAGTTTTTTAACGACGAACTTTTGTTGTGTTTTTAGAGAAGCGCATACGTCGACCGAGAATAATATTCTCACCATATTATGATGTACGCCGAATATCTTCCATAGAAGAAATGAAAAGTGAACGAAAATAATAATAATAATAATAATAATAATAATAATAATAATAGTAATTAAAATAATAATAATAATAATAACAACAATAATAATGTGCATCCGCAGCGACGTAAACGAGACGGAGATTAAAGGGAAATTAACCCGACGAGATGAAACGGGATGATGGTGCACGCGTACACGAATCTCTGTGTACACATTACGTGTGGGCGCGTATTTGTCTAGAGTTGCGTGATGGCATTAGATAAGCGAAAGAAGAAGAAATGACTAAAAGATTCTCTGCGGTGACGACGGGATGACGATGAATGGTTCGCCTAGGCCGGAAAAAATTCTCGGACAAGGAGTTATTTGTCTATTCCTTACACAACATTGTTTGTATATTGATGGTTGGTGGCATGGAAAGTACCCGAAAAAAGCCCTACTTTGGTCTGGCTAGTTGGTCGTATGAAGAAACTGTAGCAAAATTGATAACTGGACGACAACAATTATCGTTGACTGCGTGAGAAGTGTATTATTGATAGACCTCTGTAGGGCCCCGCCTGTCTACTGAGTATTAAAATTACACAAATTGCCCTGTTCTGAACATGGGAATATTGTGATCCGTTTTTATCGATTCTTGTTGATCGATATTCGATGTTTCTCCGCCGTATGATCATTTATTTGTTCGTTAGTTGGTATTATTTTTATTAATTTTGATATTGTTGCGCCAGTCAGTCGTTTAAAATATTATATTTTAAAATGATCATTTGAAATCAACATATAAATAAATAAATGAATAGTTTTTATATAGGAATGAATAAATAAATGCTTAGCTTGGAGTATTATTATATTTATAAAGTATGACTGGTTTAAATTAAAAATTCATCGTCAGGATATACAAAATCAATAAAATCGCAATTGAACATGAAAAAGTAAGATCCAGAAATTTTATATTTTTATTTTTTCATATTTAGTCGCGATTTTATTAACTTTATATGTTATATACCTGACGATGAATTTTTAATTCGAAACCGGTCGTACTTTACAAATATATAAATATTCCAGACTAAACTTTTATTTATTTATTTATATATTAATTTGCTAGTATTAACCATTTAATAATTTATTAATTTAAATTTAAATTTAAATTTAAATTTTTATTAGTTTATCATTTGGAATTGTCATTGTTTATCGCTTGTGTTTTTGCATATAGCGAACAAACCAGTCAAATGAGTCTTGCATGGGAACATGCAGTGCCAATATTTGGTGGCTAATACGTGAATAAAAGCGTTCTTTGAACGGACAAAAATGTTATAGATTTTCAGTCGTGGTTCTCTGCAAAATCGATGACGTTGTAATCACTGAAATATCACACGCACGTCGTGATCGTGTAGTATGAACGGTTGCACTGGGTCGTAAATCTATAAATTATGCGATATTATTGAGACCAACAAACCGAAATATATACATATATTATAGGCTTTGCCGCGGAGATGCAACGGTTCGATGATTTTATAGTTATATAAATGCTTGCGTATAGTAAAACCATTGAATTATTATTTATCACGAGTCGTGTCTCTTCACGTGTCCATGACGCCGACCACAGTTTAATTATTCAAAGTAATATTTATTGTTAATACCGTAAACGATCAAACATTATTATTACTTTATTATTTGTTGTGACGAAACTAAACGCGCGTCGTGTAACCTAACCTATGTAATAAATAACTTCCATAGTACGCTGCAACTGAACAAACGGGATAACGTTATATTATCTATCAGGGGTTTTAGTTGGAGTTTATCGGTTTTTTCTATAAAGAAATCAATTCATTTTTAAGGGTATCTCATAATTTTTTTATTCTATTTTTTATTGACCATTGGATTCAACACAATTCGCTCATATTTCAGGCAAATTATACATAGGTGATCATATATCTATCATAGGTAGATCGTTTATGTCCATAACGAACAAATATTTAGACCATCTCCTCAATATTTTATATCCTCTTTGTAATGTTGTCAATAAGAATATTATATTAATACAATTTTAATGTATATGAATATTGTACAAATTATAAAATTTGATTTTTAATTGTATTAGACTGCTGAATTTGTAACACGTTTGGTTGGATGCGAAACGAAGCTGATCACTTTAATATACGTTATTAATCAATTTATTATGTATATTACTTATTATATTTATGTATATGATATAAATAGTTCAATCTAAAAACATGTATTACAATTATTATATTATTGTATACTTCTTATACAATAATTTATATGTTGGGTATATTTTATATACATTAAATTTATACTACATCGAACGGGATAAAAATAATAAATTACGTTAAAATTGTTGGTCAAACATAAAACACGTACATTTATTGCTGTTTAGCTGTGTCTAGGACGTACACGTGTAGCGCAATAAAACCTCTTTGCAAATACTTTAAAAATAATTTATCATCGAGTTAAAAAGTCATAAAAACTTTTAACCGTTTATAAAATATGGAAAAGAGTATTATGAAATTCCAAATAAATAACAATCTAATATAATTATAACGTAAACACGATGTACAATTACAAGATCATTTTCTTCGGAACAATTAATACAATAGACAGTATCATTTTCGAGTTTACATAATGTTATAGGGTATACTTTTAATGTCACGTGATAAGATCAACTATTAATTTATTAGACGAATAGATGATTGCAATACACTATGGTGACCATGATATTCGCATACACGTTTTTAAATTACCATTAGGTCGTTTGAGAAAATAACTTGGAAAAACGGCTGAATCTTATTACGACCGCGCATAACTTCAACTCACTTCTCGCGCACCACGTAGAATATTTTAATCTGATTCGGGAATCACGTGAACATTTGTGGGAAAACAAACCTGAGCCAAGCGTGTAGTGAGTATACGAGTGTACACCACATATTAAATCCGGGAAAAAACAAATTACTATGTTGAATTACAATACTATAAATACGCGAAATGGATATCAGAAAAAATAAGAAAAATAAATGAAAAGCGGTCAATGACATAGAACGATGCGTTATCGTAATATGGTATCATTTTGTTACCACGGAGAGCGGAAACGCCGTGACAAGGGCCTAGCTGTAGCAGCAGGACTCGCGGCAGGTGCGTTCATTTACAAACGTATATATATATAATATATTTATGTATAGGCATACACGACCCTGGACTGCGTCCTGACCAACGTGACGAAACCTATCGACCACTGTAGTAATACCGCGGTGTACACAGTAACGGTGCGCCCAGTTATATAACTTACACATACATACAAACATACATACATATATATATATATATATATATATATATATTTACAGGGGGAGAGACAGGACATGATTTAGAAGAGGGGAAGTGTCTGTGTGTGTGTATACGGTGAGGAGGTATCCCATATTATATAAAGCCGAGCAGCACAATCACATTGCGTGCCCTGCTTATTACACACACACACACATGTATGCATATACGTACCCACACGTATATACGGACGCACGCATAACCTAACCATGGTAACCATGACGACCGACCCGCGCCATTTGCATATTTCCCCCAAAATCACCCGTGGCCTTTTTTATATGTATACATATATATATAATGTTTATGGTTTTTATCAATTTTCACGTTCTATCCTTTTTTCCCCTTATTTCTCGTGTCCGTCCTACATAACCAGTATTCGACCGCAAACATGCTTAAGACGCGTGGTCAAAACATTTACACAAGGCCATCGAATATAATAATAGTTTTTCAAGAGTTTTCGCATTGTGCTCGACGAGCGGAAGACGCTCCTCCACGCTTACACACGCACACACGCAGCATACACACACACACACACACACACACACACACACACACACACACACAAACACAAACACACACACACACATCCACTAACACACTCACATGCCACTCGGGATGACGGCTAATGACAAAATCGTGTTCACGGCGAGTCGTGACGCGAACCTCTGTCGATTACGACGGCGACGACGACTTAGACTGTGTCCCACGCAACCGCACGCCTCCTTCCGGACGCGTGGGCCACCGAAAAATGCGCTTTATTTTTTATTTTTGTACTATTTTATTTTTTTCCCCGTTTCTTTTTTCGCATCGTCCGCGCACGGACATTGTATCGGATAGTATTATATTAGACACGACCGCGACCGACGTTGGGAAAAGAAAAAGAAACCGGAAATTCCTTCGTCCGCGCTGCGCTAAAATAAAAACTACATATAATACTATATAACGCACTAGGTCGACAACCTTTATGGTGTATACCGTCGCCGCCGTGTAAGACGTTCGCTTAAGAACAATGCAATAATTGTGCATGCGTTTAACAAGTACGTCGAAAGACAATATTGATTCGAGTTCATATAGTACGTACGTACAGCGAACGAAAGAGTCGCCTATTGATTTTATCTAACCATACACATATTATTATTATATCACATAATCGTGTTTATACGCAAAACTTTTAATCGATTCTTGCAAATCATTTGCAATAAATTAAAATAATGGTTCGACGATTTCGAATGACCAAAAACAAAAAAAAACCTACACTCAAAAACGTATCGCATTGCAACGTGCATTGCATCCGAGTATCTACTTAATGTGCAATGTGAAACCGCGATTTCATTTCCGAACGAACTCTTATACGTGAATAAAAATATGCGAGTCGCAATATCCTCGTTCGGTGTTTGTACATTTTACCATAAAAATACGATACTCGGGTAATCCGCGGAATTATGCTAATTACTGCAGCAACGGAATAGAAGCAGACGATTCGTATCTCGAAGTATCTAACATATTATTATAAAGAACTAATTATGCACGTTGTACACGTATTACACGTATTGTAATATGATAATTAACATCAGTTGCGGGACGTATTTAACACACGCTACATATAGCAGTATACACATACACATGGTATGTAGTGCGTGCGGAATATTATATAATTGTTTTATTCGCAGTTCCGTTGAACAATAACATTGTCATACACACTCTTAAATGGAATTACTTATTTACGGCGCTGTACCGCGCCAGAGGGGTGATCTATGAAGTATATCACCCCACTTGTATTGCGCACACAATATAATACATCGTCCATTGTGCAAAGTCAACGATCCTTTATATTATTGTAATATAATAATAATAATAATAGTAATAATATGTCGCCGGCGCGTGATTATCCTCGTCTATTGATGATGGACCGTTAATTTCACTGATTTCATTAGTCGTTCCTCGGCCCGAACGTGTCGAGTTTAGTATAATGACATGTTTTACGCGTGTTATAATGATGTAAACGCGCGTGGACGGATTCGTGTGATAATAAATATTACTACACTATGGTATTTAGTTTAAATGTAGCCGTCGGATGTGCAACGGAAAAACGCGTTCGGACTGCATAATATAATAATAATAATTATTATTACATAAGTGAGTACAACAAGTACTACAGCGTATTGGAATAAACTAATGGCTCAAAGGAAGGGGACACGAATCCGTTCAATTTGTTTTCGTTGTGATTTAAGTATACTATAGTTGCGTATGTGAGCGTTGCAGTAAAAATTCAATAGATACCATATAATAGCCTTTTAAAACAGAATAGTATAGCGCGGGTCTGTAGCAGTTTGCTTCCATGGCCTATACATATCTCGGACAGATTTTAGTTCTTTAATCTCACTTGGTTGAAAAAACGGATTTTTGCCTTCTCTGTAGCGAAAATTAATAATTTATATGAAAGTTAAATGTGCATGGACATTAGGGTTGTGACTAATTAAATTAGGACATTCAGGGAAGATTTCTTGAATTTTTTGAATATATTCAACCTTAGATCGAGAGCATAAATGAAAAGTATCCTAATATTACAAATAAATGTGGATTGGTTCGTATAATTATTTAAGTTTAATTTACTGACTATGGATGTATATAAGACAATAAGGAATTTGACTACCTCGGACGGTCGTTGAAGCTGAACTACCGTTTCTAAAAATTTGGCATTGACCGTTGTCTTACAATAATGATGTATGATTTATGTCCTTGTGGGAACATAATGTCAACTTAGCAAATATACGTATTATATGTATAGACTAATAATGATGTAACAATTGTTACAAACCTTTTTTCTTTTCCGTAATCATTTCTTTATGGCGAATGGATAAAAATTTGAGTTGAAATACATTAGTATTAACTATACTATAAGTACTATACTAAATACTATACTCTACGATTTACGTTGAATCCTAATGCGATATTTTCCTCTTGTTACTTTTTTTAGATTTTATCCAAAAAGTTTTAACGTTTTTAACGTTTTCTATTTATTTGTAAACACCCCGAAAATGTGGTGTAACTTACAGATTAAATGGACCTAAAAGGATTATTGGTATGTATTTCGAACATTGGTAATGAATTCGAAAACATCGAAAATATTGTTATTTAAGGAGCGTAGGCGACGGAGCTGTTTGAAGTTATATTCGCTCATATTTGGTGACATTGCAAAGGGGTTGTTTGATTGTGTGAAGACACCAAAATCTGTTCAAGTGAGTGTCCGAACACTGGTGTTGTTTCGACTAACCAAACTATGGAAATCAATTCGCGTGGAAAACGTACAGAAGGAATCGATCACGGCGCAGATGACGGTTCTCCTTGAAAACCTCTAGATGAATTCCGTACGTCGTGCACACCCACAAGTCCTGTACGCAGACGTGCATCTACAACAGTGGTAGTATGGTATAGCTGATGTAACAGTGATTTGTCCTCACAGACGATCTCAAAGTAGCAATCACAGTCAGCTACTCCGGTATGAAAATAACGACCGCTACTTTTTACACTGTTGCTTACTTTTCGTAACTACTACTGTTACTATGTTCTGTAATTTCAACATGCGATTCGAACATGATTGAACACAAAGTAGCAGTCACTGCTAAGTTCACTGTTATTTCTTTCAAAAATAAATAAAAATCACGGTTTACCGATATTTCTCCATTACAATATCTATCTCGGCGAGTATTCTGGAAAAGAAACCCACGGGGGAGGGGGGGGGGCAACCAAGGACCGCTGGAACAGCTGAGGTGGTGGCGGTGGAAGGACGTCCACGAATACCATTAGTATCGTTATTATCGTGCACGAGCGTAGGACGTTTCGCGCTCATTACGCAGTCGTGTCACACGAGCTCACCACCGTCATCGGTCTCCTCGAAGCTGTACGACAACGCGCTCGCACCGCACGTACACGCCGAAGAGGCCAGCACGCGCGCGATCCGTACATCGAATTGGATATACGATTTACGCGAACGGAAACGGCCGTTTTTGGGTTGACGTATGAAATACGGTCGAGCGCGATCTACGGGGCGGCGTACCGCCACGACCGCGGTACACGGAACAGTGAACATTATCATTGTCGTTATGATCGGTTGGCGACGAAGAGACGGGGGGAGGAAAACCAGTAATTTTATATTGTATAATATGGTATAATACCGATGACGTGTACGCGAGCGCGTGGTGGGTTCACGATCGATCGGTGGACGATTGACGGACGCGCGCGTAACAAAACGGAACACGACGACGATTTTCGACGTCGACACATAAAGCAGCTGCACGAGAAAGGATATGGGGGGTGGGGAGGAAAGTAGAAGAAAAAACCGACCGGCCGACTGCGGAGAGATCGATACAGTAAAATAATAATAATATGTCGTTGGATACGTCCCGGTAAGGCGAAACCGGCGGCGGCGGCGGCGGCGGCGGGCGAGGAGAGAGATAAATGTATACGGGAAAAAAAAATTCGTCGTCGACGATACATTTACAATTCCCCCGCCGCCGTCGTTGTTCTTCTTGTGCGCGCACATTTCGCGCGTACATACACGAGACCCATGCGAAGACAATGCAACGAGCACAATAGCCGCCCGCCGAGTCTCGCGCAGTAGGCCGCACAGCCGTTACAGCGGGTTCCGGTCGTGACGCGGGCGGGCGCCCTTTGCCGCCGCGCGCAGATGACCGCCGCACCGCAACCGCTACTGTGCGCTCCCAAAGACCTTATATTACATATTGTTGCGCGCGCACGCGTGAGCGTTAGGTCGTACCTGGTAGCGCGCGCGGGCACCAGCGTTATTTATGCTTTTATTGTCATATGGTACGGCGAGATCGTGCGCGTTTCCCCGTGCGAATCCGCCGCAATGTGTAATAATATGTACGCACACGACCGACCGTTTCGTTTTTGATCTTTGCGCGCCCGGCCGCCGCGAAGTCGAACGCTCTTTCCGCCGTCAAAGAAAACGTGGAAAATACCAGAAAACGACGATCGAACACCTGACCGGTGGTATTCGCCGGCTCTCTTAATCGCACGCCTTGACAATTCTGGTTCGGATAACGCACATCGTGAACGAGCGATTCGTTAACGTAACTTCGTTACGAGTGTTCACAACCGTCCACGAAACCGTGGATGAACCTTGGCCGTACGCCGACGTTTAATAATCATATTTGCACGGCTCTGTACGGTTCGAGGACCACCCGGTTTTCTTGTACGCACTACTAAGACACGATTGTGTGGCCGAGTTATGGTCATCCCACTTTGTGGTTTGCGTTTTCGGCGCTCTTGATTTGTTTTTACGATCTTTATCGGCTTCGTAAACCGATGGTTATCGATTAAATCAACGTTTGGAATGATTTAATACTGTACGATATCCACCATAATAAGTTTCTAATTCTTTAGGAACTATCACTCGAGACCTACAACTGACAGTGTGATTATATTAGCATAACGTTATTTACAAGACAATAGTGTATACACATAGACTAGTAAAA
Organism: Sipha maydis; assembly: GCA_034509805.1. NCBI lineage: Eukaryota > Metazoa > Arthropoda > Insecta > Hemiptera > Aphididae > Sipha > Sipha maydis. The sequence goes on along the minus strand of JASXSY010002376.1, from coordinate 188,365 downwards.
GGTAAAAATAACTAAATGGTACAATATGGGACAACCGACAGTTAAAGACTTACAAGCATTTATTTATAGTATTATTCAAAAACTGCCTTTGATATTTTTCATACAACATAACTTTGAACGACATCAGATATAGCCTTTATTGAGAACACTAAAATTATAAATTGTATACGATTTGTATGGCATTGTTCTTAAACACAGATTTCCTATCACCTCACTACCAAACGATCATAGGAACACTTCAACCATTCGTGTGTTCGAAAGTCAGCTATCCCGCAGTATATGGTATGTCACTCATGCCCAATATCTCGTTCGACTACTTTTGGCCCTTTCAACGGTTGACTTACGTAGAAGACCACGAAGTGATCTCCGTGCACATCCTTATCATTAGCGCCGCTCGTCATCGCGTCTAAATTCGCAGGAGCAATCGCGGTGACGGATTAATCTAGTCCGGTTTTATCGTATAATCATGCACGCGCGATGGAAATTGCAACTGGGTCCGGCGCGTGACGGTCAAGGATACGTAACAAAGTATGTATTTGTTCGTACGGTAGGAAACACGTCACCGCCCTTCGGTACGATAAGCCTACAAAGTCACCGTATGATCTTAAAACTAACTCTTCTTCTGATGGTCATTTCGTTATGCTAGTAACAACTATTATCTAAATACAAGATACATTAGAATTATACGAGTTGTGGTAGGGTATTAGTATTACAAATAGTTATGGTGATTACAGTATTTTCAATATTTAAACAATATTTATACTGATAAATATAAAATAAGATATCTAATATAATAATCTATCAAGGCTATAATAAAAGTCTATTGGCATTAATTATGTAAACAAAAAAAAACAAAAAAACATAATTTAACTTACAAAAAATGTGATGATATTATTATATTAAATTATCCAGTTCTGATGCTTTTAAAAAGTAGATCATTTTTAAGTTGTTTCCGGTTTCGAATCTCAAAGATGTGTCGGGAGTCTCATCAAATACAATTCTTTGTCGGTTAAGTTCGTATTTTTGGAATTTAGTTAAGATAAAAGTCTGACATCACAGGTTTCACATATGTAAGCGTCTTCTCTTTCCATACAATATAATTATTAACAGGTCACCACTGCCGACCAATTAAAAGGTTTGGATATAATAACAAAAATTAATAATCGTTCACTTCTATGGAAATTATATATTAACATTTGATGTCACTCCGGAAAGTGTTTACACGACCAAGTACATTGGATGATGTCTAATGATTATACTTAACATTCATACGATTAAACATTTACAAATGAATATTGCTCTATGTTTCATATGGATTCTTAGACTACTTAACCGATTTTGATTAAATTTGGTTTAACCTTGAAAAAGGAGATATGCTACCTTTAGTCGTTAAAAAAGTAAAGGGATGCATCAGTACACATGATAAGGTCCAAACGAGGAATTGTTTTGTTGTTGCTGTAACAACTGAAAAAACGGAAAGGGACCTCACTATCAAACACTTAAGTGTGCACCAAGAAAATGGTAAATTTGTGTATTTTACTGAAAATAGTTTCCAAAAGCGACTATCTCTTTTTTCGAAATTTCGAGTGATTTACATTTAAAAAGGCATAAATTCTATAATGAGAAATACTCAAAAAGAAGTTGAATACACACAGTTTTCTTACCGGGCAACGATAGGTAATTCAGCAATAAAAAAATAATAATCTATAAAAAAAAAAAAAAAAATACAAATATTACTCACTTATTGTTAATCGCTACATATCAAAGATGATAATATGTATGAACTTTATATTTGATTTAGTGGTCTCTCCATACTCGTAAAAAGAAGGGATTTAAAAAAATATTTGCATTGGCCAGGGCAATTCCCTGTTCCGTTCCAGGTGTAATTTAACTAGTATATCAGAAATATATTTTTTTAAATATTAATTATAAGAAAGTTGTTATTTATTTATCAGGTTTTTATGGTACTCCGTGGTATACCGAAACTATACAATTGAACTTACGATTTTGAAAAAAATTATGAAATCAAAATAATTCTCGTGTTCCAGATTTGAACGAGTAGTAGTGCAATGCTGCTGTGAACGAACGCTATGAACGTACATTTTTAATAAAACCATATATTTTTATATAACGCAACTTGTTTATCTAACGCACGGGGAAAAAGGACCTAAATTCAAATTTCCCGAGATTTGAGAAACAACAAAAGCCATTCTCGGCATGAATCCAAGACGATTTGGGTATTTTAGAAGCTTAAGGCATTTCCTTTTCCATTTAAGAACATGCTATCTTTCCCCGCGGTCTTTTCCATGGTCAGTCCCACTAAAGCCACAGCTATTCGAGATTTTTTTCCCCACAAAACAATCATAACCCGTAACATCCCGGTTTACGGTACCGCTTGATTTATGGTTAGACCCGTGATATGCATATTTATGGAAGTAAATCTAAAATGCAGTGTCACATGTACCGTGTAGTAGACCCCCTCGATTGTCAAAATTTCAAGTGGAATGCCAATCAAACAAGTCTTGCAGCCAAAAGTGTCATCGTACTCGATACGAATAAAACAATGTTTAAAAAAAAAAATTAAAAATTAATAAATATTTAACTGCGAAAATCCAATAACTTTATTAGATTACGTTTTATGTCCGAAACGTAATAATGTTATTTTATAATGATAAAAACGTAGTCTTTGATAAGAAATATTAATTCAAGTTTACTATAGTTGTACTTATCGGTTGGTTTTATTTTCGAATTAAACAATTTTGTTTGCTGTCCCTTCACAAATGGATTTGCACCAAAAAACGACTGTAATTAATTATGATCCGAAATTGCACTGCACGTTGAATTAAATCGCAATGATTATCGAACAAAATTGTTTACTTTATTGATTTTATTTAAAATTTGCAAAAAAAAAAAAAAACTCGTGATTTTAGTACGCAATTGATTCTATCTTATTTTGTCGGCTTATTGATGAATCAGTTACAAGACGAGATTCCGACACAAACCATCTTTTGACCGGACTAGGCTATAATAATGTCGAAATAAAAACGGCCGTTTTTCCCCTAAATTGTTATTGGACATCATTACACCTTATGGGGTTAGGGTGACGGTAGTGGCGGTGTGGTGTAGGTGGACTAAGCAACCCTAAGCCTCAGTGTAAAAGGGGATGACTTTTAACAGAAAACATACACACAAACATACACCTCGTGTCCGAAATGGCGTGTCGTTAACCTTAACCCGGGTGCCGGTGACCAATTAAGGGCGCGGTTACCGAAACCGATGACCCTGGGTGCCCATAAAATACGACAGACACGTAATTTAATGATCTCAGAGAAGCAACCAACCCCCTGAAACCGTCGATCGTACAACTAACGAATGATCTCTCCCCAATACAAACTAACAATGTTGTCAAACATAACAATAGTATTGTAAACGAGCACACTGACTAGTTTTTAAAAAGGTCTTTAGAAAAAACTCGGATTTCCAGCAAACGTAGCTTGAGATTTTCCAACGTATCATGATTGAAAAAAAAATGAAAAAAATATTAATTTCACTTATTAAGCTGAAACCACTTAAATTAATTATTAAATATCCAAAGCACTTACACAACGGCCACTCGACTAATATCCGATAAAAATAATTTAATGTCTATAAAATACTAAAGTAATTTATTAATCAAGTGAATGATGTTTTATAAATATTTATGTATGAACGATTTATATCCATGTTAATAAATTGTAATAAATATTAAGATTCCGATTATACAAATCGTATACTAACAATTTTATATATTTATATGGTGAAAGCTATTTAAGACTGAATCGCAATCTATATAATTCAATACTATTTTATAATAGTATTGAATAATATAGACTCAGTTAGTTTTATAATTATAACTGTAGTATTAAGCCAGTTTCCTTACCCTTGAATCTATTCAGAATATACCATTATTGAGATGAGGTAGACACTAATGTAGCGCAGTGGTGTCCTCGGGAGGGCGTCAGTTGTCCCCTGCCCATGATCTTTTTTTCTTCAAATTATTGTTATTTATTATTTATGTCACATTTGGAAAATACATAAATGTGAATACATAAATATAAATTCACCCTCGTCTATAGAAGTGTCAAGGGTCGTCACTGATATAGCGTTTAATATAAAGTGAACGTGTAATGTTAAATAAGTTTAGATCATGTGTGGATATTGATATTCCAGGTATTTGTCGATTACATGTTCTAGTATAGGTATGATTGTAAAATTAGTATGACCTTGAGTGTTTGCTTTTAAAATTCGTTTTATTAACAAACAGTAAATGTACATTTTTATTATTTTTTATTAAACATATCATACATATTATAATATTCACTGGATTTATTTCATTGTTTAAATTTATATGATTATATTCAAAGGTATATTCAAGATAAAACAATATTTTATCACCAAATTAAACATAACAAGACATTAAACTATACAAATTATTCGTAATTTTTAATTTTCAGTAAGTGTTAAATACACGTATTGCATTTGATTTATTTTAAAATTAAAAATCGTTTTTAAATTAAATACAGCGCTTACACGTTTTTAGTATTTCTTTGGTTGTTTATTCTATAGTATGTACATTAATATGTTGACTATTTAAAAAACGTTTTATTTGAATTTGAATTACACAAATAGATGACAAGAGATTATTTTCAAGGAAATATTATTATATATACCAATATGATACGTTAGAACCATAAAAATAAATAAATCTCGAAAAGATGATGGATGTAGAAAACGCAATACCGCGTCAGAAGGTCGAATCGTTTTGATAATAAAGTTAAATAATAATAATATATGAATACAGTATAAATAACAATTGAGATCATAAATAATATACAAAATTCAATAAAAACGTATATAACGAATAAATTATTCGATTAAATAGGTATCTTGTTCATTCAATTTACTTTATTTACCATTATTGTTTTATTATGATCATATTGTATTAAGTTAATATACTATGTATATAAAAGTAGCAAATTGTTTTATAACAATATTTCATTTGAACTCCAATGTGAAATTTAAAATAAACTTTAAACCAATTTAGTGCTCACGAGTTGATTTTAATATATGATTTTAGAAAAATATGCACAGATGTAAATAATCTATCGTTGAGTATAACGCAAGGGAACTATATTGCTATGTGACACTGAGCACGAATAAATGTAGAGCATTTTATTTTATTTTTTCAATTTTGAACCAATGGATCAAATGAGAACAATCAATAACGTTACTATTAATTTCATTATGTATAGTAATATTATACTATTAAAAACAGTGTTCCAAGATTTCGCTCTCACTTCTTGCATACCTGTACTTCTGTATCTATACACTTTTGTATGGGAAAAAAGGTTGACGGTTTTTTCTTTTCTTTGAAGGGTTTTTTTTTATAAGAAAATAAAAAATTATCCTTTACTTAGATCTCTCTTTCGGCTTGTTTTTAATCACCTTCACAAATAACGTCGTCTGGTAAAATATGTTCGTAAAATTGTCTTGTACTACGGCGTCCATTATCTTAAAACTGAAATAAAAAACGAATAAATCTCACCCCAAGAGTATACAAAACGCACCGAGCTATAATTTGTATCCTTTAAAGTTTAAAACACTGTGCAGTGTTTGTTATAAGTAATCCAAAAGTATTGGCAAACTATTAACACATCTGAAATAAATAAAAATAAATCCACAGCTTAACGCATATACGAATCCATATTTATGAAACATAGGAAGTCATATCGGATGATTACCTGAACGGAACGAATTTTAAATATATAAGATTTAAAACAATTCATTACACTGCGTGATAGAACGCGTGATCTTATAATTTATATACGTGTAAATGTCCAATGGAGAATCTCAATTTGAATAAGAAAACTGCAGCAATTCGTACTGGGTCGACCCATCAATAGTAAACATTTGCAAGACTTATAGACCCCAGTAATATTATAGTTGCAATTCATTCGCAATCGAAGCCTGCGCGTAATACCAGCCGATGTGTTACTGGCGGGTAGACATATTATAATTTAGTAACTAGACCCGGACCTACACTACTTTTGATCCGTTAACTAATAACGCTCAACTTGAACGCAGTGGTTGATTAACACTAATTATTATTTTATGAAATTGGAATACGGGTTTTGTGCGTGAAATGATGTGCATTAAAACCTCCGACTTACATATATGATATTACGTACCATATTGTTGCATTTTTGTATACTTCATTTATATATTTTTTTATCGGTCGTGCGCACCGACGAATTATTATTATTATTATTGTTACACTATCGTAGGAAAACATAACGTAATATTGTGTTGTAGCCTGCACCGCTGCATGCATCGCGTATATAGTTATTGCATTATTATTATTATTATTATTATTATTATTTCCTGTCAAACCATTAAAAAATAAAAAATAAAATAATAATAATAAGCATAATAAATAAATAAATATACGTATAATAGCGATAAAAAACCGACCAACTCAGCTACCGTGGCCATTATCCATTGTTGTCCCGGAACGGATCTTATCAGTGGAGCGCACACAGGTTGATGGCGGTCGCCGCCGCCGACCATGATTTGTGGCCAATCCGACCGGGCCGGATGTCACGTCTAATTGCGTTTCCTATTCGTGACGTATCTACCCGACACGTATACGTACATAATAATAATAACATTATTTTACACGAGAGCCGTTTTTATATTTTATTATTATTATTTTTATTATTATCTTTAGTCGGCCGATCGCGTTGGAAAGGGGGGAAAAAACTAGAAAGGGTTTTTTCGTTTTTTTTTTTTTTTTTATATTTTTTCTCTACTTCTACTTCTCTCTCGCGCGCACACCGCAGTCCGCGTGTCGTTCTCTTTTTCCCGCGCCCGCCTTTTCGGGGTCTTGGGCACGTAGAAAACCGATTTTGAACTCCGAAGTCAACAGTCACGAACTGCGATGGTTATCGGGGCGCGCGCGGCTGCAGCGCTCGGTCTATACATGTATATACGCGCGCGCCGCTACGTGGATTCGACAAACTCGTCATTATTCCCGGGGTTATACGGCGGCATACGTATACGAATATATATATACATACCAGGGGTTCATCTGATAAGACACGTGCGGAGCAGGGGGGTAGAGTAAACCGAAAGGGGGTAGTTTTTTCTCATACTTTTGTTTCGTTCATCCCCCTCCCCCTTCCACTGCCCGCGCACGACAGTACCATCGTTCTTCTTTTGTCATCTGTGTGTATAATATACTTTTTAATAAATGCCTGTACACCGCTCAGACGTGGTGCATCGAAGAATAAAAGAAAAAAAAAAAATTAATAAACATTTTTTTTTTATTTTAATATATATTATATTAAGTTATGTACCTACGTAACACGACCGTCTTCCCGACCTCCTCCACCGCCGTCGCCTTTAACCTTATTTATTTGTCACCACAGTTTACGCGCACACTCGTTCACAAGCAGACGTTTACTAACCCGTTTGTAAAAATAAAATAGGTACAACTACCTACGCGTTCGACGCAGTTTGAATACTAAAAAAAAAGAAGGAAACATTTCCTCGACTTCAACTGCAAACGCACATATTATCTATTTAAACATTATAAATTATTATAAATTTTAGTTTTATATTCTAATACTTGTTCGTCTTCAGTTATACATCAGTTATATAATCGTTTTCTTTTATAAATTTTCTATTTGTTGTAATACTATTCACTTTTATATTAAATCGTCTCGTATTATTAATAAAAAATAAATAAACAGTAAATTGTTCGACCATATTTTCACAATTTGTACAAATTACACGTAAATAATTACATGAGTACATTAGGTATCTATAAAAATTTTACTTTGATTTTAAAATCTTTATCGTCTAAATTTTATGTAATTTTAGTACATATTTTTTTATCACTCCCCTCTTCCATAATACAATAATAATATATGAATAAAATTCCCTTATTTCCATAGTTAAATTATGTGCTATTATATTTTTACTTAGACCAGCAGTCGGCAATTAAGGGATTGTGACAAAATCTAAACCGCAGTAAGCGGATCAATGTAAGGATTCAATTCAAATGTAAGGGTCAACATATTTTATTGAAATGCATTAATTACACTTTTCAAATAATTTTTAAAATAAATAGTGAAAAGAAAAGAACATTTTATTTGAATTTAGCATTATTTTTGATTTTATTCGACTTAAATTACAGCTATTTGATAACAAGATATTTTTTTTCTGGAACTCATTTATTATTTGAATCTTTTGGACTCAATAGATATTACTTGTCAACCCCCAACTTACTTAATAAAGTGCATTGAAGTGCTAATATTAATCAATTAGTTTAATGTTTTCATAATAGTTATGAAATACTACGCAAGAAAGAATAATAATAAAAAAAATGAAATGTGCAGAAACAATATAATATCGATAGAAATCGAACTATTGATTATGTGCTTTGGAAATATTCTGTTCTTTTTATGAGAAAATATGTAATTGTTAAGTGCCGCAGGTAGTAATTGGCATTAAAGTGGAATAATTATAATACAAAATGTGGACGGATAAATTTGTAGATTTAAAAGCTAGTTGAACAAAACCGTGAGAAATAAGATTGAATCCTATATAAATGTCAATAACAATTAATAATAGCAATAAATAATAACAGTAATAATAATAAGCATTAGGTACTTAAAATTCGAATTTTGTTTCCTATGACCGTTTTTTTTTAATACGAAGTGTAAATACCTATCTACAATAAAAAATTGAGGTCTATGAAAATGAAATTTTCACATTATACAAATCTAAGTACAAATTAATACAAGGTGACAGGCATTATTTTCCCGGAAAGATCTTAGTCAACAAGAGCTACTTTACATACGTTTAGATATAGATACTATGTATACTACTGTACATTTATAATATATATATATATATATATATAAATATATTATATCGATGTTAAATATATGTCTTAAACATAATATCAATATGCGTATTATTATTATTAATATAGTCACATGCATTATGTATTATCTATTAACAAATACCAATATGCTATTATTTGTGTATATATCCTCTGTACAAAATATTTGAAAGCTTTTTCTCTCAAAATAATAAAAGTAAAATGCTGTATATACCTACCGATGGACTATATATATATATATATACCCGATCTAATATTGAACAGATGTGGTCGACCACATGTGGCTGAGTGAATTTTTTTTCGTTCCTTTTTTGACAATAACACGCTATGAAATTTGATTTTCACGACTATCACGAGTATGTGTAATATACATATATATTATCATAAGACCGAAATTTTGCGTTTGAAGACGCGAATACGCTCCGTACATATAAATATATATATATGTGTGTGTGTGTGTGTATGTATTACAAAACATCATTTATTTCGATTAGCCACGGATACCCACGGGGGTGACACGTATGCACCGATTATTTTTTTTGCTCCTCTCATATTCCCGCAACACGTACTCGTGTCCGTTCCAATAATTCCGGACAGACTGTCATCGTCAGCGGTGGCACGAATACGCCAAAAGTCGCTGGCGGTGACGTGTTGATTTCACACATGTCTGAGCCCGGAAACGTCAAATCGATTTGAGGGTTTTGTATATATTGTATATATATTCCTGCACACACATGCACACGCGGACGAGTGTGGACGGTTTTTAATTTTCTCCGAGAAAAAGGAAAATGATAAAAATAAATAAATTTGACCAAGTAATAGATTATGTCAAACCATTATAGCTATATATTTTAGCATACGATTACTAGGCACTGGTAAACATCACAGAAGCGAATATGATGTGCTTGCGTATGGTCCAATATGATGTATTATCATTTTATATTATATTCCTGACACATTTTCGAATTTCGTTTAAAGAAGTAATCCCTTCACCCTTCCTGAAAAAATAAGATTCGATCTTTGTAACATGCTTGTCAGATTGATTTTATTTAGTCTATTGCATTATTTTATTTCGGTAAAAAAGTATTTTAACTGGAAACCCAGTATTCTGGGGGGGGGGGAAAGATTTAATACAACAAGTTTACACGTAGATAAATATAATATAATATATGTAGTGACTCCCCCGCATACCATTTCATTGAATCAACTGCTATTGTCAGACTGAAAATACGGGTTTTCGAACATTGTACAAAATATTTTGTTGTTGACACAAAATCGAATGGTGTTAGAGTAGTCTAAGAAAAAAAAAAAGCTCGTAGGTGATACTGGTTCCGAGTGTTGGTCATTTTATATGTTAGTTATGTTTATTTGCATAGATTTGAAAGCAATATATTATGAAAAAATCACCGGATTCCTAATGAAGATTGGTTTTAAACATTTAATATAGAAAACCTCATTTAGTACAATAGTTATAGGTATAGGTACTATAATAACTGTAAGTATGTTGTAACGCAATGATAAATTTTCATGATATTCGTTTTCAATTCAAAAGTCAATAAAAAAAAATGGCACTGTTAAAATAGTTAAGGATAAAAAAATAAATACAAATATCGTCGTGACAACAATTTGGTTTCCCGTATACTTTAAAACCTTGAAAAAATGTAATCGTGCCAAAACTAATGATTTTTTTTTTAATAATTAGAAAAGCAACTATTGTAGTTAGCCTTGTACTCAGTTTTCAAACTATCAAGCATACATTTATGCGTTTCATATAAATACAAAAACTTGGCTGGTGTACTAAAAATTATGTATTTTTCCATTGTATCAGAAAAACGTTTGAAAACATTAAAAAAAACTATTATTGAAATTCCTATCCATGTTTAATTCAAAATAAAATAATTTGAGACACTGGAATTAAGTGAAATGCATGGATGCGATACAGGGACAGATGACTAATATGAAATGGGTGAATTTTTCTTAAATAAATTTGAATTAAATCAATTAGTAACTTTGATATCAAAAAAGATTCTGATTAAAGTGAATCAGTCTAAATATTTCAATTCATCATTTGTTATTATAATAGTTTAAACTATGATTTAAAAATAATCATTTCATCTTATGTATTTTAAAACTATTTTGACAGGAAAATTCACGTATTACTATGAACTTCGGATTTAGTTAAATTAATAGTTAAAATTATTTTTATAGTAAGTGTACTACACTAATATAAGCTTATGTTTTACTTTTATTTGTATTATAAATCCCTATGTTAAATTCGAAAAATAACCTCCCAAATGTATCAAAAAGAGAAAAATTCAGTAATAAAAATCAGAAAAAAAAACATATGATGAAAAATCAATAAATTCTTCGCTCCGCTCAAAATCTATAAAATAAAATGAATGTTATTGTAATTCAGTGAATTCGTTCACTTAGACTCTAAATAGTACTCGAATTTAGTAAAATATTATGGTAAAACTTGCCTTTAAAAAGTACTACCAAAGGTTTATCTATTTACAGTAATCATATTATTGTATTACACCAATTATTGCAGTGATTTGTTGTTGTTTTTTTATTTTACTGTTTAATACACTACTAAACACGTTTATGCATCAGAGTATTCTCTTGTAGATAATAGAAACATTTTATATTACAATACGTTTTATATTACAATAACATGATTACAATAGTAAATAATTCCATGCAGTGAAAACGGACAAATCATTTTCATGTGGAAATATTGATTTGAGTACTAAGACGTTGAAGGTTAGGTTAAACATTTCTATATACACTTTTATGTTGTATAAAATCACGGGAAAGATTTATTTTTTTCGATTGTTCTACGTCGTTCAATAAGACTTATTTTGGAATGATTTAGTGCGCTGTATTTTTGTTCTAATCTGAGAAAATACCGTTATTGAGACAAAAATTATCTTCTTTGCGTCATCAACATATTCTAATATGTAATGCTTATACAGTCATACAATGCGCGCGTAAAAGCATGACCAACCGCGCAGTCAAAAGAATTTATTGAATAATATTCATATAAATAACATATTGTATTATTTAAGTATGTAATGCAATACATGAATTTAAATGTGCTCGATCGGCTAAGGTTTGAAAAATACGTTTGCAAGAATTTTGTTATTCTCAGTGAATATTTTGTTTAACATATCTTATTGCTATGGTCAAAGAGCCCCCAAATTAATTTGCTCCTGGCCCCGAAAAACCTTGGAACGGCCCTGAGGGTAATTGCCGTAAGGTTTTTATAATATGTTGACTTGCCTCTCTTGCTATGTTTAAGCATAATTTACTTGTAACTAGCGAACCATTATACTTGTAAACTATTTTACTACCATATTGTACTGTCGGAAAAATTCAAACTACTAGTTCAAGATAAACAATTGTTATAAAATGTAGTATAAAAAATTAGTTTCATGTAATTGGACTAGTTGTCCAGTTGCACTGTACTATATTTAATCGCAACTGATATAATAGCACGCTAGTTCATCAGAAAGTTTAAACGTTTCGACTTCACTAGCAAACTATTACGTTAGCGAAATTGTTAACTAATCTACTAGTTGATAATAAACTAGCATCGTGTAACACAGGTCTAACCATCGTCTGGTCGATCGAGCTACCGTAACGCGACGTGTCCCGCGGGTAGAAAATGCAGGACAATTGCCGCAGCGGAGGTAGCGCGTCAACACTTCGTACGAATATAATGTATAACTTACGTACTATGTCATCGAGCTGAAATCAATCGGCTGATAAAGTGACGGGAACGAGTGCAACCCACCGACTAGTTCATTCGTATAATACACACAAAATCATGAATACCATGTCTATTCTCTTACTCCATGATAGTGGTCGGTCAGAAAAACCGTTACTATGAAGACATATAATCAGTGTGGTGACATCGTAAGTCTTAGTAAAAATCATAATCAACGAGTACCATATACAACATTGCCGTACATTATATTATCATTATTTTCCTTTTTTTTCCTCACGGGGCTTTCGCGGTAAACGTAGTTTACAAAACATCATAAACATTTCCACTTGCCGAGAAGTTTTAATAAAAAACATATTTGCTTCCACGTTAACGGAATGTAGTAACACTAATAATAAAAAAAACTACAATTGTACCTATTATTATCGAGTGATCAAAAGTCATCTACGTCATGAAAACCATCCTCGTTTAACGCATACAAATGACCATTCCATATTTGTATGAGACCTATGGTTTTTACGTATATATTTTATACACATAACTGGAATGATGAACCTTTTTCGGGACAAGAGCAAGGGTTTATCCATTCATGGCTATGAAAATTGTTAATTGTTCCCGGTGCCCCACGAAAAAATTTATTAAACAACAAACACGTTTCATTAACACACGTTTGTTTTTTGTTGTGTACACAATTTAGGTACTATATAATCTTTTCAGATCAGGTGTTACAATTGTAAGGATTACTACAATCGATGCGGTTATTTTAATGTGATTTTTATTTCTGTTGCTCAGCGGGTAATGTTTCGACGCGTGAAGTGAACAGTTAGCAATTTTTCACGAAACGCATACAGCACCGGTCTCCTTCGGTTCGATCCCATTCACTACGAAGAAAACACTTTCACGAGCGTGAGTTGACCAATGATAATTGAATGCGATGAATGAAACTGGAACGAGCTAATTTTTCAAACACACAAAATATGTCTTGAAAGGAGCCCAGGCTTTCGAAATGTCATTGTATGTTCACTATATAGCATAACATGTACGCAGGACTCGGCATCGCCGTCGTCTATCGATCTCCGCGCGCGCGCGCTCGACCTTATTACATTATTGCGACTGCGAATGCATCTCGCCATCGCGAACCTCTTCTCTCCGGATCACCTTTTACGCTACCCGCCACCCCCCGCTCGCGGACCCCTGTGACATAGTTACGACGGCCCATTCATACTTTTGCATACACGCACACACACGCGCGCGCGCGCAGTGCATCACTGACGGGACATTTATTATTATATACAGTTGATAGTCCCTTTTTAACATGCAAACCTCGTAGCAGACGTCGTTGTCGTCGGCGGCGATGACGGCACAATTTTTAAGGGACCGAACAAGCATCGCAGAACACACAGAAGGGCCGTGTCGCGCCCCAGTCTCGCGTAGTAGCAGTTGTCCGACCGCGGTATTACATGGCCTCGCTGTATGCGGTCTCCCAAAGACGCACTAGACCAACCGGTTCACCGAGTCCGCAGGATTTTCGTCCATGCTTTTTCCTTGTCGTTCTCGCAGACGAAACACCCATCGTTCTACCCATCCCCCGTACGGTTTCACCGCCACCAGACTCATAAGGAAAACTTACCACCAGATGGCACTAAGGGGTAAGTACTCGTATATACACACACAATACATGCTACGCGCGTGCACATTATCGTTGCCGTGGGTGTTTTTTTCCGTGTCCACGTCAATATTATCGGAAATAAAACTTTTTATTCGAATTCATGTACACACACATATATATATAAATACGCACACTCGTAGGGATATACAGTGCCGTCGAAAGAGTTTCCGAACAAGCGACCCTTTAATAGGGTTTGACTTGTCACCGGGCGGCCCGCTAGTCGGTCTCTCCCGTGGGACCGTGACCCTTTCGTCGACATAAAAAAAAAATTTCGCCTCGTTAACATGTTTATTTCTTACACCGTTCGCGTCACCGCGCGTACACCACCGGTCGTGTCAATCCGGTTGATTTCCGCACAGAAAAACCGTATTCGTTTTGACGTCTGTCAAAAAACGCCCGTGGACCTCCCATGTGTATTGCAGAAAACCCGCGCCGCCTGCACCAAGTTGCCATTGGTCACGATCAACTATTTTTTATTTTTTTAAATTTTTTCTACGTTTCCCTTTGGAAATTAAATCGTTAAGAATACGCGAGTGAACAAAAAAAATAAAAAATCAATGTGACATTTCGAAATGAAATAAGTCCAGATGTTTCCTTTAACGTTGCGGCGCATGTACATACATCGTACAAATACATTTACATCTGACGAGACGGGGGAGTTACGTACGTACACCGTTAAGCCTGGACGTTTGGTGTCGAGCTGAAAATTCTGAAACGCGGTTATTTTCCTTTGATTTTCTACGTAAACGCATACGCCCGGCGTGTAAAACATTTTATACGTAATTACTCGTATCTCTTTATTTATTTTTCTTGAACGTCTCGAGAGCGGCTTTCGCTGTGTTTCGTACGATGACGTTTAACGTTAAACGTTCGCCTCTCCTATTGTAACGGACCCGCCCGAGAACCTTCGCACTCCACGAAGATTACGTAGTACACAGTATGTTAATTCGATTGATCGCTACAAGTGCGGCGGCACAGGACCCTCACCTTGCACCCTACACAAAATATATTCGCGTACGTACACGGTCGTGCATATTTAACGGACGGCCGTGTGCATTTTTTAAAAGTGCGTTTCGAGTGCCGCGAGTGTAAAATGTTCGTGAAATAATCGTCGACCATTAAATATTTCACGAGCATGACACTCGGTGGTTTCTCAACATCGTGCACATCACCGATAATGCATCGGTACGCGCGTAGGGCCTTCCGTTTCGTCGCGCTTCACGTGTGAGGTTCCGGTCGTTCCGTACGGTGTATACGTCACGAGAACGGTGTTCGGTCGAGTTTTCGAAAATTGTCCAATTGCCCGCAATAGGTGTTTATCAGCGGGTCGACCCATATGTTCGCGCTGTGATATCAAGAAATGTAACGGACCCTTTAGGGTCACGGCGAGAAGTCACGCCAAAATTTCTCGTGAGAACGAACAACATATCCACACTCAAGACATTCTTTTTGATCAATAAAAAAAAAAACTTTACGTTAAACATTTTTTTATACATTTTATACATTTACACTGAATTTGCTAGATTATAACAATAACAATATTGCGTTAGATCTTACTGCATACGTGAACCGTCCAGGGTTAATGCCATTTTAAAGTCTTGCTTCATTAAACGAAACCCAACACCGCGCACGATCGCATAACATATATAAGTTACCCGTATTGAGTTTCAGACGTAAACATATGCGTAAAGTGATGCGTAATGCGAGTTTTTCGATTCGCAGTATTATAATATGTAATAAACGTGTAATGATATATGATTATAACGCGAGTACATAATTAAATCAACAGTTTGTTTTAAAATGTACATATTATTTATTGTCACCCGGTCTTTTTAATATCGTATACGTCACAGTGTAAAATAACAGAGATTACATCGAAAAACGGGTGAGAACGAAAGTAAAATTCATATTTCCATCATTAATAATACAATTGTTTTTCAAAGTTCATAGTTCCAAACCGCCTTCCACGTCGATTTTTGACATACTTAACCGATAGCAATAATGAAAAAACAAACACGAAAAATACTTTGTTTCTACGGGTCTTTATAGATATTATATTAAAACGAACCAACCTTTTTCGATTTGATAGAACTGTTTGACCGTCAACACGCTGAACGATAATTTTATTACAATACTTTTACTAATAATAGACCATTAAAGGAGATAAATCAACATCGGACCCTTGAAGCTATACTATTGCAACTCGTAATATTTATAATATACAATTTGATAGATGTACGTTATTTGCGTTTTTTCAACTAATTGAGTGAGGAATGTCGCTATTGGTCAAATCTATAAAGGGTGTGTATGCGTATGCATATTTTTAGTAACATGTATAACACGGACTATTTCCGAATATTGTTCAAAAATATGTTTGTAACTTTTTGCTGAGATTTTTCAATAAAAAGATTGACATTTTTTTAATTGAAAATCGCTTATAGAAAGAAACAGCAAAGGAAAAATCGAAAAAGTGTATTAACCACAAATCATAGTTATGGTATAGTAAATGTTCAATATCACATATAATCACCGTCATAATAAAATTTTCAAGACTTATAGTCATTAATTAACTCCATCAAGTATTTATTGACATCCGAGATCACTTAAAAAACTATTTTATTTTGTGCCATGTCATCCCATTACACCCTCCGATAAGTGCCCTTATCCCGCGGGGGATGGATTTACCGATGCACTTTTAATCACTCGCTTCTTAATAGTATCAAGCGATGCGATAGCTATAGTGAATTCAATAAATTCATTATGCATTCCACCGTAAATATTACAATCCGTGTAAAATATAGTACATACGACTTCGTGGCACGTCTGAATAACTATTATTTTTAATATAGTGAAATACGTTAGTTGTCATCACAAAAAAACGTGTAATGCTATCAATTATTATTATTCTCGGGTGACATTATATGACCCTGACGGGAAATGAGGAGCTATGGAATGGATGGA
Organism: Sipha maydis; assembly: GCA_034509805.1. Taxonomy (NCBI): domain Eukaryota; kingdom Metazoa; phylum Arthropoda; class Insecta; order Hemiptera; family Aphididae; genus Sipha; species Sipha maydis. The sequence goes on along the minus strand of JASXSY010002376.1, from coordinate 171,061 downwards.
TTGAAGCCGGTTCGCGGCCTACGTCACGAGCGACTTGTGTATCCGTAACGATACAAAATGATTCGCGACTAATTTCCAAGTCGTTTATCTTGTACCCACAATATGGAAATCATGTGTAAACATATGTACGTATGTGTGTGTGTGTGTGTGTGTGTGTGTGAGTGTGTGTTTATAATAACATAAAAAATAATAGAGAAGAAGAAAATTAGTGGAAAAAAATTCCATATAAAATAATCCTAATTCGTGGGCAGACCGGATCGTTTGTAATATGTGCATTTTAGACACATCGATTTATCATTTACCTATGTACGTATGAATATTTTTTTTATTTTTTTCGACGAACAACAAAAACATAAAATAAAACCGTTCAGTTTCTGTCATCGTGAGTCTTTTTTATTTTATTTTAGTATTACTTTTCCTCCCCCTCATATTTCTCTCAGTCATCGTTGCGGTTCGAGGTGATTAACCGTCTGTGCGTATTAGGGCCGACGGTAACAAATTTCAGCGGGTGAGGTCTTTTTAATTCGGCGTCGATTCGCGCGGCACGATCCGTTGGAAAATAGATCGAATTGCTTGTGGTAGGGGAAAAACGTATATATAAACGCATACTAATCCCAGACGATCTGTTATGTATTTATTTTTTTTATTTATACTGTTTGTACAATGTCTCGTGCGTAATCGCTCCTTCAACTTTTCTCTCCTAAGCCGTCCTAATAAGTGCTCTCAAAAACGTTCCCGAGTCTTTACAATGATATTATGTGAATTATACTCAAACGTGGATTCGCTTTCTGTCCGGGATAGCCGTGCGGTGTACAGTCCGCGACTACAACGTTCGAATATTATGCATCCAAATATGAGTGTGAACCGTGGAAAAAAAAACATATTCACTTCAAACTTATTATTATTATTATTATTATTATTATTATAATGTCATGCGTGTATCTTGTACACGGTCTACGCGGATTCAAATCCTTAAAAACAAAACATTTTGTTGAAACGTGGATCCTCTTAACGGATTATGAATTTTTGTTTGAAAACTTTAATACGACATCGTTGTACCTAGATATCATGTAAATATCAATAACCGTGTTTCTGTTTGTCGTGATTATTATAATAAGGAAGAGGCTTTCTTAATATTTTTCTACCAAGAATTTCCCGATCGAACCACTGAAAGTTGCATTGGTGTGATTCGCACGAGTATGAAAAACCGCGAATCAATAACATATAAACGGTATGATATTATTGCGGAACCTATTGATGGAAAAATATGTTTTCTCATCTCAGTCTTTATGCTCATGCAACATGCCATGTCGATTTAAACCAATTTTTACGTAGACCATCAAGTTTACTTGGTATCGGTTTTCTCACTTTATTTCTTTGAGTTGTATGTATAATTGAATAGATCAATTTTTATTCTTGAAATCGTTTGGTTTAATTTTCAGGGAAAGCAATGTTTTCAACTAATTGGTGTCATGGTTCAAGCGGTCGTACCAAAGCCACCGATCTACCAACTGTTACGCTGATCACTTTAACTATGACCTCAGCAATAATGTGTTCACACAAATACAATATTCTTGTAAATATAAAAAATGATAATGATAATGATTGATTACTAGCCATCGATAAAATTGTGATATTATGACAACATGTTTTTATTGAAATATCACTGCACTAACGTTTCGTTAAAGTAAATATACCTCAGATGTTACAGGTTTCCAGGACTAAGGATAAGTTTGAATAACTGTATCATTTTGCCTGTGTCATAGACTACCAACACCACAAATCAAGTCATGGTATCTAATTTTAAACGGAAAATTATCAACCGGTCTAAAAAGTCGTAGACACTGAACTACAAATATAAACCGTTAAATAAAACTGTTTGTCCGGATAAAATAATTGTTAAACAATCTTTCCGTCGAAAAACAATTGGGTATTTTTTTTACGTCGTTAAAGCTTAATAACTGAAAAACGATGACGTTAATATTTTCTGTTGTGCAAAGATCAATTGGCACAATTCTCAGAAGCAAACATCGAATCATTGTTGATTAACCCAACAATAACAACAGACGTTAGCTAATCAAATAAATAACGTTAGTCACAGATGTTTGTGTTAACAATAATGGAGATAAAGTGAAAACAAATCGCTCGCTTTTAATTATTGCGTTTCAATAAGGAAGACGTATTTTTTTAAGGAGATTCACAACTTCCTGCGCCACATCCAAAATAAACAAATCCGTATTGAGCTTCCCTTACCAAAAATAAGCCCTTCGTCTTTTTATAATTCATTCGCCGAACGGTCTGTTTATTGTTTATTTTATTTTTTTACCATATTTTGCGTGTAGTTACTATGTTGTACAGTAACTACACGCAAAATATGGAGTTAAACACTGATAACAATAATATAGATTTTCATTTTAGAAAGCAATTCAACCCAATTGATCAACTCGCGTTGAAATTTAGACAAATTAATTCTCCATATCTGGTAATAATAAAATAAAATTTATGACTAATTTAATTATTATAAATTGTTTACTAAACAATATAAAATTTGAAAAAAACACATTACCTTTAACAAAAATCGAACAATAACTGAACAATTATATAATTTGGTAAATCTATGAAATATTCTCTTAGCCGGTTTATGCATATTATATATATATGCGTTCTGCGTCCACTGAAATAAGACCATCAGGTATAAGAAAAACGCCAATAGATTGGAGCGCAAAAAGGAACATTTTTAGCGAATACTTGTATGACATTTGACCGGCTAATGTTTTGGTGCGTCCGAAAATTTGGTCGACGAGGATTATAAGTTTCAACCTTTTGTTTTTTTTTGTGTTGTGATGAAGATCCATGAATATTCTGTATTTATAAAAGCATACGGAGTGATAAATTAACAATAACAATTATTTTATCGAAGCAAATGTGTTACAATAGCCATTACGTCTGTTACGGTTTCCTTCTTTTCAAAACTTACATTTACACCAATAATTACGAAAATGGATTTTCAGTATTGCGACATACTTAAAAATAGTTTCGTAAAAATTATTAATTCTCAACTGTGCGGAAACGAAAAATTCAAGTAATATGCCCGATTCGGTTAAGTGATGAAAATACAAATTCGATATCGCGTTTTTCACATTGCGGCTGATCCCTTCTAAAAGATTAAACTGGAACGGGAAAATTGGAGAAAATAAAATTAATGCTTACGGAGATATATTCCCATCGGGAAAACATACGCCGGGCCTGCACCCTGCATGTATAACAGTCCGAATTAAGTTCTAGCTCGACGATCGGCAACGCGGAAGGCAGATAATTGGACCGTAAACGTACCTTGTTTTAACGCATTAATTACGTGTTTCAAAATTTATATCAAAAAAGGAATATTTTATTTGAATTTAACAACTGTCGTTTAATTTGATTTCCCTCGCTCATTTGCAGTTGTCTCGTGACAAAATTGTTTCATTTTTTTTTTTCTCTAGAACCCATTTATGTTTAAAATTTAATGCGAACCAACAGAAATCACATGCCGACCCGTGTTCTAGCGTTCCGCGTAATGTACAATAATTTGCGTCGAAATATGTCGTTTTTCGAATTGTTCCTCTACCCCGAGGGACGCGCCCGCGCGTCTGGTGTGACCGAAAATACCGTTGCAATACCGCTATCGCGTTATTTATAGGCGATTTATTTATCGGCGAGTCGAGCAGTGCGTACGTAAATCGCACAACGCAACAGATCGTATCCGCGGATCGAGTGCGAGTGCCAAAAGCGACGTGTCCGTATATCACGTGTCTCCGGCGGCAAGCCGCGTACGCGTATCAAACGGCCGCTGTGGCGGCGTACGGTTCTCGGTCGGCGCTCGTAATTTCGCGTACTGTCACGGGAACCGGGTAGGTGGTGCGATCCCGTAAATTACAATGTGCACACGCACGTTCAGTCGTTTTCGGATACCGCTGACGATCGACGACTGGTTAATTTATGGATCGTCCCTCGCTCGACCGCCACGTGCATCACGCGCACCTATTACTCATGGTCACGTGTGAGATACGGTTTTGGATCCGCGAACAATTGATGATTAATAAAAATGTAAGTAAATATACGACAACAAATATATAACATGCCGATTACACCGATTTACGTCGAGCACCGGCTGCCGGTTTGCGCGAGGAGATGTCGCGGGGACGTGTCGCAGTCATATTGTTACTGGTCAAATGAAACAATACCGCCAGTGCCGCAATTAGCGAGGTGACCGGGAGTGCTCAGCACCACAAAGTGGCCCCGGCTTAGAAAAATTGGTAAACAACAAACATCATTAGACAAAAGGTAAAATAAAAACTGTTTTCGCATCGGGCCCACACAAAACCCTGTGGCACCGAACACCGCAATCCGTGTGCAACTGTAATTGGTATGGTTGGACGTTTCTCGGATGGTTTTCAAAGCAGATATTCACGTGAATCGGGCGAATGGATGATGCAGTGAACGACGAACGATTACTAAAGGTGGCTAATTTTTTTCCCCATCTACATATCATAACCGTTGTGTATCTCGTCGGCGTTTACTCACTGAATCGTTTTTCGACGATTCGTCGTCTGTTGTTATTTTGTTTGAATTTCAACAAGTATCAACACTAGAACCTAGAAATTAACATCCGTCAACGATAACCTACTCAACGACTGCAGTATTCTGCTGTACAGCTTTTTCTCGATTATACAGCTAATATTTGTCGTTGTTTTGCAGTCAAAAATGTCACTTATAATATTTATGCTCTATAACAGTGTTTCTAAACTTATTGTACCACCGAAACCCTGAACATTTTAGCGGAACAACCTATTTTTATTTATTTTTTTTAATTATATTCATTAATACCGTTTATTAAATATCACGGGTGGCTGCCCAAATAACTATTATAATACATTTTTTATTATAAGTTGAAATAACGCCCTAATGAGATGAGTTCATAATTCGAGTCCTTGTTTAAATCGAAAATTATGTTTAATTTTTCCCAAATTTCTCGTCGAACCTCTATCATTTACTCATGAACATTTTGGATTTCGCGGAACATAAGTTGAGAAACATTGCTCACTAATAGCATTCTTCGGTATAAAAGTGTCATTTCGTATTTCGTTTGGGTCCATAATGGATGTGGTTTATCTTGCGGGCCAGCGTAAAGGATAGTTTTCCGGGTTAGGAAATCTAATTCGACTGTTTGTAAAAGATGAAGCGATTAAACACAATAAGATGACGAGAAGGTTTCAAACAAAAATTTAAAAAATCGAAGAATTAGAATGGATAAATAACAGATAACGCAACGATCAGTTTTTCAGAATTTCCCGACCGTCACGATCGTACGCGCCGGATGATTTTCGGATTTCCGTCACGTCAGCGCTCAGACTATAAATGTGTCACGCTGAAAACCATTATACGAGTAGGATCCCGTCAATCATTTCGTAAAGATTTGCCGCCGCATATTGTTATTAATTTTTACCACGACCTACGGAAAATATCGCATTTTGAGTTTCCGTATTTACATAACGTACAGATCGCCCGTACGTTGAAAATAACACTGGAATTATAATAGTATTATCACTCAATAATACAGTTTATAACCATTGCGATGACGAGAACGAACGGTAAATTTTAGTTTTGTTTTAAGTTTTAGTTCGCTAGTCTTGTACCGTCGCGATCGATTTACATAATATATCAGTAACAGATTTACGGAAAAGGGAGTGATTGAGAAAGCCCTGGATAGCAAATTTTTATTCAAATAAAAGTGATTGAAAAGATTACACGGTAAGCACCTAACTTGTTGGTGCTCAACATTTAATTGTATACATTTTTGTCCTAATGCGCGCTAATATTCGGAAGCTTATCGGTCGGTCATTCATATAAGACCCGAAAACGGATGACTGTGGTAATGACGACGAGTTCATCGGCAATTAAACAGTATACCAACCAATCGAAAGTTCAGAGAACCCCCGGATACCGTATTATGTGCAAGGTACGCGACGCGGTGCATTTATCTGCATCTATAACGTCCTTTGAGTGTCAGCAGTTTTGGTATTACTTGTATTGTAGGTATTTTTAAAATGTCTTTATCAAAACAAGTTCAAATTCGCAATTGACTTCGTAATTATATTATTTTTCGTCATGTTTTTCGTGTTCCTCATTTCATTAAGAGTATAATTATTCGCAACCTCAATAAAAAATGAACCGATCAATACACACCAGTGACAATTTTCCGAGACGTGGATAGGCCATGTCGGGAAAATGCAATATCGCTCCAAGCCGTTGAATATCTAAATACACCGCGGATCCGACGTTTATTCGAACGATGAAAATAAAATAATAATATTATATTTAACGCGTGTCGGTTGCCGTGTGAAAACGGTCGGAAGTGTAATGCGTCGCGGCGAGAAAACTTTACCTCAACACACACACACACACGCTCACCACGTGCGTCCTATATAAATACGTATAGAAATAAATATACGATACTCGGAGGGCTTTTAATATAATACAAGCGCATTTCCACAATGCCGCAGATTGCAGTTTGAAACTTTCCAACGCCCATTTTCGCGACCCCAACACAATATTGCGGAACGAATTCGTAAGATGGGAATACTACTACTACGGTTACTATACGACGTACACGCCGCCACCGCTCAAGTCAAATTGCCATAGTCGTCGCTATAATATAATACTTGAATAAACTCCGAAAACATATATATATATATATATATATATATATATATATATATATATATATATATATATATATATATATATATATGTATGTATATCCATACACCGCGGTAGTATATGTATATATACAGTTATATAGGTACTTTGAACAAGACCGCAAATCAGACTTACGCGAACGCGTGCTAGGTACTTATATAACACGATGACAACGGTTTATACCACGTTAGGCTTATACTCGTAAGTGTGTATGGTATTTATATATGATAGTATTACTGCGATGCGGCACATAATGCTTGGAAATTTTAAATTCTCAAAAATGTTTTCCACGTGCCTTTGTCACAACGCCGTGACATTTATTGCACTAACGTCGGCTGTGGCGACAGTCGTACGGCTCCAGGTTGTAACATAACAACACGATATTCTCGTGTATAGCAATACATCTTTTTCCCCAGATGAACATTTTTATCTTTATTAAATTCTTTGAAAATTAGAGACGCTACGTGTGCACGTAGTGGTTTTCCGTGCATCGCGCTGATTACTCTCTTTAAGCGAACTGTCAACTGAGGAGTTCAGTGGTGACCAAGTGAAATCTATGATTTGCTGGTGAAAAGTCGCTAAGCTGCCTCTACTGGATGTCGGGTGTTCGATGACTATTATTGTTTTTCAATATCTATCGGTTTCAGAATAATGGAATATTGTTGAAACCGTGAGATTGTCGGATTAAGATTTCAGCTTAACGATAACTCGACCGAAGTTAAACGGACTGAAAGGGATTTTCGGGCGAGAAGTGTAAATAATTTTATATAAAACGCAGCACAAAATCGAAACATTATATACTTCTTTTAAAGCCAATCTGAACATATTTAATACCTATTAGGTTTACAAATTTGAGGATTCGCTAAAAATTCCAACCAGAAAAAAAATATAAAAATACTTCCGCTTAATTTCAAACGCTCCAATTCATATCACAAACCAAACTTTGCACTCCGACCAACAAATGAAAACAATCGCACAAACTGCTACGGATTACTATACTCAATACCACAACTCCTTAAAAAGTCATCAAAACATCGTTGCAAAAAATTATCAATACCTATTCCTGGTAACCCCCTAGAAGGTTCGAAGTTAAATGGTGCCACAACCTTCATCCCACTTAACCCCTACAAATGTAGGTAATATAAAGTTCTGAGGAATGTAGTCAGTGGGCGGCTTTCCGGTTCGAGTCTTCAATGTCAATATGTGCTCATATTATTTCCGTTTATTGCAATGTATCTATTTTGTTTAGATTGTGAAACGCAAATAAATAATAAACATATAAAAATTGACGGTACACCAAAACGAATATCGTACACTTTGATCATGGTTTTTGCTGTCTCGTACACACTTTTGGCTTTTGTATACGTGACGGCACTCTTATATTGTTTTGAAACGCTGCAATACGTTCGTATATGTTTGAACAACGTACTTAAGTAAAGTATTTCGGTGAGATGTTACAATTACAATACATTAATTCAACACGCCGTTATGCGATGTAGGTTACACAACACTAACACACGATTGCGTTACAAATATTAATATATGCGCATAAACAAATCTGTACAAACTGCAATACGGCGATGAAACGAATCGATGAGACTTGGTGTTACCGAAAAATGGCTCACAAACGTATGCCTCAGATTTTTGTTCATAGTACGACGTGTAAACCGCGTACGATTATGGGAAAGCACTGGGCGCACTATTTTCGTTTGGCGTTTTTCGCGACGGCTGATAAATAGTCGCACTGCAGTGTACTGCGATGTCATATTAAAAACTCAAACGTAACCGTATCTTGTTATCGAATAATTAATCTTGATATTACAAACTTGACGAGAACGGTAACATCCGTACGATTACATCTAGCTATAGGCCGACATGGCATACGTAACGTTTTAAATGCAGTGCGTTAGATCTGATAGTAATACAATACAATGTACATAGACATATTTAAATGTGTTCAATCGCTTTTTTCGTTGTAGAAACGAACTTAAACGTCGTCTAAGGAGAAAGTTTCTTTTTTCTCATATATTTATTAGTCATTACTTTTCCGGTATGTATCTGTCTTGAAAACGATATTTCACTCTAATTAAAACATATGTTTAAGTACACATATTTAACTGTCTCTCGAACACTTATTCTATTTGCCGCGCCACGCCGATCGTTACGGTTCGTACAACGTGGTTTTCGGCCCAACGCGTAATGTTATGACTTAATCGCAATTTATACATTTTTGGAATAACGTATGGACATTTTTATATTATATCGATTAGATGTATGTGCACCAACCAAATTATCAAAATGATGGATGGCGCGTACGTTCTAAACATAATATAATTAAGGACGAAATGTGGAGAATACACTTTTACCAACGCCTACGAGACGAAGTGCAAGTGTAGACTTCTACGAAGTGTAGACGCGCAAGCGAAAGATATGGTATCCGACCGGAAACGCAGGGGACGCAGGAGACGAGTATTCGAATTTGAGAATTGCGTGTTTCACTCGAACGGCAGATTTCACGAGGTTTTGTCGGGTGGTGTCCACGCCCACGAGTACGAACACTTAGTACATTATAGCGTGCAATACGATATGGAAAGAGAAAAAAATAAAAAATAAAGGTATTCAAGCGAAACGAACATAAATTCGTTTGACGGGATGGAGTGCTACGGACAGAGAGAGATATAGAGCTATTGCAGTTGCGTACACGAATAGGAATAATATAACATCGGATGCATCATCTCTGTTCGGCGTACGCGCAAACGCGATCGCGAGATAATGTTAATTAGCCGTCTCCCGGGTGTAGGGCGCGAACACGTAGCGCGACGTTAATATTTTTGATGAAATACGCACGCCGGTTTCGGGCACTCGCGGCGAGCGGGCGGACAGGTTTTGGCGATTTAAAAAACGAGACGAGAAAAGCGTTTAATATTTCAGTCGCCGACCCTAATAGACGCGCGTGGGCAAGGGTCGCGTATGCTCCGCTCAAAGCCTTTGTGCGTCACTCTGCGCCGTATCCGCGCGGTCGTCCTCGGAAGAGGTGTAACTGTGTGAAATGGGATTTGTTACGCGCACCGCGCTTTACGGTAGACGGCGCACACACACACGGGGGTGGGGGGGGTGCAAGTCGTGTGCGCGTACATACGTACGGACGTACGAACGAGGCGCTTTTCGCGGGCACTGTTCACCACCGAATACGACGACGTTTGATGTGTTCATCTGATATTTTTATAACGTCCCCTTGTCGTCACGTACCGGGTTTATACTTTATATACATACGTATAGGCGCATTATAGACCGACGCTCGCGAAATAATAATAATAATAATAATAATATATTTTAAATCGGATTATGTGTAAATCGCTAAAACTGCTAAACCGAAAAAACAACACACCAGCGCCTGGACGCATGCGGTCTCGTTTTGTAGTGCCGATGAGCAGAGGAGGAGAGTCGGCGACGCGTACACATCATCGCAGTGCTGCGGGGAGACCGCGACGCCCGGCGGCGAAGTGACGGGGAACGCGCGCGCAGACGACACTTTCGCCCTACCCCCGCCGACGAGATTGTTATCGAAACGAATTATAATACATTTATGTTATACGCGAATTCGTTGTGCGTACGCGTACGTCGAACCGAAATAATAATATTATCGCCACGCGGAGACAGCGCGACACGAGTCTGTCTTGCCGGAGGACTCTTTTTATTTTATTTATTTTTTTTTTATGTAACATCGTACTGCACGTGAATCACCCTCACTTGTGCAGCAGTAGTTATTGAACGACCCGCACGAGGACACTGTGCAATTTTGGTATTACGCTAAAAGCCCGTCTACGACGCAATCACATCGTTATAGAATTCGATCGTTAATGTTCCGTTTCAGACAACTTTCATCGGATCAGACACTTACTTATGACTAAACGTCCTCTGCATTAAGAAAACAACAATCGTTCTACTATGTCTTGGGAAAAAAAAATAGGCTGCCTTTCTGAAGTCGTCGCTATAGAAATACGATTTTCGTCAACGTAAAAAACACGTATATTGCATCGCTCGTTGATTTCCCGTTTACCGACGGCATAATATACAAATCAAGTAAGCAATCTAAATCATCGTAAACGGTCTCCTTCCGCTACGACGGACACACAATATCGGCAGAACACGCGGTTACACTGTACAAGTTTAGCACCCCTACTGTAACATGCCGGTTTGATTTTCGACCGATATTTCACAACTGTCACCTAACCAACGGACTTTAAACTTCGATCTTGATATTATTACTATTATTTATTTGCCAAAAGCAACTTGACCACCCGGCGCACCCATTTATTGAAGCAACCAATTCACAGTTGCTGCGGTCGCGTTAAAATCGACCACACCACCACCGGCCACTCATCCGCGATTATTAATCACATTCTTACAATATAAAGACATTTTTTTCTAGTTGGAAATATATTGAGTAATATTAGGGATAACAACAAGATGGACGTATAACTTCTTCTTAGTACAAAAATATTAAAATCATTCCCAATTAGATTAGGTAAATAATTCATCAGTAATTGTTGGCAGGTAAAACAATACAAAATTTCACAATAATGTACTCGACAAATTTGCGATTATATTCTAATTAGGTAAAGTCGTATTCTGATAGAAAGAGAGAGGAAGAGAGAAGATCTAATAATTAAGAGGTCTTCGGTAGTGGACGTTAAAACGATTATCGCCGAATAACAAGTTTTATAAAGTTTCCTCTTTGTGTGTATTCCTAATTAAGTGTATACCTTGGAAATAGTCGACGTGTACGTCAATGACTTCTGTATTGGTCGCGTGATTCAAATACTAAAGGATATTATTGCGTTCCATCAATTTTTACCATTATCTTCATTCACGTATTACGTCTGTACATACGTTTAGGTGATCGGCGAATATAACAGGCGCTTTTACTCACGAACAAATTTTGTTTACTTCCGACTACTAAGTTTTAGTAGATTCACCACTTCAGCAAAAACGACTTTCTGTTTTTTACTGTCCGCAGCCTTCGACAAATTTAATGGTGTATTTATATCTTACAGTACATTCAACTACAGTTATACTGTTTTTACATTTTTCGCTGCACCACGAGGAATGTATTGGCTGTGCAATGTTTTTTTTACTTTCTAGTAACACTTTTTCGTGTAGTAAATTTCCTATAAAAGTTTTATGTAGGAACTTTTAGGATAGGGATTTTTGGAATGAAATGGTACTTTAAATAGGTCATATTTTGGATTTTCTCAGTAGTTTTTTTGATGCCAAGAAAAACATAAAAAAAAAACCTCGAGAATAATGTTAAATTTTGTTTCTAAAAACGTTCATATCTGTTTTAATAAAATTAGTTATTTCGTGTTTTATGTTTTGACACTGTTTTATGTGAATATTTTCCTAAAACAATTTCCTTTTAGTATTGAAAATATTTTTTTTATAACGTTTTGATGTTCAGAGTGTGGCAAAAAACGAACGTATATTATTTACACTACAGTATCGTCGGTCGGTTTTTTTTTTATTTTTTATGCTTTTAAATGCGGAAATTTCAAACTGCGTTCGATGAAATACATTTTGGATTTTAACACTTGAGATTTGAATACATAATTACACATCAAGATGGTTATGATGACCTAACGCGCCGTTTTCACCGGTCTGCCGTCGTCATCGTTATGAACGATTTCTGAAGTATGTATTAAAATTGTACCGTGCATTTTGCAAATCAATATTTTTATTGGAAACCCACTCCCTTTCTCCATCCATCGCATAGGTACTAACATTACGTTATTGTTATTTCTATTATAACGTCGGACCCGAGTTCAATGCAATATTTTCAAATCGCGCGTACTGATACTGCTACCTCGTACAACAAACCGCAGCTACTGCTCACGATAAACGCATGTTTACGCGTGTGTGTGTATAAATCGCGTACAATACGCATCGTGTTTCGGAACAATGTGACCATTCATAACATGTAATATTTCACAAATGTATATTCAAATACATAATAATATGCGTTGTTATTGTACACGATACACACACACACACGCACGCACACGCACTCACGCACACGCACATGTATACATAAATAGTTATATACATATATGAGTACTATCGCGTTCAAAATCGACCCCTTAAAGGAGCCCGGCGACCGTCTCCTCTGCCGCCGCCGCAATCAACGTTGTAACCGTGTACCACGTCAACTCTTTAATACAGTGTTTGATTTATGAGGGGATAACAATCCGGTCACATTGTTCTATATTATACGCGTCGTACACACATATTTATACAATATATATATAATTTAACATGCGGTAGAGCAGAAGATCGACTGTACAGAACAAATTGTAAAGCATGTGCGTCACCGACCTATTGATTATGATATTATTATTAATATTACATCGTATTATATAATATTACACGTGATTTCATTCCTGCGGTCACAACTGCCGAAATCGCATTCCGTTTTGTAGTCGCAAAAAATCACTGGTAATTAAAAAAGTGTAGAACCATTATCGCAATAATAGTACTACAATATGACTTAAGCGGCGGACAACTTTACTCCGTTTAACGATTAATAACAACACTGACACTTGTTGAGGTCTTCTCCAATTAAGAAAAAATATTATCTTTAATACCTACATACTTGTAATTGAAGAGTCTGCTGTACCGAATTACTCTAGCGCGAGCATGTAATTTTAATGCTTTTAAAATCATAATATGAAAATTAAAAAAATTAAAAAGTAAAAATACTAAGCACTAAGAATCACTGGTTAATTATCATATGATGATGCGTTTCGGCTATCGAACTTTGAATGATAATTTATACATAATAAGACATATAATTGACACGGCCCCAGCGCCTAGTAGCGTCATAATAATAATGTGGACATTATAATATAATAGCATTTTATTGTATTACATTTCTTTTTTTTCTAATCTTAGTAAATACTTAATTTTACCATATAATAGTGTTATTGGAGTTACACGAATCATGTGTTTGATTAAAACAATCAGTATTTATTTCCCAAATTGAATCAATAGTTTTAAGTGAATATTTTCATATCTGTCATAGATTTTCTCTTGACGTTATATTATTGTTGAAATTGAAATATATAACTAGTTAGATATAAAGTCATGAATTTTTTACAACAGCTTAAATAGTTCTATTTTTTAATTTACTACACAAAAGTACATCAACTCGAATCATTATTCTAGAAGCATTCGACTTAGTCAGATGTATTTTTTTTTTTTGCTTGGAAAAACTTTGTTAACTCGATGGGCGCATTTTATCGATATGGCCAACTACTAAGATGACTCCCTTCAATCGTGAAAATAGCAATACGCACCTAAATTACCAAGCTAAGTTTATCATGTTGAATGAAATTAAAATGGTTTTTTTTTTTTTTAATTAAAATTTTTATATTCACAATATGTTACGAAAATATGATCGAACAATAAGTGAATGTGATGATAAATAAGAAAATACAAATAAAAATTAAAATAAGATATGATTAACATAATGAGGATGTTCCCGTTGAAAGTTAGTTAAAATGATTCGACTTTTAATTTTAAAATGTTGTTCTATAGTTTTCATTTTAAATGCTCGAATAGAATTTTTAAAAGTTGATATAATTAAAATTTATTTTTGAACTAATATTTTATTAATGATAGTTGTTTAATGAGATTATCGAAGGAAATGAGAAGATACATCGAAATAATATAGGAAATTATACACGCAATTTTAAATATTATGTTTAAAGTCACACGTTAATTTAATATAAATAATAAGTAAATAAAACAAATACATAAAAAAAAAATATGTCCCACATAGCACTGGTTAATCATAACGATTAAAACAATACTTGTAAGTGGTAGGAACTGAAATAAGTAAAATAAAAACTGTACACATTATTGAATATATATATTTGATTTTTAATATTAAACCTGAAACATTTATTAAGGATTTTTTAACATTCGAAAACAAATATTCGAAAATTAATGAATATACAAAATTATATAAATGTCTAATACTTAATTCGACGTTTAAAAATGTAACCAATGGATTACAACGAATTATAAAGAAGAAAATAAACAATTGTTACTCACTCCGGAATGTCTGAAAATGAATTCAATGACTCGCACTGTGTACACGTTACACATATGATTACAACGAACAAACAAATAATTATTGATAAACTGTTCGCCATTCGATTCCATCAGTTATCATCTACTAGTACACCGACGCGACGCCTTGTAAACGTGTTAGCTCGATCGTGCACCAGCGATAGAAATAATTATTTTGATCCGATCGCAAGAGCCAATAAACCGTTCGTTGAAAACTGTTTTTAAATATCTATCGCACACTAGTATGCACCCGGACCTTCGTTGTAGTCAATACGGTACATGGTTGCACGTAATGTTTTTCTCTCCGGATGATTTTGTACCGTACCTGAGTGACTATCAAGTTTTGCTCCGCCAACCCGTGCCCGACGGAAACCGTTTGAAACCGAACGTCGCGCGGGACCAAACAAACATTTTCCGTCTATGACGATTTTCTTGTCGATTTTGAGCTGTTATGCGTCCTGACCGAACCTATGACAGGACACCGGATGCCGTCCGAGGCAGAGTTTTCTCGTCGGCCAGGTCCCGTCGTCGGACCAGAGTTTCTTGGTGGGCGATAGTACGTTCGGCGTCGAATATCGCAGCGGATCGGTCGTACGGTACGACCCGCGACTTATCCGACTGATACCGCAAAGTGTTGTTGTTCGACTGTACGTTTTTTGCGAATTTCGTTTAGTATCGCGCGCCGCTGAAGCAGGAATTCTCGGACACGTGTTCTGGATTACGTTTCTGGTATAAATGACGGCCAGGGTTCGCGTTTTAGTATTCCAATAAAATCGAATGTAAATAACAAAACTAGAGATTCCTCACGTATAATCAAAGTAGAATTCAGCGCGCGCGTACGGTGCGCAATATGCAAATAAACCCCATAAGGAAACACCGACATGAAGACAATACAGACGACGCGAATGTAATATAAATACGAGTATTGTTCACAATATCCGGGCAATTTATCTGGAAACGACTGCGTTGATAAAATTATTATGATTGTTTCTGTTTTTCTTTTTCTTCCGTTTTTTTTTTTCGATGAAACTGTTCGAATCTATAGATAATCTTTGTACTAATAATAATACTAGTGCAAGGTCAGGCTCTGAAATGCTCTTGAACAATTTTAATACAAACCTGTGTATTATATAATATAATATTACATTTCTCATACAGTATATAAGAATCTGCGTTGGTCGGGTTAATATTACGCTGACTCGATTTACACACTGCATTTCAATAAACTGTTGAACTATAAAACAACTCAGTGAAGTCAAATACTTTGAGGTCGGTGTCGGGTGCTCAACGCTCATTGTATTCGAACGTACCACTTTTCTGCCGAAATTAATGAACGATTTCTGTATACTTGTATCGAAATCTCCATTGAGATTCTCAAAACCGTTTTTTGTTCGTTTATTTGATAGCGACGTGAGTGTGACAAATGAATGGTTTTCTTTTTAAACTCATTTTTCCATCATCACTTGGATGATACGTGATTTGATCTAGCTAATGCTAATGCTAAAGCTAATGATATCAGTAATTATCGTATTAAATAACATTAATTTAAAACTGAGGACAGTTATATTTCAATATATAAATAAATAAATAAATAAATAAATAGCTTTTATATAGAAATAAATAAGTTCTTAGCCTAGAGTTTTATTATATTTATATACATTTTCTTTCTGTCATATGCAAATAATAATTTATAAATTACAACAGGATCGAATTTTTCTTTTTAAATTGTATAAACAATAATAATGTTAAAACTTAAAATCCGATTATAATTATAATTATAATGAATACAATTATAATTTACTCAAAACAAATTAATAAACTGATTACAAATTAAAAATAAATATTATTTGATATTTATTTATTAATGAATATTAACCATTTACTATTTTTAATTTTAATTTTTTTTATTAATTACATTTCAATAATTAGTAGATTTTTTTTGATTGATTATTATTTCTATAGTAAACGACAAATTATTCAGAATGAGTTTCGATTGGATCAAATTCCGGAGTATTAATTATTCTCCGTTTTAGAATATAAAACAAACGGGTTTGATGTCGGTTGTTACCTGTTAAATGAGAAACCTCACCAATATAGTAACCCCGTCTAAATGTTGAATATTTCTCTATTTTTAGAAAACTAACTATGGAATTGTTATAGTTACATTCTAACGGTTGGAATTGGTAACCGGAAACGTAACTATTCAAATAGTGTATTTTTCATTTTTTTTTATTTTGACGCAGATAAAAGATAAACTAAAATAAATTTTGTTTAAAGTATAATATTATAGCAATAATATGTAAATACATAATAAATATATGATTTTCCCGGTATGTACGCAAGTACACGGTCTGAGTCGGTGGTAACAACGGAGAAACGTACGTAATGATGGTATGGGATTTTGATCACGCCTCCGCGTCGAATCGAAGCGAAAGATTGACGTAAAAGAGAGTCAAGAAACCGGCACACCGCGCACGATCCGGGGAAACCATGTACACTTACGTATGGACAGGACGACGGCGACGGCTCGGAACAAGATTTCGAAATTAGTTTTTCAGCAGCCGGTTACCGATAAAATGCTATGTTTTTCCGGTCTTATCTGGACCACCATTAATCCATCGAATGACGAACGCTGCATTCATTAGCACACGCTAGCGACAACAGGTCCGCTATCGAAACCCACGGTTTTAGACGGTTGGATTTGGCGTTTTCTCCGTTTCCTTCGTTCGGAAATCGTGTTATTACGCACCGCGTCTTTTGCTATGAGCCGCTATGACACTTGAAATCCTCGGAAACTTTTTTTTTTCCCGCGAAAATATATAATCCAACATTCGCACGGTGATATCACACTGAGTCGACGTGCTAATGGTTCGAGATATAGATAGAGGCTCGGCCAGTGGCGTATTTAGGAATCTTTCGCAGGGGATTCAGATAATCTTTAGTTATTACATATAAAAATATAATTCAACGTGGTTACTATATCCTATGATAATAACTTTTGTTGAATAGATATCATTCGGGATAATGGGTAAAGGGGATCAGATCCGGACCTCCCTTCCCAGAAAATATGCCACTACACTTAGCTATCTTTGCAAGGTGGTTACGTATATCCCCTGGAACTGCGGAAATTAAGTCTTCAAACTCCTTCGAGTAAATCCTCTTGACTCGAATTTTTCCTTTACACCCCATCCTCCATGTACGTGTGAACGCGGCTCGATACCAACACAACATGTATACATAGGTTCGTTCTTTCGATTTTTCGTTATATTTCTTATATTGAAAAATGGTCGAATAATAAAAACACTATACAGGCGTTTGGATTGCGTGCACTCACGCCATAATGGCTATAGCTCCTATTCGGTCCGGTTACGCGCTATTACAGCACTTCAGGGGTATACTTTTAACTTTACTGGGCGGAAAACCGCGCGCGAACTCCATCAGGATGGGATACGATCACTTTTGGCGCTACGATCCGTAGTTTTCATCGCAAAACCTTGCGTGTTAATTAGAATTTTTTTTTTTGTGTCGCATTCGAATTTCCGTGACATATATCGGACGAAATGTATCGACACGCAGGTAAATAATGCGTAAGACGATCATTACGTCAAATTTCGCGCAAACAGTGCGTTCGAAAATGTGCGTTGCCTACATCTAACAGTTGTACGAATAACGTCGGGAACGGGCGCGGTACAAACGGATCAGTCGTTACCGACGATTGCTTATAACCCTGTGCGCATATCGTTTACCTTGCTCGAGAGCTCGACGACGCGTATGGTAAAATGATCGCTGCGCTCGAGTACAGTGTTGCGTGCGCAGGATCATTATTATTGTTACTATATATAATATGGTTACTTTTTAATTCCATTGAAAATATTTATAGTCAAATCGTTTTTTTACAACCATACAATAGAAACTTGTCCACCATAATTTAGGTCTATATAATAACGAAGTAGTAGCCCTTTAGGAATTAAATACACATACACATATATATATATATATATATATGACGAAAAAAAATGTTTATAAATCACATGCGTGTATGTATGTGTACGGCAAAAAATTCCTGCACGCGCAGACATTCGCCTCGTTCTCACTTCGTCTCGGTTGCACGCGCTGTGTCTCACTCTCTCTCATATTCACTGTCCAAGGATAAAAATGTCGATTACAAAAGATCGTAAATCAAACGATCGACGGACGATCGACGTAGACGAACGAGACTGGTCCTGGTTTATTAATGGACCCCCTCCTCCGCGCGCCCCGCATCCGACGACCTCTTTATTCTCCTACTGTGTACGCGTAACCACTCAGCAATTTTTTCCTAGAGAGGGGGACACAATGACCACTTTTTTTCTCTTAATATATATAAATATATCTAGTAACCAACAGGAATTTTTTATTTTTTTTCTCATTCGATTTTTTTATTTTTTGTTGATTTTTGTATGTATATATACATATATATATATATTCAATGCAAGGAATTCGTATGCACAGGTATATATAAAAAGCTAATAAGAATTTTCGACTTGGGCATAAAGCATCAATCCTCCAGCCCTCTCTCTACGTACACATACTGTATAGTAGAGACTGCTGCTGCAGTATAGTGAACCATTAATGGTTTGATTTTTCTTATGCGCAGGTTTGTTTTAAAAATATACACAAAAAAATTTTGTAAACGAATTTATGCCAATTATAAATTATATCAAAACATCGTAAAAGAAAAAGAATTAAGCTACTATATAATGACGAACTATAAATCAAGATTCCTTACACGTTAACTACTGTAGCAGCAGTCCAAACTCTGAATGAATGATTGATTTGGGTGAAATTTATCATCAGAAAATTAAATTAAATTTAATCAAACTTACATATATGTACAATTGGTATTAAAAATCGATCATTATTATAGTCGAGCATCTAAACTCAAATCACAAAAAGTATTTAAAATAAATAAAATAATACAATTAAAATTCATATTATAATTAGTATTAGGAAGTTAATGTTTCACAAATCTGTTAAAATATCCCTAAAAATGTATTATAATTTAAAATTTTCAAGCGCCCTACTTGAAATAACATTTTCAAATATGTTAAATTTACAATTCATAATTAAATAATTAAATATATACATTTTATAAGTTTAAATTTATTTTATTGAATTTTAAGATTTAAATTCAAAAATTTTGCAATTGAAAAACTTATCGCAGACATTTAAAACGTCTAAAAAATTGTATTTATTTGATTTGAAAAAATGAAATAATAAAAAATAAAATACAAATTTAAAATGAATAAATGGTTTAATACTCATTGTCGACAGCAATTAATTAAAAAAATCAATATAAATATGCAATTATGCATGTGCTTATAATATATAGATAATTTTAAAGTGCAACTTAAAATTTATTTCATTTATCCTATGAAATCTATACTTACGAACGAGTAGAAACGATTTCTATCATAGTATAACAATAAATGTCAAAGGTGAAAAGTCCATCATGACCAGTTCTCAAAATATCATCTCTTTTTAAATAAATAAAAAAAATCATATAAGAGACGTCCAACTGCGTATAAGCCCTGAATCGTATAATAATGCTATACTACACACACACCCGTAAAAATAGCTTTAAAGTGCCTTGAGGTACCTGCAGCAGCACCGAACAAAAACTGCTGAATGTTCCCTTTAGAGTTTTTTGTCGTGTGGAGCACATAAAAAGTACACACACACACACACACGCACATATATATATAAATATCAGCGTATTCAATATTTCTCTGCGACACTCACAGCACGACTTTGAAAAAGTCTGCACCAAAAGGCCGGGCCCGCCATCACCACCCACGGGTTTTGACCCTCCCTCTGCCCCTCTCACGCAACCCGTGTACACTCCTGTCGCAGGCTTTGGTAAAATAGCCTCGGGAACACCACATCCATTCAACACCCTTTGCGCATTATATTTGTCCTCATCCTGCCACCACCGTCTCCTTTCGGGTCGATTAAGTGTGCCCCGAAGGCACCGAACCAATCAAACAGCATGCGTTCAAAAATTACACACCCAATCATATATATATATATATTTGTGAAGGCAGAGAATCAATTTGTAAAGGCTTAATACGTCCCTTGTGTGATTTTATTGGCACAAATTATGTATATATGTATATACATTTCTCAAACTAGCGTATTGTACTAATTTGTTATAAAAAGATAGAATGAGAGAGAGACATCTAAACAGCAATGTTGTAATAAATATTTTATATGTATTAAACTTCTCCAAATCATACTTCAATACATTTCCTTACTTAAATATATTTTCGCGTACGGAATTGTTATATTCATGTAAATAGTCCATTAAACAAAAAAAAACAATTTCGTTTTGTAGTACAGACTATTACGCGTCATTTATAATATTTACAAATGGTAGTAAAATAATACGTCAAAATATCTATTCAATAATATATTGGTTTTTTTTATTTTTACCGTCAGCAGTTTGATTCGTTTCTGAATATCGGATAATAATAATAATAAATATTATTTACCGACATTCTCGTCGAATACATCATTAAAGTATTAATTGTGTTACTACGTCGTATTCGGTGATACTCATTCTAAATACAACTATATAATGCAAATATATTTATAGAATAACTACACAAATTTAATTTTCAGATAATAATCATAGAAACTATAATAATATTAATAATAATAATAATAGTAATAACAATAGTTATTATAATTATATTAATGATATATTTATAATAATAATTATCGTATGATTTGAACCGAAAAAGTGTGAAACGTACGTCTGAATAATTTATGTTGAGTATTTTTGCGGAATTATTATGCGTTACTACTCTTATGTATAATCAAATTATAAATTTTCAACGAGCGCTCTAATATCGTATCGGATACGTTTTTATTGTTGTACTATCCGCACAACTAACTTCTGAAACACATATTTTTTTTCTTGTATGAGAATCAGATTTAATAGTGATTTGTCTTTTATTCATATCGACAGTAGATCGATACTGGAAGAAAACAGAGTTTGAAAAACTGATATACAAATCGTCTTCACTCATAAAGTAATAGGTAGTTGTTATGCCAAAACTTAAAATTGAATTATTTTAAACTTATTAATCCAACATATAGTGGAACCTCGATTATCCGTGATAATGGTGGGAAGAGGTCATACGGATAAATGAAAATCACGGTTAATCGAACTTTTTATAATAATGAAATGTTGAATTTTTTTATTTTTTTTATTAAATTATAACTAAAAATATTATAACGTTGAATACCAATACATATTATATATAACAAGTTATTAGGGCTTAAAATATGAAGTATCAGCTTTCATTTTTTTTTTTTTATTTGATTTGAAATAATTTTTAATGATTAATAAAATGATTCGAAAAATGTAATTAATAATAATCTACAATATTGATTTTCTTCATATTCTTTTAGTCAAAAATAATGTCATTAATGCGTTTGCTGATACCGTATACTATGTACGATAAAATGTTCGATTACAACTATTTATGGTATAATATGTAGAGTCCATACTAATTCTTTAATTTTCGGAAGAGTGAGCACGGTTAATCGAGGTTCTACTGTAGTAGTTTCAGTTTTTTAATAACTTAATTTTAACCAAGCTTGATTTATCCCCGCGTTAATTCAAGAATGACGTAACATTTTTTCTAACAACCCCATAATCAAATAAATTTTCAATTTCCATTGAAAACGAAGTATATTTTTGTTCCGTACCATCGTTCTAGGAATAATTTAGATATAAAAGCATTCCACCTAGGTATGAACCTATCGTTGTATACATGTTGGAAAAATCAACCGATTGTTTTAAAACGAAATCGATTTTATCGGAGTCAATTTATCACGTGTAACAACATGGTACTCAGTAAAAATGTCTACGAATATAACTTAAGACGGTTGCGAAACATCCTTAACTCTCCCGGTCTTGCGCATATTAATTTATTCGTACGACGTTCATAAAACATTGTATATACGTAAACGACGATCCCCAGACGACGGACCTGCACTTAGGAAAATCGCGTGCATAGATACATTTGTATATATATCATATATCATTCCTTGGGATCCGTTGCTAACCCAAACCAGTGAACGTGCACAAGCAGATGGAACGGTGACCGATATTTTGATCGGCCGTAATCGGGTTCGTACCGATACGTGAATTTACGTGAATCCCATACACAGGGGTACAGCATGTATACAGTATAGCTTAACACGAGGTGCACGCGTTCCCGAGGAAAATCATTAATCGGACCTGTCCGTGTTGGCAATCGCTCGCGCGGTATATAATTAAAGGAGGGGTTTGGGTCTCAGTTGGATTACCCGCGTTATTATTTAACCACGCGTTGGATAACACTCGAGTGATACCGGCGTGCGTACATTAAACATTAGACAGCCGCGTGTACGGTTCTGTTACTGCTGCTACTGCTGTCGTCCATTTGAACGGACCGAAGACCAACACAACCCGAGAAATCGTTTCGGAAATAATAATTATTGTTACGGGACGAGATGAATCGCATACCGTTGCTTTTGCATATTTACGCGTGTACACGGTAGACACACGATAAACGTGTGTTGCTGCGCAGTCGATCGTTCAAACGTCACAGGACTCTGTTATTTTTCGACGTAATTTCTTTCCGGACGTGATTTGAAATTCAGACGAGCGATATTCTAACAACAACACCGACGATAGTTCGACCGAAAATCTTCAAAATCCAACTCGTAAATAAAATATAATCGTTCGTTTCGTAGTAAACATTCCAGGAGTTAATGGGTAATCTGATTTCCATTGCGATGCGATCGTACACCGTTCCAGTCAATCGATGATACATATCGGTAAAAATATCAAACGAAACATAATTATATACAACTCCTATGTTCATTGCCAACACGCATACCATACGTGCAACTTAGTGTAGTATAGCAGGTATAGGCATACGCACAGGGGTTGGTGGCCATTCTCCACCTCCCCCTCGAAACGTTGTAAATGGAGTCCCACAATTTAAATCTAAGAATAAGGTATTTTAACTGTTATTGTTAAAAATGAATAAATAAAATATTTGATAAAAAATATTAACGATGGTTCGTATTAGAGAAAATAAAACTCAATTTCCCAAATATTCTTGCAAAAACTTATTATGATTATATAGCAATTACAATTAACTACAATACGAAATCCAAGGAAAAACAAAAATTCTCAATGAGACTAATATACCACAAGATTGAATGAACAATTGAAGTATTTATTATAGTTATTTTTAGTTTATTTATTACAGTTCAATTATATATGCATTACAAGGCAGTGCCCAAAAGTGTTATAGGCACCCCCTGATATACAGGTCTGCGCACGCCCATGGTACTAGGTGTACATAAGATGTAAACGCTCGGTGTAGACTACAATCGAACTGAATATACGATAATCATCATAATGATATGGGGTATACGTTGTCGTACACACCGTTCCGCCTGTTCGTCGTCAACGTTGGCGAGAAGACCGGCGTGCCGCGGCGGTATCGGCACATTTTATTCTTCCGCTGAACCCGTAGTCGCGGCAAAGAATCTTTACTCGTGCGTTTTACCGCACGGTGTGCACACGATATGATAATTATTGTAATGATGGATGACATTGTTATGTGAGCCACAACAATACTGTCTCGAAAACAAATAATGGATACGATTCAACTCGCGCGGTGTTATGCCATTATTTACCGCGCATACTCGTTATAACGAATTCGTTTTGATATTTGATTTTGATTTAGTAAACGATAATTCGTATGGGTGCAGCGATGCGCCGCTGCAGTCTTCGGGTTGGACGTCGCCACGGTTTGTGCAAGAACTGCGCCATCGACAACGGTTCGCGGAAATCACAATAAAACGTATGTTATTCGGTTCGAACTTTGGAAAATTTTGGAAAAATATGACTAACTGAGCGCGATGCGTCCTGTATTAATTATTCGTAACATCATTACGCGTCACATGAAAATTTTTTTCCCAGATTGTTTTTTATATAAAAATTTATTTATTTATTTATTTAAATATACGGACGTTAGTCCTTTTACAGTTTTAAAATGTGTGTACAAAGAGCTTAACTATTAGTATATAGACAAAACAAAATATAATATCTTATAATATAAACTATTACTATTTAAATAAATTATGACCGCCAACACAATACGCCGTTCCAAACGCACGTTGGTTTTATTTAAATACCGAATCCGTGGAATATGTACACGCGATGACGATAACAACGACATTTCACGTCAATCCTATCACGCGTATTACGGTGCAAGGGTCGAACGCAATACTAAAAATATCGGCGCATGTACGACGCACAACAATACGGCAGGTACGACGACGAACGCGCGCGTAGTCGTATCCAGTAAGCAATCTTTTTTTTTCTTTTTGTTCTCATTTTTTTTCTATTTTTTTTTTTTTTCACCAGCTGGATCAATTTTACTCAGTCATCATCTCGTCGCGGGACCCGGCGGGCGGCTCTCTGTCAACCGAATGAAATATTACATTCGTATAGAAAGCATCCGAATGAAATATAAATTCGAAATAATAAAATGTCGCCTCGTCACTGCAGAAATCCGGTGGCTGCAGCGCAGTGGGTATTATAACCACAATACTGTTTGCCGAACAACCGCCTCGTGTACATGTACACACGGTACACAGACTCTCACACACCGCACGCTGCACGGTAGTACGTACACGTGAGTGTGTGCGTGTGTGCGCGCGCGTGTGTATGCACGCCACGTCCGACCCTCCCACGCGCGCACAACAATGACTGGAGACAATTTGGCTGTATCGGGAGCGCGCGCGGGTGCGTATATCGATATTATATACATTTGTGGGCCCCCAAACAATGCCGTTTGACATTGCCCTCGTTAGCAAATATAGCGGAATAATCCCCGTTTGCGTGTGCGTAGCGTTTTCTCTCTTCTTTTGTGCCGCGGCGCGGAGACCAGAAAAAGGATAAAAAAAAAAGGGGTTTTTTCGGCAGTTAAGGCGGTATTATTTAAACGCTACCACGAAAATTGTATATGCGAAACGCTAATGATAACGCGTGTTCCTCAGAAATTATTACTCGATGGTTTTTCAGCGTCTCGAGTTCGGCCGCACAGTTCACGTGTACAACATATACACACGCGAAATAAATATGCAATCCCGCCCACAACCGTTCCGCCGCTTCGAGGCATTGCGCGTGAACGTTTCCGTTACGTCTGCCGGAACCGCGGTCGATCTCGTACACGCGATGCTCAAAAAAACTTCACGATTTCTAAAATCGTAAAGACGCGTGCGGTCACGTGCGTGCAACGAAATACGTATGATATAGAGCAAGAATTTGGCGGCGCGCCGTTCGTAATGTGTACCGGTATCGAGCAGAATTCAAACAGTTGTCGAAATGCCTCTTGTTGGATATTGACCGCGAGACGGTTATTCGGTTAAACTGAATCGATTGCGAAGTTACGTAGCAATACAATATTGTTATGATACAGGCACGATGGGCAAACGTTATTGGAGAAAGAATTACAGTGTGATTCGCATACCGTTTAACGGCACCACACTACTCGTTATTGATTCCGTATCGGAAACGCTCCGCGGAGATTTCTCGCCAAACAATGTGTATTGAGCAGGTGCGTAAACACAATTTGCGTGTCCGGTCACCGAATCTTGCAGACGTATGGCGTGGCCGAGGTGCAAGACCGTAA
Organism: Sipha maydis; assembly: GCA_034509805.1. NCBI lineage: Eukaryota > Metazoa > Arthropoda > Insecta > Hemiptera > Aphididae > Sipha > Sipha maydis. Next base: position 144,446 of record JASXSY010002376.1, on the reverse strand, counting down.
AACTAAGGTAAACAGGGAAATGACATAGATGGTACACAAAATATACGTATTACACAACGTGTTGTGTTATTAAAATTATTTCAATAACAAAACATAACACCATACGAGGGGTCATCGGTGTTGCGCACGAAGATCGCACGCTCACATGCATCACATACCAAAAAAGAAAAATACATAAAAATGCGTGTGGACCGAAACGGCCTATTTTTACCAGTGGACAAAGGCTAGATTAAATTGAATTGCAAGTACCGGAGTATCTAATTATAAATAGTAGGTACTATTTCACGTGTGCGAATATCGTCCACCGCGACGTATTATCCCAGGAGCGATTTACGTGACCACTACTGACTGAACTTTATTTAGTCGCCACTAGTACGAAGGTAATTCGTGTTATCAAAAAAAAAAAATATTGAGTACAAAATATGGAAGAAGAAAAAAACCAAGTACGTACAAACTGGACCGAGATCCTTTCAGTTCAACAGACGGCGGACGAGAGACTCTCGTTTGCGGTCGGCTACTCTTCGACCCGTCTTCAATTGAAAACACTTGTATCGATGGCACTTGCTAATACATACAAAGGTGGGCCTCGTAACAGCGATCACGACATTTGAATAGCGTGTCCATCACGCGGAAGCCACGTTATGTTGCACTACACGTGTCGTTCGATCGGTTTTTCGTAATTTATTTTTGTGTAATACTGTAAACACGCCATAAACGACCGTGGTGGGTGCCATTAGTACAGTGCGTATATACCTACGCAGTAATGTGGTACACGCGTGTACATGTTAGCGAGGACAGAAAGAGACAGATATACATAGAGATAGAGATAGAGAGAAAAATGGTATTTTCACCGCGAGCCGGTGTAATTGAAACGTCTCGTACGCGGCCGGTGATTAATACTTTTCAAAACCGACCGGGTATTAATGATGACGTCAATTGACAACGCAGTGTAGGTGCAACGTGAATACGCGATGCACGTATGTAAACTATAATAATATATCGTAATGCCATAAAATGAATGATCGCTGCTACGTAATGTCTGTACACTCGCGTCGTTTTCGTTGCAAACCGATTTTTGGTTCGGTGCATGCGTTACAATATTGCTCCGTACGAACGCAACACAAAAACGAGGACAATTTTTATTGTTATTGCGCGATATATTTTTAAAAAAAAAATACAAACGGCGCGCCGAGTTCGCAGATTAAAACGTTACGATTTCGTTCGCCGTTTGAAATACACATAATAATATATCATGTTTAACGGGCGTGTTCGACGCGGAAAAACGTACGTCGAATACGTACGCGTATAAAAATAAACAAGCGCACGGACGAGACGGTTGAAAAATAATTGTTTTTAATTATATCCCGAATATAATTAGTCCGTCATCTGCGTAACGAGGCGCGGCAAGCAGACAAGGCAGACAAGCAGCAGCAGCAGTATGCATACACGTACACACTACATACGCGTGTGGCGATGCCGATGATAACGCCGGTGAGTAAATGCAAATTTTTATTTATCACGTTTCTCGACGTTTTCGGAAGGTTTTAATTATTCCGGGACGGACGAATATTTTACCGAATCGCTGCCGCGGCGAATCATCGTAATGAACTATCTACTACACGAGTACGTGGGCACGCAAGCACGGCGTTTACGGGTTAATTATTAATCGTTATACATATACGTGGTTCGAATGGTCGTTCAATCGATCTCGGACCCATGTGCATATTCATATTGTGTTTGCACGAGCAGAGACAATATTGTCGGGTACGATGATGATGTTCGTTTTGTGAATGAACGCGAAAAAAAATAAATAGTGAACCAACCGATCATTAGTATACTATATATTATATACTGGTACTCATATAATTATTGATATATGATATATTATTATTTCAATGCACATTACAAATACTTCCATTCACTTGTTCGTTCCGCGTGCCTTAATGCGCAACAGTCTTGGTAGGTGTATGTATATAATAATACCAGTAATAATAATAGCGTTTTACGCGAAATGTCTGCGTTAAAAATCAATCAAAATTTGACGTGATCTTTAACTAGATGCGCGCGTCGAATGGTTTAAAATCGTAAGCTCATTTGAGGTGTAGGCACATACAAATACGCGTGGTTATGATAAATTATGCGGTCGGACTCGGGCGGTGAATGTTAATCTTGTTCTGCTAAAACGGTTATTTTCATCTCAATGAACTCGAACGAAACCATCGTATACAACATACTATAAGTTATTAAAAACCCGCAGTAATAATTAGAAATGGGAATAAAATACCCTATGAAAACTTAAAAGTCCTTTCAATCCCTAAAGAACTAAATAATGCACCAAACTTATTATATTTTATAAAATCTATAAAAGAAAAAGAAAATTAAAGTTAGGTTTACACATTTCTGTTATATTCATATAAAAATACGATCAGGGTGCAAAAATCTTCAGATAAAATTTCAAATTCAAAACTTCTCAAAAATTCCAAAAAAAAAAAACAAAAAATGCTTTCATTATCCTATTAAAATGTAAATGAAAATAATTTATGAAAACACTAGCATTGCGCAGACAGCTTTAGAAAACAATGTAAAGCGCATCGAAATCCCATCCCTAGTTATAATTTTTATGTGTAATTCACATTATGTGAATTGGAGATAATAATATAAAGGTAAAATTATACCGATTTCTTAGTCGTGCCTTTCAATAGTTTGCATTATACTATATCGTTGTTTGTAAACATAATACTTAACTAATTAGTTATATTTAATTATTCTATTCATTAATATTGACGATTAATCGTTGGCTTTAAGTCAACATGTGTCAGCTTGAGTCGCTGGGTACGACGGATGATATATTTATTTATTTATTTCAATTATAAAAATCAGCATATAATACCAAAAATTAGATATTGTTAAACTACAATTTTGATTGATTTAACTCCTTTAGACTTTTTAATTTACGTCGGAGATAGAGAGTTATTCAAATGTCTAAATATTAAATATAATATAATAATTTAAATTTAAACAATAAACAATATCTATTATTGGTTAAGATTACATTTTCAAGTAGTACCATAGCTAGTTACCAGATAACTGATGGGTAACCGTCGTTGAGCAATATACTAATAATAGACGTAAGTTGTAGCGTTGATATGCCATCAACATCGTAAAAATGTAGTTCAATGAACGATCTTACGAACCGATAACACATTTTTTTTTTTTAATTTCCTCTTAGGAAATCGTCGGGAGTTAAGCTAAACATTTTTACTGCAATTCTATTACCGATCATTTAGCCGTTTTCTTTTCCAACACACACGCCCACACACAATCCAATATCGTATAATGTAATAAAGCTCTTGGCTGGCGCATCGCAGTCGGATCTCTAGTCCGTATGGTGCAGTGGCTTCGGTATATATTACAGCAGCAGATCATCAGCAGTGGCTTCGGTGTGTGTTCATTTATAAATTCCGATTATGCCCGACGACAGCGAGCGATAAACCCTTTTATAGGCACCAAACCGTTCGGGCATTGTTTGCACACTGGCACACACACACCACGCATGACTTTATCGGTCGCTCGACCCTCTCTCATTACGTACCGCCACCGCCGTTTCATATATATGTGGGCTTAAAGAGAAATTAATTTTCCTTTCGATACCATTGTTCCCCAGCATCGGAGGCGGCGGCGGACCCTCTAAACCCTTCCGTGACGAGCTTTATTGGTATAATAAAAACACGTACACAGGACAGGGCCGTGACTTCAGCGAGTGTATATATATATATATGTGTATATATTTATATTACATATCTATGTGCGCGTGTGTGTATGTAGGAAAAAACCAAACGAGGAGTATAAAAAAAACCCAACTACGACGACGACGACAGCGACGGGATTGCCGCACGCAGGGGTGACAGAGTGAATTAAAGTCGTCCCTCTTTCGATCGATATGCGTGTGTATATGTGCGTATTTATATATATTTGTGTGTGCTTGTGTGTATGTGTGTGTGTTTTCGTATAACCTACGAGAGCGCTGCAAGGGGACAGTAGTATTCAAATGAGATAATACGGAAATGGATTTAGAGTGAGCGAGCTAGTGAGTTAGCGTTTCGGGAGAGGCGGAAAAAGTGTCCGGGTGCTCTGCTGCACACTGTAAGGATTATAAGGACGGGGAGGTGGCCTGGAGTGTATATATATAAATGTATGTGTGTGTGTGTGTGTGTGTGTGTGTGTGTGTGTGTGTAAATGTGGCCGAGTTCACGAAATAACAAACGGAATAAATCGAGAGATTGAGAGGGGATGAGTAGAGGGGAGAAACGTAAAAAAAATGACACTGATTCGATATGCGGTTTTCCCGATGAACTTGTCGTGAGGCAGGACAGACGCGTCTGCGTTGACACTATCGGATTATGCTGTGTACGGTGAAAAGAGAAAGAAACAATACGTATAAGTGTGAAAGAGACAGAGAGAGACTTTGCTTTATATTACTACAATATATAGTACCACGTTAGCATATTGAAACTTATTTTTCGGCTTCCACCAAGTACATAAACGAGGGCCTAAATACACCCTCAACTACAAAATCGGTTTATTTCAGTCCACCAAGTTTTGCTTTTTACAAGTTTACTAGTACAGTGGTTTAGAACACAATGTACCGTTAATAATTTTTACGCGTACGTCAACTATACAGTATACACTGATAATGACCCGAACAGTTTTAAAAACGACCGTCGACGACGCATCTTCAACAACCATATACAAAACGTATTGTAAAATATACGCACATTTTTTTTTAGAGGTTCACGTCTATCGGTACAAGAAAGCATCCATTGTGAATAGTCGATGCAGTATAACAAAAAAATAACAATAACTTGTAAATAATTCCATAACTGCTAAATAATTAAATTATATTATAATTATTTCGTATCTTTCTATTTCTCAGCTATAGACACGTGACAAAAATGTATATATTCAGAAGTTACAGAACGGTGATTTTCATTTAATGCGGAAAAAAATTTTTTTCCGGTCATCATTCGTTTTCTGTCAAGAGAACAGTTCTCTATAGTGAGCCATCCAGATCGCTTTAGATCATGAAGTGTAAATCATACTGAAATTGTACTACTCTGACAGATACCAAGGACCACTTTATTGTTGAATATTAATCTACCAAGTTTATAAATCACGGTTATTAAACAACAGTGTACGTACTTGCGAAAATATGTAAAACAGTGGTCGTACGCATTTACGCCCATGAAACGTAGCTGCAGACCGTATAGTTGTTATGTACGTGTATAGTTGCTGAAAAATAACGCGTAAAATGCTCTTAGCACGCGCTCCGATCCAAAAGTTGTTTTTAACAAATCTTGCGCAGCAGACGATGATATTAAATTGTACATAACGTTCACATAAAAAGGAATACGCTGAAATCTCTGTGGTTATCATGTATAATATCTGCGGCCACCGCGAGTTGTAAAAAGCGTGTATACACGCCTAAATATTTTATACAAGTATATATTTATGCACTTACCGACGTGGTAAACTCGTAAGGAAATAAAGGTTTTATTATACATCAATGCAGTAAAACACACCTTTAATAAAACTTGAAAAATGAGCTTAACAAGTTTGTTCGTACGTTTATGCGCGCAATTCCCGGAAAATGTATTCACTCGAAATATTATACGGGCGAACGGGTGCTAAAGTTATGTGTGGATTTTTCTAAGCGCCACGAAACTTCCAAAGTGCTTTCCTCGGCGAGGGTGTATGCACAGTACACACATATACATACTTGTACACAGGGTACTATGGGGCTTTAAGTTGTACTAAATTAAGCTACACACACACACAGACGTCCCCCCTAAGGCCCAATAGAACATCAATGCATTATTCGAGCGAACGGTGGACTATAGGTGCGTGAAGGGACCAAGACTCGATACAAATACGTCATATAATCAAACACACACACGCATACACACGCGTGCGCACGTACGCACGAGCGCGCGCACATTCCGCATTATTATAATTTTCCTTTGTACCTATCAATTTTTAGATTATTAAGTTTTCACGAACAAACCGTATACTACGCTATATCGTCTACAACTCGCAATAAGTCCAATTAGCTGGCCTTAAATGCAGAGGTAACTCGAACTCCAAAACTTAGTACACAACAACGTATAGTTCTTCGTGTTTACAAGGAATGAACTTTCGTAAATAACGTTTGTTTATCCTATACCAAGGGTCAATTTGTAATTTCTATTGGACTCCGGAAGTTTAAAATATTAAAACAACTAGTTCCAGAGAAAAATATTAATTCATTAAGGATGACTGTCATTTGAGTCGAATAAAATCAAATAGTAATGTTAAATCAAATAAATATTCTTTTTTTTGTTTTGTTGATAATTACAAAAAATTTTTATAAAATATAATCAATGCATATAAGTAAGATAAATTGTCGGTCCAGTTATCTGCCTTCGGCGGTTCGGATTTGGACCGCGGTCCGCCATTAGTTGCCGACCGTTGTCCTATATTATAGTGCGTATACCGTATTACGTGTATTACGGTGTATACAGAGAGCTTACTCAAATATATAACATAATCAATATATATCTCATCGAAATTGTCTTTTTTAATCGAATTATTGTAAAATATACTATTTATAATAGTCGAACTTTAATAGTTTCTACTAATAATTAATAAAAAAAAATTAATTAATTATTATGTATTGGTATTGCCAAGTGAAAGACGGAATAGTATTTTTTACATCCTTGAAAAAAACCTATATCTAGTTAAAGTAATCATAAAGTAATCGTCCATTCCACTACGTGTACTCTCGGCCTTTCCGAACATGTTTGGTTTGCCATCAGAACTTAAACATGCAAGCACTATATTTGCACATGCTTGTACGACAATCGCTACCTCACTATTTTTTAACATCGTGCTTCGTTTCGTATTACGCATATATTTCTATACATCATAATTTCTTTATCGTTGATTGAATGAATGTCTATTATTGCAGGACTCGCGAATCATCAGTCAGAAGATGGGTTATGTTCAATGTGCACGGAATTTTCGTAAATATGACGGTAACGTTGTAGACAAAGTTGTTGAGCTCAGTAATTGTTCGTTGGATCCGTCGGATCCGGGTGGTGTGAAAAACGTTTATCCTTCAGTGGTCACGCGTTGTGAACGTGTGGTTTTCTGTTAAAGACCCAGTTTGCCGATGAAAAGAAGAAATATATATTTATATTATATATTTTATTATATTTTTTTCGAAAATTCCCTGTTCCCCGTTCCCTATTTGCTGACATATTGCAATGTATTACCGGGGGTTGTAGGTGTACTTCTCGTAAGAATGCGCCCACGTGATTGAAGAGCTTATCGGAGTGACAAGATAGTATCATGAGATAAAACGACACTGATTGCAGAATTATTGCCGCTGACTTCGTGCTCCATCAATACGTTGTGTGAAAAACTGATTTAATCGCTCGTTTTTAACTCAACTGTTCCGAAATGGGTATTGTCGAACGGGATGCGAGCCAACTGGGTTTCGGTGAACTGGGAAATCATCCGGTTGTCGACGGAGGGCGAAGTGTGAAAAAGCGACGAGACCGAGAGCTGCAGAGGCGTCGCGATTAATCGCTGGTCGATATGCGCGTACAACCGACTGATCGTCGCCGCCCTCTGCAGTGCGTCGTTCACATCGTAAATTATTATTATTGTTGCGATGCCTGGGGATCGATGGTCGACGGAGACCTAGGGTGACGATGCTCAGGAGGAGGGCGTGCAACGACAGCGCGCGTGTGAGTGAGAGAGAAAATGGCAAATTAATGATAATTGCTTTAGGTGATTGACCAACATCGTCTCGTCGTCAACGCGGTCCTACGATCGCGTTATACAATACGAGTCCGTTGCGCGCACGCGGTAATTTATTCATATTTTTATTTTTATTCTCCCCGCGCGCGTATACGTCCCGTGCGCACAGCCGTCGGAGCAACTCTTTGTAACGATTCCGGGCCGACGGACGGCCTCGGGTTAAACACGTCACCCCTGCGGCGGTGGTGGCTAGTTCAGAGTGACGAATGAAATAAAAAAACAAAATAAAAAAGGCCGAAAACACCCCGACACCCGGACGCGTACCCGTCGTCGACCGGTCGGTCGCATTAAAGACATCACCCTCGCTAATTGTGCAATTTTTGTGTCGATCTCCCGCCGGCTACGACCGCCGCCGCGGTACATCGCCAGTGCACGCGCGTCCGGCTGCTCTGCGCTTAAGTGCCGCGGGCGGCACCGATCGAATTTCCGTCGCCTTCAATATCCGTAACCGCCACGTGGGCATGCAGTGCTTGAAGAGCTTGCTTTTCACGTGAGGTTTCGAGCCGGGAACTCGGAACTTCATTTAGCACGTTAACCGGTCTTACGCCCTCCTGCGGGCACCCGACACCCGCGATTGTCGACGATGTTCGGTACGTGAAAACACGTGCAAAATTGCTGATAGATGGAAAAGAGGAAACTATGCGATTTAAAATAATCAATAAAAATTAGTATATGGTCAATACTCGTAAATTAATGTATAAATAAATAAACGAATAGTTTACGTATGGAAATAAATGAATAATTTATAAATTTATAAATCCGTATAAATCAATAATGAATGTTTAGCCCGGAGTATTATTGTATTTGTAAACTGCGACCGGTTTCGAATTAAAAACTCATCGTCAGGTATGTACAATGTCAATAAAATCGCGATGGAATATGAAAAAATACGATATAGGAATACATTATGAAAAATTTGTCGTGTTTACGTAGAGATATTTCGAGGTTTTTTTTGATTTTTTGCATAATCATATAAATAAACTGTTTATTTATTTAAATATTAAACGTAATAACTTTCAGTGCTACGGTTTTCAAACTTGCGAGTTTTGAAATCTAATTAAATTTTTAAACGACAAACGAGTAAACGTTTACAATTTTGTAATACATGTATATTTATATTTATTTTGCATGCGACGTTATCGGATTATAAAATAAAGGTACAATTGAAAAAAAGATGATAAACTGTACTAATACTATAACCATAGAATTGTAGCTAGAAGTTTAGATATGACTAGACAGGTGGAATGGATAACTTATTAGTGCTCTAAATTAAAATCTTCATTTCAGATCCTTCATCAATGTATGACGTATTGTTTGTTGAATGCCATAAACACAGAAAGGGGATTCGGACATTCTCGTTTATCCATTAGGTATTTGCATTTTCCTTGTTTCATTTTTGATCTATTTAATGTTGACCGTAATGTCTTCGAGCGCTCGAAACCTGGTACTCTCAGCTCCGGGTTATTATTATCCAACAATGAAACGTTCTGTACACTATAGATTTTCCATCGTTTCTTCCACATTTCCACTTTTGTGTACATCCATTTATGTATAAATATCATAGTATATTATTGGTACATACAAGACAAAAATGAAGCGTAAGGTTTTTACCGATATAATATGCAATCACGTTACACCATTATTGTTTGGGTAAACATTGAACAAAATTGGAGTTCGAGACGTTTCGATGAAAAACTCTCGCGGCTCCTTCCGCGGCATGTGTGACCGCTGTCACCGCGACCGTTAACGAATGTGCGGAGTATATACATGTTTAGGTAATATACAGACACCTATTAAGGATTTTTTTTAAAAGGGTTGCTTCGTCTCGTACATAAATATAATTTGCAGAGGGTCTTTATTCCTCGTACCCCTCCATCGTAATGGTACACGCGCACAATCATTCTCCACAATACAGCGAACATATACACAATATTAAAAGCAATAAAAGTAAATTAATATTAAACATCAATTATTATTATGTTAATGCCATTATTGTATTTTTATTTTATGTTATTTATAGCATTATTTGTCAACGATGACTATTTTTCGACACAAATGCGGCGGAAAAGATGCTTATATAGTATACCTAAAACCCTCCCATCCCTTTCGTATCTTCACCATCGTACATCGATACTGTACTCAGCGGTGCAACCATTATTTTAATGGGATAAGTTAAATTTATGGCAAGCTAATTTGTCTCTTTTGCGAGAAGTTAAAAAAAAATTATCTACGTGACTCAAAGAAAAAAAAAAATTTTTACTTGTGCGCTGTACTGCAATTTCTCATAATGCGAACAATATTACAAAATTAATTAATTTTTTAATAATTTAGCAGATATTCAATGTCTCGCATAATGTATCCATAGTTAATGACTTGCGCTAAACAATAATTAAGTGCCAATCGCCCTGACTGTGTGAGTAGATTTTTAGATGTTGTCTAAACACATCACACTACTCGAATGAGCCAAATAAAACATATTTAAATGTATTTATGTTTTGAATGATTTCTTAGGCTCTCCTATTGTACAAATAGTTCATAAATAGAATAATTAGTTTCATGTTGTTTGCATGCATACATGTATGTTAAAAATAATCGAAAAACGCATTTTGCATATATTTCCATATGATTTGATGTGTACAATATAGAAAACGCATATATCGGTTTTTCCAGTAGATTTTAATTCATCAAAATCCGATTTTCATTCGTTGGCGGAGCAATGAGGGGGGGGGAGGGTGTAACGGCCACGTATAGCTCCCGCTCCCCTTGCCTGGACGGTGTAAGGAATTTCACGGTTCCGCGCTTCCGTCGGCGGCGACCGGCTCCTCGACTTGTCCGCGTTAACATTTATAAATATATATATATATATACTTATCATTTATAATAATATTATGTACACGAACTGCAGCGATCATTGATCATTATCGATACCCCATCACGGGTCGGGCCGACCGAACGACTCTCGCGCGCTCATTAATCACCGCGTAAATGACAGCCGGGTAAAAACGGTCGCCGCCGCCGTCAAAGTTTTTCTCTCCTCCGCGGATAACGCGTGGTAATAGTAATACAATAATAATAATAATAATAACAAACTCGCGCGTGGCCCTTGTACACATATATATAAATTATACGAACTGCCGAACCAACGGGAGTATTATTAAACGTTGCCCATTGTATACATTATATTCGTCGGAAAATAAATTCGCCCCGTAAACACACAAGCGCAAACACGCGTGTGTGTAACGATACGGTCAAACGTGCGCGTGTGCACCATCGGGCGTGTAGGGGTGCGGGAAAGAGTTATTTAGCGCCGCGCACAGTGCGTACCGTTTAGACACGCGTCATTGATCGCATTTACCGGCTACGGCCGGCGGTAACGGGGCGCGTCGGAGGACTTTCGTCTCCGCTGCACCGTCAATCCTTCGCGCGCAACACCGAGCGGCCACTCGTGTCCTATTCTCACGCGCCCACTTAGCGTGTAACGTACCGCAACGTTGCCCGACGGAAAAGTCCTCGGAGTATTTGGTCCTGGTGCTGCGCACTGTTGCTTTTCCCGATGAAGCGCACCCTTTGTCTCCCTGTCTTCCGGTAATGTTCATTTCAAAGTTCTTTCGAACTTTTGAACCTCTTCGAACGTCTGCGCCTCGTTGCGACGTGTCCCGTGCCCACTAGGATCACCATCGAAAAGTCTCTCGCGACGACAACGCGCGTTTGCAACCAAACAGAGGAGTGTGAAAGGAGAACAAATTCAGATACTGAGAAAATCATCAACGGACCAAATATCCAGAAATGTCTTGTCTCAGAAATACTAGCATGGGCCGAGCACACATGGTGAATTGAAGACAGTCTAATAAGACATATATTGGTGTCTGGACTAAATAAAATATGATCTAAAGGATTACTACGCCAGCGTTGGCTAGATCGGATAAAGAAAGATTTGTTTCGAGCAAATGAAACGGCAAAAATCGAGGATGCAGACAACAGAGTCCAATGGATAGATTTAGGAGTAGTATCGAAAGGGGTTGATCACCTGTAGAAGCAGTATAAAACAAAAAATGTATACTAATTATCTATTCGTATAACGCTGATATGTACACGTTTCAGAGGGTTTTATTCGTGTACACAGATACGCCCAAAGTTCGTTCGATCCGTTCCATCGAGACTAAGCGTTTACACCCGGTTAGTTATCGAATAATAATGCGTGTTAATACATCTACTGCGTTTACATGCATGATAACTAATTTTGGTAGAATATTATGCTAAATTATTCTATCATCGTTCCCGGTTCTAAATAAATAAACATCTATACACGCGGGTATGGGTACGTGCAGCTGACGTGAGCGAGACGATATGCACCGAAATCTGCGTTCGCGGAACTCAACGAACAATCGTTGTCTGTGAATAACACAATTATTAATTATAATCATATTACTATACTCTTTATAGAACGTGTTGTATGTTTACAAATCACTGTCGCGGGAGGGGAGGGGAATATAAGCTTCCTTTTAAACCTTATCCAGTATTTGACTTTGAGGTATTCTAGGCATTTCGCGAAACACTTGAGCCGTGTATTATTAAACATATTACAAAGTTAACGATGGTACATTTAAATAGGTACTGACACGGAACCACAGTGCTATTTATATATTTATAGAACATCGGTAAACATTCCCAAACTCACCGCCACTACCGCTGCTTGTTGGGAACGTTTTAGATTTTTTTACCGATGTCAACGATTTAAGTGCAGCGTATACATGACGATGATAGTATACAAGTTATTCCTTTTGATAATTGTTTTCAAACCAGCTGTTCCGGTTCCCGACTGTAAAACTATCTATATACGAGTTTTGGAATCATTATAAATATATTTTTATTCGTTTCGATTGAAATCCGATTAGTATATTAGCGCGCGGAACGTTATGTTTTTGTAATTAGATGCAAATATTTTTTAATGACCAAGACTGTAATTTAATAATAATAGTAATAATAATATAATCGTCGAAGAAAGGTCGATCGGATTGTACGTTATGTATTTTGTATACAACCACTCGTTAATAATATGTGTATAGTCACTGAAAACGATAGATTTTTTTAAACGTAATTTTTTTTTATGTTTTCGGATTTGCCGTGACAGCGGTTTTTTACACTCCGAAATAGCTTTGCCCACACACACGCGCGGACATATTCACACGCGCACATACGTACACAAACGTATGACGTGTATATATACTTAGCTACAGAGGCGTATATAAACCGTCATGGGATATCTATATGTATATAAAGAAACACAAGCATAATGTTAGGGTAAAAGATGCGGTGATGTCATCGGCGGGTGCTCGTTCGGCGGAGGAGAGTACAGCGCGACGATGGGGAGATGCTCATGCATATTCAGCAGTTCAAGTCAGCTCGTCGTCGGCGGTGCAGGAGAAGAGAGCGAGGGACCGTTGGAGGGGGTTAGCTTTTTTTTGTCGTCTTCCCCCTCCTATATGCGGCACCTTGAGGGTCATATTTTGACGACCCCTAAATACGATTTTCTTCTCCGGGAGGGTCCGTCAGACGACTACGATCTGCTTGGCAAATCATTTATGTCTTCGAATCAACGCCTCCACGACTTGATACATTCGCGTACTTATATTCCGCTTGCTATATGCTACAGAAGATTTCCCTCGACGGATATAACAGTACGTAAGACAAAACGAACTCGATTAGTATACGGCGTACAATGATTTTTGTATCTTAATGACATTACAAAAACTCAAATACACCAATTTGGGGATGACTACGTATACACTGATGGGTTAACTTAAAAACATATTACATTAAATATCTATTTTTTTTTACATGTACAATCTTCGGTATCACAAAACGGATCAACAATTTGATTGCTCGTGAATTACCTACCTGTTATATTTTACATAACAATCACAACAAAATCCATCGAACCTAATATAATTGCAGGTATATCGAAAATCAATAATTGTTCATTAGATTGTCAACATAAAATGTTTTAAAGCAAACGATACGTAAAATTTGACTTTAATCGTATAGTCTTGGCAAAAATATAAAGATAATGAAAATCTTACAAATTAATTTTTTCGACTTGTATACATGTATAAGTGTAGGAATTGTGTGGATATATATATCCATTAAAATGATGCAAATTTAATTTAATTTACATACTTGATAAGTGTATTTTACCAAATGCGCCGCAGTAATAGTACAGAAATACTCGTTATAAGTAGCTATACACCAAAACGCATATAACGACTAGTAGAATTTGTTGGATATTAAATATATGAACACTTTATTTGTGCACAGCGTATGTGATATAAATCACATATCACTTATCAGCTTATATTAATTGATTTAAAAACGATGCATTAGCTTAATATAGTTGGAAATTAAGTGACACAATCTATCAATATACATATATAAATTTATATACATATATTTACGTATATAAATGTTAGTATGTTTTTTATGCCTTCCTAAATCATTTATCTGATTACGATGAAACTTTAGAGAATGGTTGGACGCATGCCCGCGAAGATTTACAATTGCCCGTGAATACTTTTAAGTTATTAAAACTATATTTAAATTTAGTAAATGGCACAATAAAGCGTGACCAGGTATGGCTATATTTAATATTTACCTATTACAATACATTACAAATTATTAAAATATTTTAATCGCTATTTTAGATGATTTCCATTTAAAAATACGTAGCTCGATGTCGAGTAGCATCTAAAGGAAGTTGAACACTCGCCATTTTCTTACCGGGTAGCGCCGACTAATTCAGATTCCACCCGAAATGAATAGGTAAAAATGAGGTCTATGGTAAATTCCGCCCGGTTAAATATCCAAGTAAAAAAGGTACATGTAAATTTCGCCTGGAAATATATGCAGGTACAAAAATGGATTTGGATATTCCACCCGGAAGAATAAATATTTTAAACTAAGCGTTCCGTAACTAATATTCGAACGAACACGGAACAATCGTATCTCAAACAACAATCGTCAATCATGTCATAACTTATCAGTTTTGCCACATATTGTGGACCTTATAATTGAAAATATGAGATGGAAGTATAAATTGTGTTCAGTACACGTCCTAGAGTCTTAAACGCTTATACGCTATAATGGCTCAATTCATCGAATCAGAACGAGGAAATATATTTTTAGTATTACAAAATTTTAAATTTTCTAAAGTAAATAGACCTTTGGCTTCTAGGTTAATAAAATAGCGATATAGTATTTAATTATTACTATTTTTACGATTTTTAACAGTTTTATATAATATACAATATACCTGTACATGACTTAAAATGTGTGCTCAAATGGGGCATGACTGATTCCCCGTTGTGTGAGTGCGGCCTAATACAGACTACAAGCCATATCGTTGAGGAATGCCAAAGAACAAGATTTGAAGGAGGGATAGCAACCCTGCATACCTGTGGACCAATGGCGATCAAATGGCTAGAGGAACTTGATATTCGACTTTAACAATTATGTCTAAGGAACATGTCCTACTAATGTTTTAGTCTGTTTTGTTTTGTTTTATTTGTTTATTTTTTATCTTACATCCTATATCCTTTACAATTACTATTTTAGTTTATTTCGTTATTGTTATTATTCTGTTTTATTTTATCTTATATTCTATGTACCTATTAATTCTGTTAAATTTAAATTTAAATAACAAGCTCACGCCGAGTGTAATATGTATAAATAAATAATGTGTGCTAATTATTAACTTAACATGTGAAATATATATTTTTTTAAATACATAGGTACTTATAAATTATAATGATAAATCTATGTTATGTCAGTAATAATGTGATTGATAAGACATATTCAGAAATTAGTTTATTAACAGTAAGTAATAAATATATTCTTTATAAACCTATTGGCTATTATACCTATACGGTTTTGATCGAAAAATACAAATAAAAGTAACTTTAATCTTTTAAACTTCATTAAGCTATAATTCTATAATAGGAATTCACTTATAACTGATAAGTTGTATGTGGGATGTGTTTAATAATTATCAATTTTTTTGGGCGAAATTTAAGTGTAAATTTAATCTGTAGTTTATTTTGGGCGGAATTTACATGCACCCATAAAATATAATTGTTATCTAAAGAACTGTTATTATACATTGTGTTTATACTATAAGTGATAATGATATAATATGGGTTAGTTTTTCAATTTAGTTTTATTACACGTGTATTAATGATTATGCAAATATGCACAAATTATATTACATTATGCACAAAAATTGAATAAATAAAAAACAAACCCTCATTATATCATTATATCATATTATTATGTAAAACTATACTTATATTTATAAAAATATTTAATGATAATTATTGCCTTCGTAGCAGTTAATTACTAGATGTTGCTCTGATTGGTTTATTGTAAAGCTTGTGATTCAATATACATTTAAATGCAGAAAACGGTCGTTCAACATCACAGGATAGTTTTTAAATGTATTGGGCAGTACAGTACGTGTACCATTAATATAAAAGTCAACTAATGAAATCATAGCCGGGATTTTGATTCAATTATCGAGTATTCTTTGTTATGATACTTTCTGAAAATACGTCAGGAAGTTCAGATGCTGTTTTCCATAATTTCTTCATAACTTATAATGAATTGTGTAGTAGGAAATTTCTTATTATTTATAGTTTTCTATACGTGTTTTTAAACATTTAATTAATGTGTTTTATGTATATGTATGTATATGTACATAAAAGAAGATTATATGCCATTTACACCACGAGTCAATGAAATATGCATAAATGATATAAAAAGGCGATTATATGCATTTGCATGTGCAGGTATGCAAATGCATATAATCCACGGTCTAATAATAATATTATTGTAATCGCATAGTTTCGGTCAGAGACGGTTTACCGTATCAGTGATTATTTCCGGTGGAAAGGTGGATGGTAATCCACCAACGGTGAAAAATAAACACTACGTAATAAAAGGAAACCATATGTGATACGTAATCAGATAACATCGGAAAACTAGTTGAAAACTTAACGTGTACAACAATTTCAACAGCCACAGGAGCAAGCGTTCTTTCGGCAACACGAACGGTAGAATGGAAAAAAAAAATAATCAAATATTATAAGACAAGAAACATTGCACGAAAATCAGTACAGAGACCTTCATAACCTGCGGTTAGGTACGGTAACCTACGGTGTACCCGATTGTAAATTGCGGGCAACCCTCTGCCGGAGTAGAACGTCTGGAATAAACACGTATACATTTATTATTATTGCACGCATGAAATTCTACTACCGTCGAGACGGCAATGTGTGCCAGGTATACGTAATGTATTGAACACACCGTGTGTACAGACACGAGTAAATATACTGCACGTATGCAGACGCGCGACAAGACGTCATCGTTTCCGCGACATTATCGATTCGTCGCGCGCAATCCTTGGCCGTCGCCTGGATTGTTTCGCGATCAATCGAAAAACGCGTACGGACGGACGTGCGTAGAAAGTTTCTCGACCGGTGCGTACGGGCGTATAACGTTTGTGGCGCCAGGTGGGCACGTGTGAGCACAATCACATCGCATCTTTATGCGCGTACAATACGTATACGTCGTGTACCTAATACTCGGTAGTACTCGTAACGCGCACACACACAAATAACGTTAATGGTTTATTCGTCTCTCTCACTCTCTGTTTACGGAACGTAAGAAAGAAAGAAATAAAACGAACGACGCGAACAATGACGGTGTACTCGTATATATCTATATGTTGATTTTTTTTTTGTGCGTTTTTTTTCTCCGTCGAATAATAGTAATCATTTCGCTCGCTCGTTCGCCGCCGCCGCCGCCGCCGTAATGATGACGACAATAATGCCTTTAGGGGAGGGCTGCCGAGTGCGCGAGGTGTGCGTGCGTGGTGGGTGGGGGGGCTTGATATTATTATCACGAAAGAGCCGCCCCGGGGACGCCGCCGCCGCCGCCATCGCGAATCGTGACGTAATCAATATACGCGCGCGACGTTGGCGGCGGCGGCGGCGCATTACTCGTCTGCCGGCAGATGGAAGCACGAGCTTGAGGGCTAGCGGTACCTGTGCGAACGTACGCTTTCCCTGCGGCGTCACCGAGCGCATTTCGTATGTGCGACCGTTTTTCCATTTGCGTTCGACGCGCTACTGGTCCGAGAAAACGTCCGAAATATATGTGTTCTCGACGACCGAGGACGAAACATTAATCGAATCGGTCGAACAAATGTTTGGGAACCGTTCTAAATAGTAATTTGTCGTCGAACCCTTGTTATTCCCGTCGAGCGTTTCGCAAACAAAGATTATTGTTGTTTAACGTGTTAAACGTCGTCACGTCGAAGACGTGTGTAAAATTAAATTGAAAAAAGAAACCACGTGCGTCGTTAGATCGCTGTTGCTATGACGGAACTCAGGAGACGCGGTTCGATCGCAATAAACCAAAACGACTGCGTCGAGCGAGGCGCGCGCAGGGAAAACGCACCTCGACGCACCGGTACGTATAGTTGCGCACCGCCGTACGGTTGCGCGTTAGTTCATCTCCGCGCATTTTTCGATCATTGGTCCGCAGCGGGTCATCGCATCAATGCTGACGGACGTACGATCGCATTATCGCATTATTAGGGAAGTCGGTCGGTCGGTGGGTGCGCCGAGCCGTGACCGAATTACGCGCGTATATGATTACTCGAAAAATCTATTCCGGTGAAAAGCGATAAATTTCATTCGAATTCCGTTTGCGCGGCGATGTCTGAACGTTGCACCGTTAGGCGTGCAAGCATGTGTGTGCGCGTGTGCGCGTTTTATGCAAATCGCGATAGGATATCTAGGGACTAGGCGAAAAAACGAGAGGGGTAAACGCGATCGGCGCACGATCCTGATATACCGCGGCGGCGAACGTGTCCGAACAGTTAGCGGATTATCGATTTCTATTTTCAGGTCATGTTGTTATGATAATATAATCGATCGACGGATCGTTATGGAAACGGACGAACAAGTGTTTACAGAACGTTATAATCGCTTGCGCTTGGCGATTATATACACAAACCGTTATGATTCAGATGTTAAAACACTTGGAAATCTATGGTTTTTTATTTTTAACATTTCTTGATGTTTTTATTCCACATGTGGTGGTATGTTATTCAAAATTACAAAATCACTTACACACACTCGCACTGTGATACTGATGAATATTATGTCTTATGTCATTGATTTGATGCGTGATCTGCTGACTGCTCTCAAAGTGAAATGGAATTAATTTTGTAACCATAAATTACATAAAAACAATGAATAAACTCGTATTTTGCAATATTACTATAACAACGGCTTATACTCACCACACAAAACTAAATTACCAAATAGTCGAATATGATTATAAGAACAATTATTAATGGCGAGAACGTCTGATGTTTAGTCATTCCCACGATGTTTCAATGCCTGTAAGTACATACAATGTGTGTACGGCATTTGACGAAACAAATATTTAATCTATCGCATTGCGTATAATCTGATGATTAAAATCTCTTTTGTTTGTTTGAATATTTTTATCGCTCCAATATCAAATGTCGTCGTGATCACTTATAGCGTTTTGCAGCTTTTCAAGAAACGCGCACGGTAAATATCCGAACCGTTGTTGGTTAAATTATACCTGCCGTCGGCAGTGTTCCGGTTATTCATCACTAAAAACTCCTGTTTACGAGGTCATATAAAAATCAACCCATATCGGGTCGACAAGAAAGTAAAATAAAAATATGTAAATTCGTAATATCGTTTAAAATAGTGTTCGTGAACTACCGAACAGGTAAGTATGTAATACATCGCGGATTCTCGGAATCCCGAAACCCGATAACAATACAGCCGAAGGATGAAAAATCCTTTTCGTCCCACGCACCCTCAATCCGTTGGACACCTTGGAACGTTTCGTCCTACCCTCGGACTCGTTGCGCAGTCGACGAGATTCTATTTCACGTGTAATACAACTGCGAAGCCAATACGAGCATTCGAAGCTATTGCAGTACAATAAGACTTGTATTTGCGGTTTCGCGCACGAGCATACGTTTCCGTTGTGGACATTCTTCGCGAATCAAAAATGTAGGGTGTTGCCCGCACGCATGGCGCGCAACAGTACATGTAGGCGTGCCCGTTCTATCTTCAACGGGTGACGGTGACGTTGATGGTGATGCCGACGGCGGGGGCGGTTAAGATGGGGGGGGGCATTATTTTTAATTATATCTTTGCACGTAATAAAATTTAATGCGGGACCGCGCCCGCGACTGATCGACGACAATGAGACCGGACGAGATTGCAACACACGGGCGCGTGGCGAGCAGGTACTGTACCTGTACTGCGCGTACAATACACGTATCGTGAACATATTAATATACATATATATATACGTAATACACGCATATCATTATAATTCACTGAATGTGGTGGGCGAAAAGTTCCGCGCGGAGATTTATTTATCACGATTCCCGTCGGAACAAAAAAAATAACTAACGGGTACAATATCGCGCGCATACCTGTACTTTCGTACACGCATAATATTTACAGTGCGAAGATCCATACGGTCACGCTGGTACATTCCTTTTATCGCGGTACTCACCACGTGGCATCAGTTATAAATAGAAAACATTGCACTCGGTCCCACAACCGTCCGTCGACGATTTTTTTTTCTGAAGGACCGTAGATCGTATACCAGCATGTAATACGTAACACACTTGCTTCATAGCCGACTGTAGCAGTCAATGTAATAACGTGTACCGCGATCATCAGTCGTGTTAATTATTCGTTTGCACATCGTGTCGAACAGTACGAGTAGGTACGGTGATCGATATATTTTTTATCCAATCTCGCCGCTGTAGTCCGCACAGTAATGTTTTCTAATCACAACTGTAATAGATAAAACAATATACTTTATATTTTGTTAGCCAACGGTTATAAAACACGTTATACTAATAAAATAGAAAAATTAAATTGTATTCTTATTTTATTATACATTTTTTCGTCACATTATTTTATTTATTATTTGATACAATTTTTATTAAAAAAAAACCGATTCAACACATAGAAGCCCCATTCAACTTACGACCTGGAACTATAGACTAGACTATGGCCTAGGAGCTCCCTCTTTTGATTTAGCCTTGGTCGCACCTTGAAAAACGTACCTGGAACGACACGCTTCCATTGCAGCAGCTGCAACGTGCATTATCGGCGCCCGTTGTTCGTCGTTGTTGCTGCCAAAACGGCCGGAAGTAATATGCACGCATGCAATGTTTTTCAAAGTACCTTTCCGGGGGAGGGGGGATAGAAATATCAAATATTAGAAAAATGTAATTTTGAAATCACGTTGAATGACCAACAATCATGTGTAAACAACATACGTTATTTATCTTGATGAAAAACATTAATTAGTAATCGCATAACTAATATTGTTGGAAAATATAAAAAAACAGTAGAGTTTTACACAGCTTAAAAATATCATCGGATTCGGTTCGTTTGGAAAAAGAAGAAATAAAAATAAAAATTAGGTTAAAAGATTTTGTTTTTGAAAATTTTTTTTTAAATTGTATAATACATAATGTACCTATTTTAAAATAACGTCGAATTACTTTGCGTTTATGTTAATCTCTTTAAAATTTGAGCATTTAATTATATTGATCACTATTGTTAATAACAGACAAAGATAGGTTAAAATAACATCGAGAAACGTATTTTTCTTGATGCATTATAAATGTGTCCCGATTTTTACAAACGCCCTTCGGCAGAAAATCGTCCGAGAGAAACATTGTGCGCGCGTAAAACGGCGGCGCTAACCCGCGGCCACACGGTCAGGGGTACGCGCGGCACGCTATCCACGTGTTTTGTACACACGCACCTATACGCACACACGAACGGTATAGTATGCATACGCGGCGCGTGTGTTTACAGTGTTGCCTGGCGGGTGGTGCACGGGTCTTATGAAAAATTCATGAATTATGCAAAACAACCGCTTCCGAGTGAGAGGATCGCCGTCGCCACCGCCGCCGACGCCACGACTAAAACAGCCGCAAGTGGCGGTACTTTTCTTCCACATTTATGCGTTCGTACATGCGTGTGTATGTGTGTGTTTAAATACTTTTGGTGTACCGTATCGAAGTAAAAAAAGAAAAAAAAACTTATCGACAGACACGTCGCCGTCGTCATATCGGCAGATCTGTAGTACGCGACTGCTGCAGCTGCATCTAGCTACACCCACCCAGATCATGCAATTTATGTATACATATATACATATACTATACACTAAACAATATACGTATTACTTCGACGGTTTTCAATAACAACAATGGATATTATTTTTTTATTCTACTTCGAACGGCAATGTTCGACCGCGATCCGAAGCTAATTCACGATATCCGTTTTCATGTACGCTTATTACATTATAAATACCATGAGCGCCGATAGCACGCGTCGTGTTCAATAGATAGGAATCGATTCAAATGACGCTGTAAGCTTCTTTTATTTTTTTTTATTTATTCTCAAAATACTGTTTTCACTCGAATCCGAAACCGAAACACCTTTTAATACGATTGCAGTAGCATTTTAGCCGGGTCGGACGAATTAACAGAACGTCTCAAACATGGTACGATAAATAATACATGTTGGTTTACAGTTATATTGCAGTTCTGCACATAATTTCTGTTTGTTGTTGAAACGGAAACGTTTGATAATGAACCCCGAGCAACACGAGAAAACGAAAGATGGTTCAGTCCAGTCCTCCTTCCCTTCCACCGTTAAACGCGTTTTTGCATTTAGCTGCGGTGTTTACAAGTATAGTCGTCAGATCCTGCGCACCATCGTCTCAGCAGCTATTTATGCAATGTAAAAATACGTGATAAAACCGTGTTTATGTGTAACGCAATCGACCACCGTAAAATCGATACGATATTATAACAATTATTACTATTGTTATCACGAAAAATGATGATATTGCGACCGGATCGTTTATAACTCAATAGGTATGTATGTGTATGTGTGTGTGCTTGTGCTTACGAACGGTTTGCAATAAAATCCTACTACTCATTGTGGTATAATGCACCTCAAATATATTATTTTCGTTTTTGACGCGTAAAAAGCTTGTCCGAATCGTGAGACGGAGGAGGTACTTGAAATCGATTAGCAACGCACGCATGCCGACTGCCCCTCCCCTCTCCCTCCCAGTTTCCGACACCGCGTCGTAGTAGGTCTTTCTCTCTCTCTCTCTCTCTCTCTCTCTCTCCCCTTCTCTCCCCTCTTTCTCTTTCTCCCACCTTATCTTCGGCTCGTCGTCATGTACGGATATATGTACACGGTATAATTATAAAAACATTTTTCTGCACGTGCGTACTGTTACATTTCTGCATCTTTCCGTTTGACTCCGCCAACTGCACTGGCGTTTTCAACCTAACGTGTCAGCATTCCAGAAGCTATGAATACGTACGATACTGCCAGGCGAACGTACCGACACCGTATGGGGTAACACATAATACTACCTGTACAGCATCAGGCGGTAGTGATTATCAGCATCTTCTGGTATAGAAACCGCCTTGAGAAACAAAGTATAGCCATGGTTAATTAATAAAGAACTTTTGACTTTTCCTTTTGATTTTATACTAATTTCAGAACCCACTCGTATTACCATCTGTGGCACAACAGTCCATTGCAGATTGTTTTGGGCGATTATTTTTTTTTTAAATAATTTAAACGGAAAACATTTTACAGAACCATTCAGCGGATTCCTTAAGGGTCCACGGACCACCGATTAATAATGCCCGCTGTATAATGTCACAAGTTGAACCATCGATAAATTAAATAGTATAAACGCATGATGCTGTTATGCGAATATATAATTAGGTGCACAAAGATAATACGCTACTCGTATTTGATCTGTACATCGACGTCCAGTGAACATGTCCAAACCATCTACACTCCTGATTTTCACAACAATCTATTTTATATTAATTTGTAAAAATAATTAACGAAGGAGTTAATTTTGTTTAGATTTATTATAGTTTTCAATATGAATCATTGATGTACGCAATTTCACCCAAATAAACTATATCACCTATATACTTGTATCACAAATTTATAGTGTTTATCAATTCAGAAGGTCCTTGTCACGTTTTATTTATTAGTGCAGGCCTTATTCAAATTCGTTGACATAATACTTTATTGACCATTGACCGGTTGGCTCTTGAAAATGAAAACTACTGGTCATTAAATCCAGTCATTAAACGTCTAGAAAATATAACGTACTTCACAAAAAAATCGAGTTATAAGATTTTTTTTATATATACCATCTCGCGTAAAAGTTCTTTCGTGCCAGCAAATAAGAAAAAACAAAAAATAATAATTATTCGCTAATTAAGCGTGCGAAATGTTTTTAGTTATTTAAGTATACTAGTATATATTCAACAACTATATGTAACTATTATAATATAATGATTGAGTGTATATAAGTGTATATAAGTGTATATGTGTGTATGTGTAGATAAATACGAGATTTTGTGTATTTTTATCGTTTGCCATTATATCCGATAGGCAAGGTCACTGAGATAAGCAAGAATTATTTGACGTTATTAAATTTTACGAGAACACGCCGCCAGCTCCCGGGAAGTAGCTAAAACTTTTTTATATACATCACCACCCAACGTACTATGTTAAATATAAAAATCACATTATATGTACGTATCAGATAATGTAGGTACATAATATACTGTATACACACACACACGCGTATATATATATACATATATACAACATATGTGTGTGTAATAAAATACATACACTTAACTGTAAACATGTGCATATTCCATAAATAATTTACACTCGTTTATGTTATTTTTCACATATTTTATGATAAATGGACGAGCATAATATTTCTAAAGAATTAAGTTACATATAACACTATGATATTCACTTCAATCAACTAATGATTATTATTATTAATATACTTATTAAACTGTTATATTATACCAACAAGACGTTGCGAACAATGACGTCTGTAAGATTTGTATGAATGTATATGTATATATATATAGCAACTATATATATTGCTTCCGTAAGCATTGCCAGGGCCGTCCCTAGGGCAAGAAGAGCGGGGCCCTCACCCCTGGCCACGTGCTCTCGCTACGGTTAGACAGGATTTATTACATTCAATTTAATTATATGACATGTTGCGTTATTAATTAATTAATTTATTCATATTGTTGTAAGTACAAGGTACTATATTTATTAAATCTATTTGCGCATATTTAAATTTCAATATGCAACTAACGCGCTATAGTGAAATTTTCGAAATTGAAGGCCCCACAATTTTACTCTGCCTTGAGCCCCTCAAATCATCAGAACGGCCCTGAGCACTGCCATTAGTACATTGCTAACTGAAAGTGACATAAACTAAATAATGGTTATTATTATATTTTATTATTTACCATTATTATTACTATTAAGATTATCAGTATAACATGTTAAGAACATTCGTATTTTTGTTTACTTAAGTTAATAATATACTGTACTTGTATAATACATGTTGTTATTGTTATCGTATCTTGTTTTTATTAAGCACTATTACATAACCCGGATTTTGCAATTCACCCCTCCTAAAATGCAGGTATATCCTATGATATATAATTCAGCGGTTCCTAATACTTTTGACTGTACGAAACACCGATTTTGTAGAACGAAACGTTGAGGCCCAGTTACTCTTAATATTCAGGCGAAAAATAAAAATATACAAACATTACCTACAAATTACATATTACATTTACAAAAAACACCTACTTATGTATGACTAATGTTTATGTATATTATGTAACAGTAATTAGGAAAACATACTTTTAATTTCTTTTAAACATAGTACATGAGAAATTGAAAAATATTTATTGTATATAAAATAAACATATTGTATCCAACTGAAGAACATGTGATAAAAGTTGAAAAAACCCCAATGCGATATTAGACATCGTCTCTCACGAGAGAATCGATATAAGGACTAAAACTGAGGATAGTTTTAGCCTCAAACCAATCTCAAAATCGAATTTTTTACTATAATTATTTTTCAACAAGTCGTTTTCATAGACTTTTTTTCAAAAAACATATCAAGTGCCTGGAAATAAGACTCTGGAAAACTCTAGACAATCCAGAATGGAACCATTGGTGTGGTTTTGAATTACTGCCAAGTCGTAAACAACCAGTAAATTTAAAGACGTTTACAATAAAATATAAACATTTTGATATTGATGCAATTCGGTATTTACTTAAATTTATCAACATTTGGCATGTTAAGCACGTGGCTTGTGGTTCATTTTTTGTGGTCTACGGCCACCAATACAAATAAAAAATCGAAAAAATAAAAGTTCATTTCGTGAAACGAACAATTCTGGGAGAGGTATTTTTGATGAGTATATTACATTAATATTTATAGTAAAATAAGATTTCTCCAAAATAACAGTTAGTGGTAGAAGATAATTAGCAGGTATCAAATAATAATACAAAAAAAAAAAAAATTATTAATATGATTTTTTTCTTTGTTATCTCATAAAGAAAAATTAGATTCAATACATTCTTATAGTATTACAATCACTTATAAATAATTTAGATACCACGGCCCATAGGTTGCGAACCGCTGAGATATATAATAAATTCTTAATCTCTGATTAAGAATCATGTTTTAATTTTAGTATCCAAAGCGATCCTACAGCGTTTGTACGATCAAATTCGAGTCTAAAAAATATGCAATAAAATTACGTAATAAGAGTTATTTAAAAAATAAATAAATAATAATACTTATTCCGTTAAACCGATTATGAAAGCTGCACGATTACACGCGCTACGTTTGAACATGTTCAAACGATTAAAACTGAATTTTAAGTGCACCGTCATAGATATTATTGCTACAACGATGATAAATAAAGCAGCCGTATTCGATATTCTTCTTCTTAATCATTGGACTTTTTAAAAATCGAATCGTGTAAATTCTCTTGTCGTTCTCCGGTCGTCTGCCGTTAAACGGTTACGTAGAGCGGATCTACGGCCGCTGTAATAATTAGCCGTGGGTCAAGTTTTAATGCGTTTTCTTGTGCGGGTCGTCGAAACATACAAAAGTGAAAAAATAAAACCAACAACCAAAACTAAAAGGAACAGGACAAGAGTATCTCGGTGTGTAATGATCGGTGGCCGTGAGTATTTCATTCAAACGTAGGCGCGGTGCAGCGACTACGCACGTGCACGGCAGAATATAACGTTGTAAACGTATTATAACTGGTAGCCGTATCGCAGCCGACATGAATAACGCGGTTGTCGGTAACCGATTAGGTTGGTCGTGAAACGCCGGAAATTATGATACGCCGTGCGGACTTTGATGAATTCGAACTACTACCGGAATTATCGTGCTCGGGTATTTGATTTATACGTTGTGACCGCCTCTCGTCGTCCGACACCGGGATTCGTTTTCGTTGCGCGTAGCGTTTTTTTTTCTAATTTTTTTTTTCCACTACCAGCCATAAGCGTACGACGTGCACACGCGCACGGCTCGCAAGATGATAATATTGTTTTAGCCGTCGCGTACAGAAGAAGCCGAGCGGTTTGGTTATTTTTTTTTTTTTTTGTTAATAATTTTCCGTTTACTTATTTATTAATGACTTTGGAAGAAAATAAAATAATAAATAAATATATAAACAGCGTCCGTACACACGAAATACGTGCACACTGCATCAGCTGTACGCGTGTAACAGGAGCCTGCGGGACGGGATTGGGTTCCACCTCCGAGCGGACCCGCGTAATGACAGTAATTACACGCGCGGATGTTAATCAACCGGCGGTAATTAATAAATAATACTGCCGCGAGACGACTCGGAGGAGAACACACCTCCGGCGATCTCCGAGCGCGGACTAATATTACAATACGTTTTACGCGTCCCGATACCCACGTTGGAAACACGCGCACCTGGTCCCGGGTGCTCCGGTCAACGCGTGACGGACGTCTTCTGAGAGTTCATTGCGTTCACGTCGACGCATAACTCCACGGCGAAGGGCTCCGGTGCAGTAAGTAATCCACGGCCCTCTGACCGTTGTTGTCTTTATGAGAAAACTCAAAGGTCACGCGTCGTGTTTGAACGCGAATGCTTATCTACGAAGCGACAGCAATGGAATTTTTCAACGGATCGGGTTACGTGTGCGAAGTAAAAAATCAAAAATCTAGCTTATCGCTGCAAAAAAATAACGTATGGCGTACCGCGTGAATTATTCTACTGCTTCAATGCTGATCGTAACTGTAATCGCCGCGAATGGTTAGGGAATTCACTGTGAAGTTGTTTTAACGTAGTTTAATGCCAGAGATGTCCAAAACCCCCCGCTACGCAATTGCTCCGTCCGTATTGCGAGATGACGGCGAACGGCTCCGGCAGAACACCCACGTCGGGCGATGATTTTCGTCCGAATCGATCGACTAATTATTGTTTTTTCCGATCAACGGTTGCCCGAGTACCGCACCCAGTCGTGTCTTCTTTCCGGTGACCGGGACAAAGAAAAACGGGAAAACTTCTCGGAGCTGTTCGCCGCGCTTGCGAACGTCATCCGTCCGTCCGATACAGTATGTGCACGATATGACGATGATGTGCGGTGTGTCACGTGAATTTACGAATCGATTGAACGAAAAAAACGTGTGCACGCGCCACATCGGATGGCTGTATAACTATCGATGACGTGTTCGTTACGTAGTTTCGACGACGACACACAATAATGATCACCGGTTGGAAAGTTTGCTGACGGTGTGAACGTTCGGTTAATGTTTGATAAATGAACGCAATTTCTCCCGCATTTGAAACATTTAATCGTTTTTTAAATTATTTTTTTAGACTGATCGGTACACCAATAAGCTGTATTATAGTCATAGATCACGGATTTTGAATTTATACGTATGAATAGTAATTGTTTTAAAATTACTATCTTCACGCATCGTATTGGTCGTTGAAAAAACTAAAAGCTACATTAATTTTGCAGTAACACAGAAACATAAAAAGCCTCGTGAAAAATTCACGAGGTTCCTAGAACACCTCCATTAGGCGTATGAAATTAAATCATATTTCTCTATCTCATCGCATCACATCTAATCTACGAAACATTGATTATTATAGAACTTTTTATTCGCTCCATATCATAAGCGATAACATTTATGTCAACAGACGCATTAATATACTATGTAACTTTAGCGCGCATTTTTTTTCAACTTTCCTTTATATATAAATTAAATTATATATATATATATATATTATATTATATATAATTATATTAATTTAACATCAAATACATTCGTT
The DNA here is from genome assembly GCA_034509805.1 of Sipha maydis. Taxonomy (NCBI): domain Eukaryota; kingdom Metazoa; phylum Arthropoda; class Insecta; order Hemiptera; family Aphididae; genus Sipha; species Sipha maydis. The sequence goes on along the minus strand of JASXSY010002376.1, from coordinate 115,231 downwards.
TATATAAAGTGATTATAAGAAATATATATTAATTTTACATACGGCGCAATAACTTTTACGCAAGCTTTGATCATATATTTTTCTCTTTTTAGATCGTTAGTTAAGACTTAAAGTACAGTTTTTGATTGAAGAAATGTGTCCTCTCGTAGCTCACTGAAGTATGACACACGCGCAGTGCTGTTGTAGATTTCCGTATACGTTTATATATTTTTATAAAATAATATTACTCTTTTATCGATCCCGACACTTGTGCATTATACAAACACATAGTATACGTATATAAAATACATAAAAGTCGGAACTGGATCTACGAAAAATTACGATGACGATAGCACTGTGTGTGTGTGTATACGTGGCTTTTAAGTTGGTAGGCGCTAACGCAAGAGCTACTGCGATAACGCCGCTAAAACTTTCCCGTCATCTTGGTCGTTATAAGAGACATTAGAAATAAAAAAAATGTGTATTTTTATATGTATTTTTCTTCCTTCTGTATTCGGTTTTTTTTCTATTTTTCTTATTATTATTATTATTATTATTATTTATTTCAATTCTTACAAATGAAAAATGTTGAAAAACAATATTCAAACGGCACGCGATGAAACTTTGTTGCTCCCGGGATTTTTTTATTTTTATTATTTAATTTTAGTTTTTATAACGAAGGGGAAAAGTTGCGCATAAATTCGACAGACAAGATAGACGAAAATGAATAATAATAATAATGACACGAAAAAATTATTTCGGTAACTTTTTACTTTTTTTCTTATCCTTGAGCGTAATTGAGGAACCGTTGCGGTGTTCCACATAAGAAAAATAATATCCAGTACACAGCCATTGTTGGTGAATATTGATCGAGTCGTGAAAAAAAACTGAATAAATAAATAAAGAAAAAAAAATAACACCTCCACCGTTTTACATTGTGTATTTTATCATTGGCATTTCATCTTTGAGTTTTTATGACGCAAAAAATAAATTATAAATATTGCACGTTAAATGGGGTTACACATTACGCGACATACCGTAGACAGATAATATAATGATTTCAAAATCAGTAAAGACTCAAACATTTAGCATTAAATATATATATATATATATATATATATATAAATATTGGTATTTCAAAGAAAAAGCAAAAAATAAAATAAAATAAACACAATAAATAATGCTGTACGTATTGTCACATATAATAATATGTGATTCACGATATTGTTGACGTTTTTTACTGCTATACATGTATACAAATATTATAATATTATATACTTTATTCAATTATTCGTCTTTTCGTACGGTTGAACAAGATTATGTTACATCATATTTTCATACTCGCGCATTGTATGTTATTTTTGCATTGCACACAGAAGATATAGATAGGTACATCATACATTTTAAATTTTAATTTACAAGTACATGGACGGATTCGAAATATGTTCCACTTTCTCGTAACAATGAAAAAGCGTGCTTAAGGTTTTACATACGTGACTCTCTCCGAGCAGATAAATATACACTATTATATTGGACCAGCGTGTATGCAGATGTACCTGCGCGTATTGTACGAAATCGAAAACAACATTAATATCGAGCCGTACGAAAATATATCGCGTCCTAGTGTAGAAATACATTATCTTCTTTTACGTGCACTCTTTTATCGTAACGTTGTTTTTGACGTAATAATATATGCATAAAAGATGAACACGCGTGCACAAGGTACACATTCTACAGTCGATGGGTGAGATGTGCTCCCCGCAATTGATAAATATATTGCAGGTAATCCTGCGCTCATAAATTTCACACGAAAACGCGCGTTGTGTTGACATAAAAAAAAAAAAAAAAAAAAAACATAAAACGACATAGTTAATGTTAATTTCAAAAGGTAGTACGATCTTCAGAAGAGATGTATGTGTATGTTATTTTTTTTTTTTTTTTTTGTTTACTGCGATGTACAAAAATCTAACTGACAAAACTGATATAGTAATTTCCATACCTAATATTTTATTACGGTTTAAAGTTCAACAAAGTAATACACTATATAATTACATCAAGCAATGCTACTGTTATATTTGATTTGATTAAAAAGTCAGTAACGTTATTATACATATATTATACAAACTGTATACATACTCATTTGTGATTTTTAAATATGGCTCACAAACACCGATTTACTAAATAATATTGTTTTGCTTTTCAATTGAAACGAATAAACATTTATTGTGTTCTGAAAACCTTGAACTATCAACTAAGTATTTGGATCCTGAACTTCGTGGCTCCGCGCTCCACATATAGTCGTCATAAATATTCATGTTTGAATATAATTAAACTCAATAAGCATTTACACTGCTTTTTACGTATACTAATTAAACATATTAGTTTTACTATTGATGTTTTGAAAATACCATATAAAGTATACCAAGCATCAAAATAACATACTCGTAATATATTAAATCTATTCAAAAGTTGTAAAACTCAAAATTATTATTATTATTATTATTATTTCGTTTATTATAATTAATAATAATTTTATAAACAGCTAGATTTCAGTGATGAAGTCACAAAATCTATGTCAGGTACGTCGTAAACTGTACTCCAAACGGTTTTAATAAATCTCCTTTTATAAATCCAAGATAATATAATATCAGATAAGTAAAACGAGCTCGAATATTATAATTACTATTTATGTAAACTGCCAATTTACAAATAATAATTATTATATTTCGCATATTCAGTATATATAATTATTAATATTAAAATTCCAAATGGAATTTTTCGTAATTAACCGTGTAGTAGCTACGAAGATTATGCACACCGTTCTCCGAGTGCTCTAGTCATAATATCTACCGTTTCGAGTTTAGCACATTAATTCGTGACTAGCAAAAAACGTAATCACGTACGTTTGTTAAATGTATAAATTACATTCTGCAGTGTACATAGTAGTTCACATAATGAACGTAGTACCGTTGAGATAACTAAACTAATCATTCCCCTCGGGCAGATGTTCTAGAATTAATAGCCGAGTAAGAGCTATAAAACCGAAAAATCATGTTGTTACTTTATTATTATTATAATTTATACACGTTGTACGCACGCGTTCTCCTCCGTGCCCACGAACACGAAGACAACGACTCTAAAGACTCGCAACCGCAGTGCTGTTCCAGGTATTGCACGGAGACTCCGAACGTAACGTAACGAATGTCCCGGGCACAGCATACCCGATCGTATTGTTCGTAGTTTTCTGGTTTTAACTCGAGCGTTTGCATTGCACTGGCACACTCGAAGTTACATTATGCGCTAGTATGGTTGAAGCCTAGTGTTGTTCCCATGTCATTCCTACCCGATAAATATGCGAAAAAATAAAGCCCGATAGGACGGCCCATGGCGGTTAATCAATCGTGTTTACCTAACTAACCGATATGTGTAATATAATATTGTCTAATTGGCTTTCTGCGTATGTTCGCGGAGAACCCCGTAAATGTGTATATTGTACTCTCGTGTTGGAACGGTATAAATGTATGTCTACGGGCGCCGTACACAAGCATAATAATATTACGCTCTATGTGTATCCTCGTGCGAAAATTCGCGGTAAAGTCCACGAGCTCGTATATTTCGCGGTGCAGTAGGCTCGGGTAACGGCGTAAGGGTCGACGGGGTATTGGCGTTGCCACCGCGTGAGGGGTAATTAATTTAAGCAAATTATCGCGCGCTCAACCGCCACCGCCGCCACCGCCACCGCCACCACCACTGCCATCGCACCCTCTCACCACGCTGTAACGCACCGCCGCGACCCTGCCGCCGGAGATCCCTGTCCCGTCGCCGGTGTAAACAAGGAAGCCGATGCGGGGCCCTTCCGCGGCCCTTTAACACACCACCCACCCGCTACCCCACCATCCCGCCTCGTCCCTTTGTGTTTATACCATCATCCGTTCCCCTCCAACCCCTTCCTCGGCAAACGCCCCCGCATCCGTAGTCGCAGCGCTTTCTCCCGTCGCCGCCGCCCGCCGGCCCCGCAGACCAATGGGCGAACGGGGTGCGTGCCGACCGGGATTTTGATCATCGGCCGAGATGTATGCATATTCATGAGGCCACTCCTCCCGGCGTCGTTGTCGTCATCCTTGTCGTCGTGGTGGTAGTAGTAGTAGTAGTAGTAGTAGTAGTCGTCGTCGTCGTCGTCGTCGACGACCGAAGGAGAGCTTTAACGTAGTGTATTCGTATTATATACGTATGTGTGCGTGTGTGTGTATGTGTATAGGTTTGTTCAGTGGTTCGAAAACTAGCATTATTTACTCACAAGCCGATCCGAATAATATAGTATTACCTCCAACAAGAATGCACATTGTACGCAAAAACGTTTGATTACATCCTTTATACGATCCGGTTTAACTCGAATCCGATTGAGATGGATATAAAAAAAAAAAAAAAATGAAACACAACGATATGAAGTGTTACGTTATAGTTTATTAAATGATGTTTGGAGGAAAAATTATAAGTACTTAATTTTGCACAACATGTTACAAGATATTAGAAACTAAGGTAAATGTGTTTTGGAAAATAATGTATTATAATATCATGGAAATCGATTTTAGTTCTGTTCTTGCTATACTGCGGTCAGAGATCATGGAATCTTATATCTGCTCGTGCGATTATTGATTGCCAACGTGTATTATACAAAAAGTGGTAAACAAACGAACGTGCATCATTGAAAGTTATTTTGTTGATATGAAAGGTAACCAAATAATATTTGGTACTCCAAAGACTTGCACTGTTGGTTGTAGGATTTAGCCTGTGCGCATTGGAATTTTAATTCGAGAATTTGTTAAACTTACTTTAAATAATTGCTCGATAAAAGCTTTAAACCGGAGCGAGTCTACATTTGCTGTCGTCATGCTGTATAGGTTTCTGTCTCTATTTTAAGAAAGATAAAGTTTAAAATTAATCTTTTTTCGATTTCGACTCACACGCATACACATTCACTTTTATCACTTTTTTTTATAAGCGCACAGCAATCTATTTTACTGTGATCCGAACGTAGTTGTTTGATTTAATCTTCCATTTCGCCGCGATCACTACGATCATACAATATCATTTTACTGCTACTTTATTTTCGCGATTCTCTAATTCGGGAATTAATCTTTTCAACATAACTACAGATAAAATGGCATAATAACTTTAGTTGTTGTCGATCTAGTGTCATTTTTCGTCAATGCGCAAGTCACCAAGAAAAACAATACTATAGCGTAGATGACATTGGTACCATGGGGAGTCGTGACTTTGAGTTAAGGTTGGATTCAATAGCGATTGAAAAAATATATATAGTGGAAAAAAAATACCAGCATAGCATAGGATGATCGCGACTACGTGTCAAAGTTCGCGGTCGGGGTATCGTTTATACGCGGTACAAAAACCAAACGTAAAACAGTAATATCGTACGTAATATCTCAAAACAAAAAAGTTCCGTCGAATACGTAACACAAATTTACGTCGGCGAGCGTACTTTTGGCACCAATGTCGGGATTTTTCCGTACGAAAGCGCTACCCCCCGTTCGCGCCATGCGATTCACACGACAAGACAACCCCCGGGTGTGTATACGCGCCGCCGCTGTCGAGGGGAGGACGAGCCGAAAAAAGAAAAAAAGGAAACGCGCACGACGGCGACTATGGCGGCGTATAAAAAATATAATAACACAAGTATGTATAGATCTATATAATATACAAAGGTACGCCATCGCATCGAAACGCGCGTGATAACGTTTTTCCACGCGCGCACACATAAAATATATAATATTATACCCTCCCGTCGGATACACGTAGTATGTGCAAATACGCGCGTGCTGACGTGTATACGTGTGTGTGTGTGCTAGTGCGTGCGTACGCGTATGTGCGCGCGCGCCGAGACCGGAAATGCAAAACGTTCGTCGCGCGTACCATCTCATTCGTTTCGCGAGATTCTACTCTGCAACATAATATTATTTAAAGTACGATCGTGGCTGCAGGTTATCACGTTTTCTCTAGACGTTTTATATTCCACACGGTAGCAGTGCCCTCCCACTTGCATCACCGGTATATCGGTGCTACATTTTACCCCAGAGTGCGTGAAACCAAAACGCCAGGTTTGACCGACCCGCACTCATTGACAAAAATATCAACAATGTTAAGCCGTTACTTGGTGCACGTGCGCAAATCGATTATTCGTATGGTCGTCCAACAGTGCAGTGATGTCTTTGTCTTAGTTTCTTTAGATTTTCGACGGTTATCGCAGGAGTCGTCCAAACGGAGCAAACTCGCATGGGTTTGCACGGCTGTGTAGAACGAACGCGCAATATTTTTGCGAGAATACCCTATATAACTTGAGGGGTATGTTTTAGCTAATACTTCTTATTATAGATAGTCTTATCAATGTCATCAACGATAAAGTTATAAAGCGCCCCGAAGGATGACGCGACCGCGACGATGTTCGGTCATGATCGCCCTGGAGGAATAAAAAAAAAATAATCGTTCTAAGTCTCTAATAATTGTACTCCAACAAAAAGCTCGAAAAATAAAACGTAGATGGAGATAATTGTTTTTTCTTTCCTTTTTTTTTTTTTAACACCCCTTTGGGCGAGCGCGACTGAATAGTCCCGAAACTTTTCGGCAAGGAGAATTTTTATTACAATAATACGGCAGATATATGAGAACAAAAACCATATCGAAATTCCGACATACATTAAGCGTACAATCGCGTTTACGTAAGTATAAAATAATATATATATATATATATATATATATATATATATATATAAATATTTTACGAGTAGCGTATAATATATGCCCGAAACTATGTTTATACGTATCATGACGGCCGTGGTAGTGGCGCATTAATCCCGCGATAATTTCACTATGACGTCTTTTCGATCGGACACCGTACGTGATATGATATATAAAACCCTATACACAGAAATATGTTATATGAAACTGGTCTAGTCATTTATGATATTTATTACAAATATTGAAATAGAAATCGTCGAATCTAAGCAACGATTTTAGCGTTTTTATTTTATTTTTTTTTTGTTTTTTATATTTTGCATATTTTTGCATAATTAAGTGGTTTTTGTGTAATATAATCAACAACGTTTTTATGCACCTGTACGCGCGCTCAAAAGTACGCCAATTTAAGAACTTAAACTCCAGTTTTTTTTTATTGCATGGAACCTGACACAGTGACACCTGTTAATGTATTACATTTATACGTGTATGTGTGTGTGTGTGTACCAATCGATCTGATTCACATTTAAATGTTGAGTAACCATGACCAAATGCTTCAGCAACTAATTTCTCTTTTTGTTCTTCGATTACCATAATTAAGTTCTGCATAGCCTATGTGCTTAGGATAAATCATAATTATTTTTAAATCTTATAATATTCAGCTTGGCATGATTTATGCCAAGGATGGTAAATAAATATATACCAAGAGATAGCGATCGACCACATGATCGCAATCGGTTACAATCGATGTTAACTGAAATTAATGGTTACATTAAAAATTTAAAATTTAAAATTTAAACACGATCATATTTGGGCGCACCAGTTATGACACAAACCTAAACGGAGTACCACCGTCAGAAAATCAATAACTATGCCGACTTTTCAGTACACATATTCTAGTACATGACGTTCGCTGCAACAACAACGTTATATAGGTCGTATAACTATGTTCCCCTGTTGCGAGAGTTGCAAAAGTCGAAACAGTCGAATAACAAAAGTTTGCTATAATAGTAATAATAATAATAACGTGTATTTTATGTATACATACATTTCGTAATTGTAATATCACAATCGATACGGGGAAGATACCGAAAATTTTCTTTCAATTTATTTTCCTATTCGCTATAAATTGATTTTCCGCACGCACACGCACGCACTTATACCGTATCACGAGTGCCTGTACATGTACACACAAACACTTGCATATTATACGTGTAATGTATACACTGCACCGTACAATCGCTACGGTTATTGTAATCTGAAGGGTCGATGCTAGCGTACCGGACTACGGTATTTAAATGCATGTGTGTGCGCGTGTGTGTGTGTGTCGGCTGGTAGACGCACTGGGAATACTAATGAAGAGCTGCCGCCCCCAGTGCGTTATCGTCATCGTTGTCGTCACTGTGCTACTGCAGCAGTCGGTGGTACTCTGCGTCAAACTGTGTACTCTTTAAAATATACTTCAATATTTATGTACCACGCGTGCACGAAAACGCTTTGAAGTTCGGATATAGTTCGTTTGAATATGATTTAAATCGTTGTTTTTATTTTTCATTCGCTTTTTTTTTTTTTTCCAACGACTCGCACCTTACAGATTTCGTGCATCGCCTTTGCGGGATTCGGTTCGGGTCCATCGCGATTCTTGACGATCTTGATGTGTACATGTACCGTCTCAAAACCCGAACGACCCGTGTGCCGTTGACATTATTGATCTTATATTCGTTAAAATCGTTTGCGAAAAAATGATGCATCAAAACTACGACACGACGGAAACGAATCGAGTCAACCGAAACCAAGGGTTTATGTCGACCACCGAGAACCGTTTGCAAGCACGTTTTCGTTCAAACGGTCTACGTTTGTCGTTTGCCGCTCCGTTTTCGGAACACCATTTCGATGACCGTACAACGGTTGGGCAACGACTGCAGCGGTTGATGAGAGTGGGTTAGCATACGCAGAACCAACAGTGCCCCTGCCATTCTACTTGATTGCCTCCAAAATCCGGCGTGAAATTTCGATCCGAAATGGTTGGCGGCGACAAGGCAGTCCCCGGAAGTCTCGGAACGGAGCCGCACGCGACCAATACCGCCCTGGCGCAGCGACCCACGGGCACGGTCGACTCGGCACTGGCGACGCGGCGGTCGCGTGTCTAGAGCGTGTGACACGCGGCCGGTACAGGAAGCGCTATCTGACGATCAACAGACCGGAGCCGAGACGAGTTATTCTTTGAGACAACACGCGGACCGCGGCCGTAATCGTTCTATGCTTAAACCGTCCGATCGGACTGGCGCACGAACAAAATCATTTCTCAATCGTCCGCGCATTGGTCACTCCATAAACAATCTCCTACCCCCCTCCCTCGTTTAAGCAAGTAAACCAGTGGCCCCCTAACTGATGTAATCTGTGTACGAGCATTTTGAGCGCGCACGTCGCGTTAACTTTTTAGAACGCGAACACTTATTGTGAAACGACAAATGAAAGTTATTAGCAGACGATTGCAGAATAGAAAACGTACACTAGGTTGCCATACATCCCGGTTTGGCCGGCACGGTATCGATATTGAGGTTGGTGTCCCGGCAATGTGTTTCGGAACAGCCAATTGTTCCGGAATGAAACATCGATAATGTACCAATGTTTGTATTTTAGTTCCAAGTTGAAAAACCGTAACGATAAAATAAAAAGTTGAACACAAATCGTGTAATTCGATTTGTATTGATGATAACAATTGTTTTCTGCTAAAACGTTCGAAAACCATTTGATTCACTTTGATTCAGTGAAAAAATGAAAAAAAAATAAATATTTTCCCGGTTTTCGCCAAATAAAATGTGGGTACCCTATTGTATACAGAACAAAACGGAAACGTACTGCATTTTACTTGGATTATTGTTGTACTTTCGTACCGCTTATGATTGGAATCGCTTCGGGGATCTTACTGTTAAATGTATCAGCATGGGTCGGTTGTTTTAAGTAAGAATAGTCCCAGAAACATCCCGGGCCTCGGAGCAGTGCCTTGCTTCGCCTCGTAGTAACTGCGTCACTACGTCTGCGTGTCGCGAACGCGAGAAAGTCGCCTTCCCCCGGACGGCACGGTCCGATTTCGAGGAGTTGCCGAAGAGTTTGTCGAACGAAACAATTCTAAAAACGTGCGCTCGTCGAACACGCAAGCGGAATCCACATCGGCCGACGTTGCTCAACACCGCGTAGTTACGCGCCCAAGTTCGTCCGACCAACACGGTTCTCGTCACGTGCGAACGCAACGAGTGGTTCGACTGACGTACGTGCGACGGTCACGAGAGCGTTCGTAACGTAGGTGTAGCAATAGTCGCATTGTTTTCGATTCGCAACGTCACGCGTGTGTATTGCGGACAAAAATTCTAATCGGTATTGAAACGTGTACCCGAGGAACGGTGTCGAGATGATTTCGAAAGTGTCATCGATTCGCAAACGGTACGGACCGTTGGGTGCAACGCGTTGTGTACTGCAGGCAAAACGCGTCGACCGGTGCAGACCGTTCTACCGTGACAGACGGTTCACGAATCGTAACAGCACCCCGTACGGACGGTTTGCTAACGTTACAAATCACCAAAAACCAGATATTAACAAACGTAGTAATACGCGTACCCGTAACAGGTCGGAACACGTGGACACTACTTTATGTTATCGGATACTATTAAGAAGTGCCGCATCGATATAATTCGCTGGCAGTTCCGATTGATTGAAACGGAATTTTTCCGAATCTTAGGCCGTATGGTTTGTGTAACGACGGGAAACGTCGAAATCGATGACTGATCGTGTAACGTTATTGGACGTCGGTAGCATGTTAATCGAACGTTTACCTCGGTGATCAGTCGTAACGCGCATCGTACATCCGAGAATGAACACCGCAACGCGTACACCGTTCGAAGACCCGTTAAAAAATATTTACCGGATTTCGAATCTTCTATTTATTGGCAATCAAAATCACGTAATAATACGTGCGTGAGTTTTACCGTTTTTTTTGGTGACAAGATGTTTGTTTTCTTTCTGTTGCGTATTATGCAGACCGTTGCAAATCGTTCGTGAAAGTCGATGTAGCTACACGCATTGCAATCATGTAGCTCATGCACAGGGGCGGATTTAACAATTTTCCGCCCCTATCTAAAAAAAACTTACTACCTCTTTAATAAAATATCCTCAAATAAATTAATTTTTTCAATATCTACCTAATATACAATTTTTGCTTATTATAGTTTTACGAGACATTTCTTAAACAATAAAATAAGCTATAATACAATACTATCGTCGTTGTCGTAGACGAGTTCCTGGGAAAATATAAATATTATTTTGCTAAAAATAAACAAATACAAAATCCACAATTTCAAGATTTTGAAGTGATAAATACAATTTAAAAATTATGTACCTAATTTACAAAATCAAAATAAATTTTCAACATAATTTTGCCGCCCTCCAAAATTTGCCGCTATGCGGCCGCATAGTTCGCAGTGCCTTAAATCCGCCCCTGCTCATGCAAGTGTGCAGATATAAAGGTTGCTATTTGCGTTTCACAAGTTACACCCCACGAACCAGAATCGTTATCATTAGGAAAGTGAAATCATCCGTCAACCATGGATTCGTCGACGGTCTTAACAGTTGGTTATCAACGTGGCTCGGCGCACTTCTTCGGACTAAATATTGATGCGCTCGGTGTCCCACGACAGACCATCATCTTATACACATATAATATTTATTACACCCGACTGTAAATGGTTGTGTTGGATAAGTACGTTTCGGTCTGTAAAAGTGTGCGAAGACTTTTACTTTTCCCAAATCAAAAACACGACTAAAATTTAATAACGACCAAAAAATGACTACACCGATCTCAACGTACCATCACCATTCAGCAATTGAACGACTCTTCGAAGTGTCCCCCGGGTAACGATCAACGCAGAAATGTGTAATACAATAATGTATACATATTATAAACGCATAGGTCTACATCGCCAATATCGGTTGTGGATCGCATAAAAACTGGGTGGACTCTGAAGAAGATTTCGCGGATAAACTTTCATCACGACCGTGCGATCAAACAAGACGCTTCGTGTATATCAAATATACGTACGCTCACACACACACGCGCACTCACGCCTACATGAATATATTATTCACGTCGTGGCGCGTATTATTATAATTCCCATTTCCGTGTCGTCACGCACACGCTGCATGTCTACTGCGCAAGCACTATTATTAATGTTATCATTTTTATCGTTATCATTATCATCGTTATTATTATTATTTTTATTGTCGAGGTTGTTGCTGCTGCTGTCGGAACCGATCAATTGCTAAAACCGATTACGACAAGTGCAGCATAACTGCCGTTGTTTACGATTACGCCGTACATCCCGTGCACGTTACTTTGTTCGTAACGCGTTATAATAATATATTCAATAATAAATATTAATCATAAATTATTACACCGGCACTCGAACTGTGTACACACGCCGCCACGAAACGTCCTTAACATGTGTAATAAAATGCATATTATACATATATATATATATAAATTAATGCTGATGCGGTCCAGGAACAATTAAGAATGGTCGCGTTAAGTAGTCCGTACTGCAAGTTTGCATAAATCTACAATCGTCATCACCAGCGTCTAATATGCGTCCGTCCCTTTATTAACTTTCTCTCTCTCTCTACCACACACAAACACAAAAGTGAACAGTGACATGGGTTCACGGAATATGTGTACAACGACATTGTTGAGGCACAGAACATTTTTTAACCATTTGAATAAAATCAAAATCTGCGTTGTAATGTAATATAACAATAGCATTTACTTGCACTAAAAAAGTATAATATTATTTTCAATAGAACGGTTAATTTTCCTATATTTCCGTTTCCTGGTAAAATTATAATTATCGACCAAATTGTCTGTGCTCTATTATCTAATTGTAGATGACGATCAAAATGATCATAATGAGCGAATAAAAATCACATAGCCTATGTATTTTCGACAATTGATGGATTTTTAATTTCATAAAAGCCTGAAAATTTAATACTTTTAATAAACATTTTTTAGTTAACTATTTTTATAAAAATAATCAACAATGATAATGCATGCTAACCTATAATAAAATATTAAGCACATTAATAATAATATATGGCTAGTAAATCGTATCGAAAGAAATATAAATCGTGGGTAACGTGTTGAAAATACCATAATAATTAATTTCATGTTGTTATTCTAATCTAATGATAAGTATCAAAATATATGATGTATACAAAGTATAATATAATCAATATAAATTATCATAATAGATAAGTATCTAATACAAATAATAGCAACTTAAACATTTTTTGAGAACACGATTTTCTGAAATTTTTGAAATTGTGAATTTATTAATATTTAGAAATTCAAATATCTACATACTTTAACTTGCCATAGGTACAAAAACTAATTTAACTCAGTTTGTCCCACCAATTTTTTGCTCCTAATCAGATATCGGAAAACATGAAATCTTTACTTAGAAGATAAATGTAAAAATTACATAAAAACATACGCAGTATGAATATTACGCAATGCATATTATACAGTTGAACGTAGACAAGAAAAGGTCAATATACCAACAATTAATAGTTTTGTCTCGAATATTAAACATTGTTAAGCACGTTTTATCGCTCATTATCGCCGCCATAAAACATTCAATACGAACGGCAATAATATTCTACTAGCGTATAATTCATTACAAAATTGTTGTTTGAGGTCTGAAATATGTAATAAAATCATCCGTACCGTATTATAATATGATCTCTTCTTTGGAATTTTTGGTGGTCGTCTGGCTTGCTTTTTCGAATTCGCAACGGATCGAGAAGAGCTATTTTTTTTTTATTTTTTATGTCTTCTTCTTTCTTCTTCTTTTGCCTCGCCTTCCTTCCAACTATTTGGGGTCGGCCACCCTTGTCCTACACCTCCACTTTACTCGGTCAATCACATCTCCTCTTTTAATTTTTTATGTGTATAAAAAAAATCTTTTAACCATAATAATGATACGAAATGTATATTTCAACAACTTAACAGGTTGATAACACCAATGCTACAAAAGAGCTTATCTTCGCGATCACCATTAGTATCTCGCCCATTCCTAAAGCTGTAACTGCTGACGGGACAGACTTCGCAGTATGGCCCATGGACAACAAATTACTACCGAACATCTAATACAGTTTGGACTCTGCAAACTTAGACCTGAGTCACCGCGAGCTGGCGAGGCAATCTTATCTTTAATCATCAATACACCCGTACCAAAGGCCGTGGCCAAAGTCGACACAATCGTATTATATACTTCTATAGTTTATCGTTCCGTCAGATTTTTTTGTAAATAAAACACTGATGTTAATTTTTTTTAGTTATTTGAAATATTGACACTAATTGAATTTTTTTTTTTTTGCTATTCTTTTTGTATCATGCCAAACATGTAGATCAGTATAAACTCGTGGTTGACGTATACTGTTGTCGCAACGTTTTAATCTATAATTCGATGATATACACGTTATGTCATTGAAGTCAGTATTCGTAATATGTTTTATGTAATTTTTACGTAGATTTTAACTCTAGTATTGCCATGGTCTAGTTGGCCCTGGCTGCAGTTATGATTATGCTCGTTTTAGTAGGTATTCATGGCTGTATAATATTTTATTTTATACTAAATTAATTTATTAAATCGTAACGTAAAATTATTTTTAAATATACATAGCACTTAATTGTTATTAAACCAATCGCGTCCATATAATTTATTTGGATTTTCCCCTTATGAAAACGATCATTTTGAACAATAACCGAAATTCAATGCAGATCCGTTCTCTAGATGCATAATAGTCAAAATTTATTATGATATCGGGGTGCTCAGAATAATAATGAGCAATTCTAAATTTTAATGTTTCTCTGTACACACTTCTTTTGTCCTCGTATTTTGTTTTCAATATGTATTTCACAAGAAATATATTATATTTTGTACTATTTACTGTACCGTTTACACAAGACAAGGTGTCGAATAACATTATACGCATGGATAACCGCCAATTAAAAATACGATCAGTTTGAAATGTCCTGAAAGATATCAGGAGAATGATTCAACGTCATGAACTGGCTCCCTGTACGTGATTTTGAACGATGTTCGCCAATGAAAATAAACGTACCTACTCAAAGTTAATGGAATACGACTGCAGGTTGGGATAAAACATAACACAGCCATGACGAGGAGTGCTTCAGCAGTTTCTATACACATTATTTTATCCGAGTTGGTTCACGGACAATTAACTCGTATAATTAACCCTTTGACAATATTATAATAAAGCCATCCGCCATTTCCCCCATTCATCGCAGTGTTTTTGTCATACCTACTACACTTGATAAATAAATATAGTAAAACCCAAACGAATAATGTAAAATGACGCATATCGAGTGGTGAAAAAAAAATTGATGTAATTGATTATACACTTACGATAGTACATAGGCGATTTACTCAAATGAGTCGAATAATAGTACCTTCATGACTTGAAAATATGCGATAAACTTTTTGCATTATATATCGCACGTGTGTACTACGTAAGTGTGCACATGTGTGTTATTGTCATTAAGCAAATGTCAACTACTTCTACAGATATACATGTATGCGTACGTGTACGAAATATGGTAATTGTATCGTAGTATGTTAAATTATTGTTAAGTGTGCGAAACGAGCAGAGATTGTCACTACAACCGGTATTGGGTTTGATCACGGTTACCAATAGCATGCCTTATACCCGCAATGGCACAAAACCAACAAATTTAACAACGAGAATCACCGACCGACGAACGTTGCCAACGAGACGGCGAAAACGTTGTGCCAATAATATTGCGGGCCGTAAAATAAACTTTGAACTATCGAATTTTGTATAGAAATGTAATCTGTCGTCAGTAGTCAGTTGCGATTTTATTTTTATTTTATTTTTAGAAAAAACCCCACAAAGAAATAAATTAATAAATTACAAACAAAAACAGTCCTGTTCCGTAGATTTACATAAATACTATTTGCGTCTGATGTAAAAGAAAAAAAAAAAATCATAAAATATATATTATAGCATAGTTTCGAAAACGATTCATCATCAATATTCTTTGGTGAATTTTGGTAATTTTTATTTTGTTTTTAATAAAAAGCATGTACTATCGACAAGAATCAAACGCGCGCTATACACGGTAATTATGGTCCATCGGCGAACTCGTTTACTTGCGTTTCGAATTGTTTGTAATGTCGAATAAGCCGTACGTAATACGCAGTTCTATTACGGACAGTGTTCGAATACATTACCTCCGCGGGTATGATGGTCATCGAGCGCGCGCCCGCGCTTGTTTAGATTCCCACTTGCATTAAAAATATTACTATGCATAATATCGTTATAATCGAGTGTTGTTGCAGAAGTAACAATATAATCCCGTATGTTTGCGCCCATATGGCATTATTTCATGTATGTGTTATCTGTGTTTCGTAACGACTCTCATCGCGCGTTACTGCGGTGCGGTCAACGGTGGAAACATCTATCGTGAGCTGACCGCCCAGTGCGTGCATAAGATCGTTACTTTCCGTGATTTGTTAAGGAATGTTACCATTTTCGCCAACCATCGTCGGCGGCGTTGATAAACCTCCGTGTGCGACCGGCTGGGTACGTAATCGCACTGTTATCATCGTGCGAAAATGTTCGTTATTTCTTGTTTTCAGATTACCGGTTATGTTTCAGTAAAAATTCAAAGGCATGCTCTCAGTGCCACAAAGTGTCTTAAGTTTTCGTGTTCTAGTTTTAGTGTAGTGGCACTGGGACATTCATCTTCATTCTAGTGCCCGGCGGCCATAGCATTCGTGGTGAATGTCGTCGGCACCATATTTTACTTTTGTTCGTGTTCGTCGTGGTGTGTACATCATTTCATTTTCATTTTGTTCATTTTGTCGGTCTACAGCCATTTTTGTCAAACCACGTCGTTTTTCTTTTCAGTATTTCGTGTCCCTCGTGTCGGCTGTTTTGGTAAGTGTCGTTCTGCGCAATAGTACTGCCAGTTGTTTCAGTTTTCCCGTGTCTCAGGGTGGTCGCTTACCGACAGCCATTGTGAGTAACGTGGTTTTTGTTCATTTGTCATTGTCCGGAGTTGTAGATCTTTTATCTTCGTTGGTGACTGTGTTCATAGGCGGCTCCAGGATAAAATCTCAGGTGCAGCCATATGTGAACATTTAAAGGGGAGAGAGGGGAGAAGTCTTATATATTTATTTGCTGTGAGAATACCTACCACCAAAATCACTTAAAAATTAACATTGATAATTTTTCAAATTTGCCATTGGCAGAATTTTCGATGAAAATTGTAATTTGTATGTTACAACGTTATATTTAATTTCCATTTGTTAATTATCATATAACCCCATGGTAAAATGTTTGCGGCGGCTGAAATGTCAGCCAAGGCTGCAGTGGCTGCACCCGTAGAACCGCCTATGACTGTGTTTTGTTGGTCGCACGCACTAGCCGCTGTGACTTATTTTTCATTTATATATTTTCGGTGTACCACTGTAAGGCCAACATTATTTCTTATTATTTGAATTATTACTTATACATTTTATTATTGGTTGTGCCGTGTGGGCCAACATTTATATTAATATTAATTATTATACAGCTCAATTACATTTTATTAATATACTTTGTTAATTCATTTATATATTATTTATTATCTATTTATTCAATTACTTCTTGGTGAACAAGTTAAGCCCACTATCACTGTTGGGCACTTGCCGCGCCGTCACCGTATTTGCGTTGCACAATATAAACACGCAGTTTTAAGGCCTGCACGTTGCACGCTCTATAATTATACTAATTTAATATGAAGCTGAAAAGCATCGTAATTACGACCGTCTTTTAAATAATAAAATACCTGCACGATTAAAAAAAATTAAGAGCGCGACGAATGAAATCATGTACACACACATGCGCGCGCGTGAGATTTAAATTTAAATCGAGTCCACGCAACGCGCGCGTAATGTATAGTATACACTCATCATATACATTCGTCTAATTGTTTCATAGATATAATAAACAATTGCGTGCATAAGTGTAACGTTTCACTGTGCATACAGTTTGTCCGTATAATCGCCGTAAGAATTATGTATATATTGTTTATTATGATCCATACAAACTCGTACAACCAGGAACCGCGATATCGTATCGGTAACATTTTTTTTTCTTTTTTTCTTAATTAGACGAGTCGTATGTAAATATGGTTCACTGTTCGAACGTTGTTGTTGTTTTCAGGCAACAAAAGCTGTTTTTTATCCGCCGTTTTCATGACGCAAAACAACATCGCCACCGTTCCACCGGAACGATAATTAATGCGTATAAAATTAGCACTCGTGTAAATTGTTTAAATACTAACCAACTGCGTCACGGTTGTTCGGATACGCGAGTGTTAGACTAAAAAAAAAGTTATGATTTTATACATTTTTAAAAATTATTATATTCCTTATACTTTAAATTTTTTCATCAACTTATGCTAGTGGAAGATTATTTTTAAGAAATACTTAGACTGACGAAACAATTGCTGATAGTATTTCACTAAAAATGATCAAGTTCACACCTGACATAAAAACTTTATGCACTAAGAAACAGCATAAAATAATTAAATATATAACACCAAGTTTAAAGATATTTAATAAAACATAATTTTAAAAATAAAAAGTTACCTACCTAACAAATAAAAATAATCTGTAATTGTATTTTTATTCTTAGAAAATATAAATTCCTTTGAGCATGTGAACGATTTTAAAAACTTAGATTGGAAGAATTTGGCACTCAACACAAAAAAAGGTTCGTCACCTCTGACATACATAGTGATCTTCATATGTCTATGCATATAACGTGCCAATAATTTATATGCAGACGGTATTCGCCAAGAGAACCGATAACGTATAGATGGTTTTTTCTAGAAAAATGTTTACATACATTTTGTAAACCTGCATGTTTGCGGCACGTTACACCAGTGGAGCACAACCTAGGGGTCGTAAAATTTTATTAGAGGGTTGCTAATAATTTAACAACCAATGAAAAAGTTATACATTATTTATACCATTTTATATGACTTTATATTAATACTTTAGATTTTATAAAACTTTAATTTTGTATATTTTTTTTCAATTACCTAAAATTAACGGTTTAATTTACATGGATAATATTTTTGTAAACATTAAGTAAACATATATTAGTAGCTTAACATAATATTAGTAAAAAGGGGGTCGCCTCGTCGAAATAAGTTAATTTGAGGGTCGTGGATCAAAAAAGGTTGCGCACCGTTAATAGTATGATGTTGTGCGATCGCACACGTACGAAGCAAGTTAGATGACGAAAAAGCGAAAAAGAACGCGTACACGTATGTTATATTATTGCCGTGCGTTCGTCTGCTGCGTATACGGCACTCGAAGTTGGCGATAAACTCTTAATGCGCGCTATTTTTGTTTTTAATTTTTTATTCTTACAAAACCCGATGAATACGTGTTATATTGCGGTTTTTTTCGGCAGCCGTTAAAACGCGTTCAGTTCGAGCGCACACATCGCATTTTAATCGTGACTTTCGACAAATAAATTATTCCCTTCTATTTCTGTACAACCTAATATTACGCGACTATAGTCGACTATATATAGATA
Source organism: Sipha maydis (assembly GCA_034509805.1). Classification (NCBI taxonomy): domain Eukaryota; kingdom Metazoa; phylum Arthropoda; class Insecta; order Hemiptera; family Aphididae; genus Sipha; species Sipha maydis. The sequence continues at coordinate 95,815 of JASXSY010002376.1, read as the reverse complement.
TATCTGCCTACAACATTTTTTAACGTAGAAAAATCTAATCCAAACTCCGATTTGCGGTGACGAGTAACTTTCGCAAACTATCGACACACGAATAAACGTGGTTGAGGAACCGAGAAGTGCGACGCGTCTGGGAAAACGTACCTTGATGCGCGTTTAAGATGCAAATGTATTCTGCACAAGCCTCGTGTAGAACGCGGAATCGCAGTGGACGGTATACGGACAGTGCACTACTCAACTTGAAACGCGCGGAAGAGATCGACCGTTAGGTAGGTAGGTTTGACGTTTCAGACACGTGAATCCTGATGGCGAATGTTGTTACAGCATCACATAGTTCCAATGCAATGTGTTCCGGTACGCGAATCGGCAAGGGATGAAAGAAATGATTCCGATTCCCATTGCGTTTGCGTTCACGGCCACCAGACGAATCCCGTACGAAAACCTGTAGCGAGACTGCGGTTTCTTTACGTGTCGTTGTCAGTGTCGCACGAACGGTATAAAAGAGTCCCCCGGAATTAGTCTTTTCTCGGGGATTTCATCGTGTTCCGCGGTCACCAGACGCGAACGCAAGGAGGGTTAGAGGTTTAACCCTCCCCTCCCAAAAATATCAGAAAAAAACGACCAGAGCCAGAAATGTAATGCAGTTATTTCAAAGTTTCCCATGATACTTGGGCAAATGAAATAAATAAATATACTTAAAGTCATTAAATAATGAGTAATTTTACATTTTAAATTTTTTCAAAGCCCACCCTTTCGGAACTTTTTCTACGTCCGTCACTGACGGACACACACGCTCGGTGCCGCAACAACCGGGCGTGTTGCGTGTGTATCACCCACAAAAGCGCAGGGCGACATTCTATTAAGGGGCTCAGTGAAAAATATGACGAAAGAAATAAAACGGTTTTTGAATAGCAATCATCGATGGATGTTCCGAGTAACCGACGGATTTCGTTTTGCACACGTAATCGTTCGTGAACGTTTCATCTGCGGCTGGAATCGTATGGGGAGTGGATGGAGGGGATCATTGGTTTCATTTGTCCGAACCCGGCGTAGCCGCGGCACCGCACTGAACGCACCATCGACTACGACAGCGATCGCGCGTTCAATGATCGTGTTTGAAATATCATTCGATATCGTCATTCCCCGCGTTGCCGTTGCGCACGTCGTCTCGACCGGCCATGTGGCCGCACTGTGCACCGTCCATTTTGTACCGCGGGCCGTCGTAGGAAGTGGCCCCGGTAACGCGCGCCGCCCACACACGCCACAACCACCTTGCTTCGACGTCGTCGTCATCATCTTCCGATTTCCCTTCCTCCTCCTCCTCCGTTCGTCCTTCGGTCGTGTAATTGATACGCGTTGGACATTGGCAGGTCACACGACAATAATAATAATAGTTATAATAATAATAATAATGTCCTGTGACGACCATACTATGCCATTATTAACCATGCATAACGATGCGACTGTTTCTTTTATGTTAACGCATTACTGTTCGTACCGTTTCTCTGGGCCAGAGGTCGGCATGCGAAGGAAGATTAAAACAATACCTAGGTAATCGGGTTCCGGATAAAAAAATACTCTTTCGTCACGAGACCGCTGAAGTTTGAGTCGAACGAAATTTACCTTTTTTTCATTAATCGTAATAATAATTATTAAGAAAAAAAGAAACGCAAAAAATGCGTTTAAATAAGACACGTTTACTGCCTTGGTTATCTTCTGCCTTCCGCGGCAGCAGGGCTGGATTTATACTTTTGGAGGCCCGGGGCAAAATAGTCGAAGGCCCATGCTTTACAATCAGTTGATAGATGATTTTTATATTTTTTGCGGACAGTTTGTCGTTCTTCAAGTTAACGTTAGCAAAAATATTTCTTCAATATTTACCCAACAGTATTACATTAACGTGTGTACGTGGATTGTTGGTGTAACGAAAAATAATTTAAAAACGATTACTGCCTTCAGCCGCGTAAATAATATCGCATTATATGCTGAAATCAAAACGTAATTTCGAACCGCGAGCTTGTAATCATTATGCATACGACCGCTTATAAACTTACAACGTAAAAATATCGAACTATAAGACACGAGTTCGAACCGTTCAAAAATTAAAATTATTTACATATCTAACATTTTAAAACAATACACATCAATAAATTCGAAAGGCTCGTATTCGTAAAAAAAAAAAGTTGCAGTGGCTTGTGTATTATGTATTATATTAATTGAATAATCCAACAACAAACAAAAATTGATTTTTTAAAATACAAGTAAAAAACAAACGAGTGGAAAAATGTGAAAACAATGTTTATTAAAATACACAATACTATTCATTTTATAACGGATTATATTTAAATCGTATATTATTATGTGTATTAATATTAAAAAAAAAAAAATCAATGAATCCTATATTAATGGAAATAGAAAGGAACTATATAAATTAAAGATTTTTTTTTTTTAATCTGCGTATAATTATTATGTATATTTTTTTTTTTACAACATAACATTATACACTATACATTAGGATGGTTTCAATGGCGTGTGGCGCGCAGTGCGGCACAGAACTCGCTTGATGATAGTATATTTTTCAAATCACGACGTGGAAATATTTGTATTAGTATAAATTATTTTAAATTCACCAAATATCGTGTTTTAAAAAGTAATGATTTTTATTTTCATTGTACCAATAATAAATGCAACGGTTTGTATGTTGAAAATAAACTATACACTAAAGTGATTCAAGTTATAAATAGTTATGATCATAGTAAACATAATGAGTATTCAACAAATTAAATTTAAAAAAAAAATGATTCGCAGTGTTGTGAAACAGAGCTACACACACAACCGATTAATTTAAAAAGACAATCACTTCATATAAAACAAAGTAATAATTTAAAACATACAGGTTTCAATACATCCCAGAAACAAACATTTTACGTAGTACCATCAACGTAACTTTTTAATATGTATACAATGTTCAATAGTTATACAATTGTTTAAATAAAACAAACATTTAACTCTTATCCCGGCGATATAACTAGGTATTATATACGTATGATAGTACAGACCTACAATGTTATAAATTATGTCACAGGGTTGTTACATTATGTAACACAATGTAACTTACATTATTGTGATTAGTAATATGTACCAGGATGATATTATCGATGTTTCAGTTTTTGACAAAAATATCAATATACTATTTTAAAATAGTTTTGCTCTCTATAAAAATACACTTGATTTTACCCATAAGCTAGTATTTTTATCTCTGGCGGCTAGAGTCTAGCGGCTAGCCCCTAATCTTGTCACCGCCCGCCGACTGACTGTGGTAAACTGGCGATTTAGTGTATAGTAATTACTAATTATTGAAGATATCAAATCAATCATTTATAAGAGTAATGTCCATATGTATCAAATACACATACACATACTATATGTATCACATCATAAGACAGTTTTAGATAACATGTCTTATGTTTATTAGAAAATAAAAGTAACTTAAAAATCAGTTTTTTTTTTTTATGAGATTAAATAGAATATTTACAATCTGTAATTTTTATATACATACAATAAGTAAATATGATAATACAAAGAAAAGGAATAACATGAATAACATGGAATTTTTAAAAATCAGTTATTTATTTTTTCATACATAATACATAATACATAATGCACTCGTGTGGTAGTAAGACAGAAAATCACCAATTTACATTCACTTTAAATATTGTCCATTATTAAACTGATGTTCATCTGATTAGGATAACCGATAGGTAGTAACGTGTAGGAGCTAGGACCCCGTTTTTAGATTGATATGTTGTTAACCGGAGTTCGAAACCCGCATACAGTTGTAATAATTTATTATAATTGTTTTCCAATTACTAGTACAAAGGTTTCATTGTTTGGATATGATGACGTTTTAACTATGTTTACAATGTAATCTAAATAAAAATAATTTTTTGTTATAAACACTATATTGCAGTTGCAGGTATTTTAGAAATTAACAGATTTAAAACGTTTATGATTAAGTTGCAAACACCGGACATTAGCAGTATCAGGGACATCACATAAATGCAAATTCAAAATACAAATTGATGTTGCATGTAATATGGAAACACACCTTGTATGTTTATAGTATACAATATTGCACAGTGGGTAGTGATATCCATTTATTACAAAATTCTATGTACGCCGCCAGAAAAACGATTTTCCAACGATTATGAATACATTCATTGTTTGCGCAGCAAACATTAACTGTTATATTTTTTGTTGTGTTATCATTTTCGTGCGACGTAACGGTGTGTCACGCTGTTGCGGCAACGGTCGGCGGTGGCGGCGTGCCTCCGTGTGCGGTCGGCCAGCGGCGTGGTTGCATCGTTATCAGTCGCATGAAAATGTATTCGTTAATTCCACGTTTTCAAATTTTCGGTTATGTTGTTCAGTAAAAGTTAAAGTCATGCTCTCAGTGCCACAAGTTTCAGTAAGTTCGCGTGTTTTCAGTTTTGTGTGGTGGCACTGAGGCATTTAATCTTCTTTCTGGTGTCCGGCGGCCTAAGCCTTCGTGGTGAATGTCGTCGGCACCAACTCCTTCTTGTCTTTTCGTTTTCGTGGTGTGCACACCTTCTCAGTTTTCGTGTTCCTATGTCTGCAGCCATTTTCTTTGTGAAACCACGTTGTCGTCACCTTTTCGTTTTGTGAATCGACCGTCTGGTATAGTATCGTTCGAGGCATTGGAATATTGTCTAGCGTGCTAATTGTTATTGTTTTTAGTGTTACCAGCGGTCGTCCTGTGAATAGCGTGGTTTTGTCATTTGTGTCATATTTTCGGGCTGCAGAATTGTTCTTCGTTGGTGACTGTGCTTGGTTGGTCGCACGCACTAGTCGCTGTGACTTATTTTTATTATACACTGCGGTGTGCCGTCGTAGGCATTTGTCAAGTCACAGTATCTGGTGCGGTCGCGTTGGGATGAAATCCGCCATCAATCACAGTCACATGTGAGTATTGGTCGACCATATTTGTTCTTGTGTAAAGGCCGACGGGCCTAGCCGCCAAAGGCTAATTTATTATTTATTCATATATTTATTATAATTGGCTGTGTCGTGTTGGGCAGCATTTATTTATTATTTATTAATTTATTTATTATTATTGGCTGTGCCGTGTGGGCAGCATTTTAATTAATTAGTTTATTATTTAATTATTTATTTATATATTATTATTTGTGTGCCGTGTGGGCCAATATTGTATTTATTCCTAATTTATAGCAGAATTACATTGACTCGTTTATTTATTTATTATATTGATTTTTATTTATTTAATTAATTATAACTGGCGAACAAGCCAGCCTCCTAATATTGTAGGCACTTGCCGCGCCGACATTCATAGACAGTCCTAAGTCTGTTTAGGGGGAATGAAAATACATATAAGTACTTTAAAAATGTATTTATTAATAAACAAATATTAATATTTAAGGTAATTGAACTATTAAAGTCTAAAAGGTAACTGCGCAAACCATGTGTATAGTTCAAGGCTCCACTGTTCCTAAACGAATGGTAGTTTTGTGCACAAACAAGTTGTCTTTTTGGTATTTGTGCGTAAACTAGTACCGCCCATGCTAATCGTGTTCAAAGTAAATTGTTCTCCATATCAACGTAATTTTGGCTCAAAAGACAGCCGCATCGACATCTCGGTGTTGGGGTGACAGCATTTTCTTGAAGTTCCGCGGCCGTGAGAATTTCTCGGTATCTTTTTATGGATCCAATTCCACGTCCGTTTTGATGTCTTTCAAGCAAGACCGTGGCTACATGGTGAGGTTCGGCTTCGGTTGGATTTTGGGTAAGTCTCAGGTTTGTATCTGTTTGATGTAGGTTTTGAGGATCTGTTTTTTTTTTTTTTTTATGTTTTTAAAGATATTAGTAATTTAGTAATTTTTGGTAATAATGTAAATCTAGCTGGAAAATATAAGGAAACTGTGGCTCGTGTCTATATGTCAAACTTATCTATATACTTACCAGACTGCAGATTATTTTTTTTTGACTCACCTTCAGTTGGACTTGCACGTTTCAAATCATATTTTTTCTCAGCCAACCCGAAACCTTTACTGGTCATGAACATTATGACTGGTACCGAAGTAATGTCCTTTTCTTGTCCAATCATTTCGGATTTTCCTTTTTGGCTAATGGCGAATTTGCAAAAATGGAATCAAGCCATATAATTGATTTCGTCTTTTTTTAACATTTTTATTATGTATATTTGCCGTCAACGAAAACCACCGTCCGACAGTTTTACCGTACCGACAGTAGACGTTGTTACCTTTCGTGCAGTAGCTGACCGACTGTCATCTCTTTGTACTCGCCGGAATTGGTTTGTGTTTCCATTATGTCTTTTCTGGCGTCATCACTATCTCAAATGTAGTCGATTGAAGCACAACCACAAAATCCAAATGCGTGAATTGTAATGTTAAAAAAAAAAATGAAAACATTAACCAACATATTGAACGGTATGTCATACAATTGAATAAGATATAATACAAAAGTTGATCGAACAGCTCGTGTCAACTATGTGGATATCGAATGAAATTATAAATAAAATGGTTTTTTTATCATACGACACGGAGAGAAAGTTCTTCAGGAGAATCTACGGACTTAAAAGGAACGAAGACCAAACATACAAGATTAGGTCTAACAGGGAACTACAGGAATTATTCGAATAACCAAATATAATAGTGTAAATACTGCACAAGAGACTAGGTTGGCTCAGTCATGTACTAAAGAATAAATTAATAACAAATTATATACTAAACTAGACCCCGCAGGGAAAGAGATCGATTAAAAGATCAAAGCAGAGATGGATTGCCAAGAACAAGAATAAACAAAAGACAGTTAGAGATATACAATTTTAATGAAATATTTATGGATAGAAAAATATGGAAATAAGTTTGTTTTGCAGACATGAGACTTAATGGCCTTGAAAGTTGATAGTAAAAAATAGTGCGTTTTATGGTGATTGAATTTCGAAAAAAAAAAAAGACTAAGATTTATAACACAGAAACAAAACCAAATAGTATTAATGGAATCTAATTGTTTTATATATATGGTCATTAATTTATGATTTTTTTTTTGTACGATATTACTTTTGGATTTGCTGCGGTAATGCATCCGGTTCAGTGCCATCACGTTCGCCGCTTACGGTTTTTCTTCCGTTTTCAGCATCCACGAAATGTTGGTTCCGACAGCCGCATTGGCAGTTTGGCGCATGACGGACAGCGACTTTTGATCGGTCTGCGATCGTGCTAACTTCTCGGTGACTTTTTGCCACTCCGATTTGACGTCCGTTTCGACGACCTCTGGCCAGCATAACCGTATCAAACCGGTGACGGTCAGCTTCGGTCGGATTTTCAGCGTATTTTAAGTACGTTTCGCTTAGTGGTTGGCTTTGAGATACTGTTGTAATACGTATTATATTACAATGATATTTAATTTCCAAACTTTTAAAAAAAACTATTAAGCTCGAAAATTACAGTAATAACAAAAATTAATTTAGTTAAAATACTATAAATTACAATATTATAATTATCATAATATATAAAAGTAATAAGATTTTTTTTTTGTTTTAATATAGTATTTTCGTACACGAATGATTAACTGTTATGTACTTCGAAAATGTGTTAAATTTAATCATTCGTATTGCACATAAGTATGAATATGCGTTATTAACTGTACCCTTACCGGACAGTACGTTGTTCTCTTTCAAATATCCTTTAAACGTACTTGTGTATGTTTGAACCGAATCACGTATTTCTTCTGTCGGTCCGTCGCCTCTACTGGTTACGAACATGTCATTTGGTATCTGAATTATGTCATTCTCAGGCAAACCTTGTTCGCTTTTACTCTTTGAGGTCTTGACAAATCTACATGCATGAAATACATAGTCGTATATTCCTTTTTATTGGCTGTATATTTCACTTCGACAAAAAATCTATGTAAGTGGAGATATAATACGGAAAACCGTAGAATGCGATTGTGGAAGTGAATAAATGGAACAACATATACTTATATGCCCCTGAACTCAGTGTCGTACACACTTGAAAATTTGGCGGAAACTAATAACGTGGCTATACAAGTAGCCAATCAATGGAGTAAAAAAGGAGTATAATAAAATAAAGCATCTATATCATAGCCTGTGCACAATAAGAAGAATAACTTCGACAAAAACAATCCTAACAGTTCGACAGTGCCCATACCAATAAATAGAAAATAACTGATTCAATCAGAACATTTTTTTTACCTATTTAGCAGGTGAGCGACAACTGACATCTCCTTGTCATTTCCGGAACCAGTCCACGTGTCCTCTGCAACCTTTCTAGCTTCATAATCTTTCCCGATGTAACCGATCGGAGCGCAGCTAAATAATCCAAATGCGTGCAAAGAAATTAAGAAAAAAGTGAAAACTTTAACCGACATATTTAACGGTATGCGGTTCGACGATTAACAATGTATGATAGAGTAGTAAATTATCGAATAGGTATTAACTGCATGCGCGAATATCAAACAAAATTATATCTGAATTCTATTTTACCGTACGATTACTTTACGCAAAAAAATAACAAGAGCAAAAAATCGAACAGTTAATATCATTAAGTGCGGATTTCAAATTATACTTTTTTTAACATAATCTGCTAGATACAGGGATATTGTTTATTTGTTGTTATTTTGTTGAAAAATAGTTTCGAGTAGAAACCGTTCTCGTGGCCAGATATGTATAAACATTTTCGCTCATTTTTTTTGTCTTACTAAGGTTATTTGTAGAACATAAATTGCTGCATCAAACGCAAATGTTTCATGCTTATATCAAATAGAAATAAGAAATTTATTGAAAATCGTAAAAAAAAAATTGAAATACAGTGTACAGTTATTATTATTGCGATATCGCTGTACGGTAAAATTGATGATGATTGAATATAATACTAATTTGAAAATGAACAGGTATGCATAATTTAGTATTATCTTTGATATTATAAATGTATTTACATAGTAAACTGTTTGAAATATAACGTTTCTCTAGTTTCGTGTGAATTTTCGCAATCATAATTAATGTTATTACACCACACATTAAATCGGCGAGTAAAACAAACATAAAATCAAGAAAATCGAGAATATGTTTGTAAGCAGATGTTTATAATATGCTGCGATTGAATAATTAGTCTTATTTATTAATGATAATTATTTATGCGAATGTTTATGCACTTTAAGTTCAGTAATTATATTTTATGGACTCAATAAAAATATATTAACTATGGTAATTATTATTATATGGTTAATGTCATATGTTGAATTTTCGATAAAATAACAGCTATTTTATAATTACTGATACATTTGTTTATTTGTTGATTAGTTATTTGGATGAGCAAAATGCCCTTCAAAAAATAAATACAAGATGATCAGTAGCATAGTATTTGAGTATTTGAGTAAAAAAAAAAATTCTTCTTCTCCATAATTCAAAATCTAGAATTATAATTATACTTTGTAAAAGTATAAAATAATAATTGAATACTGAAAATTTTTTTTAGCAAACATTTTATAATCTAAACAGCTTTTAATAACATAAAACGTGAACACTAACGATGGATTAGTAAAAACTAATGAATAACAAATTTTTATTTCCTAACAGCTTAAATGCAATAATAAGTAGTGAAAAAAATCTAATTGTTCCCAATAAATCTCGTGAAATTTATCATATGATTTATTTATTTATTTTTACTACATATATATGTACGCCCACGATTGTGCATGTATGAAAACACACGACTGCAAATGCGATCCAGTTATACGCGTATGTATATAAAAACGTGTTACGAGTAAGTCTACACACGAACAACTGTACGCACGCTGTTGACCCAAAAACAAAATATGATCCAACGTGGGGGGAAGGAGGGAAAAGTGTGGAAGAAGAGCAAACACTTCAAACAAAAACGCGTTTACGCCAGCACCACCCTTGCACAGTGCGTATTTCCATAGTGCTCCGGTGAGAAGTTATTGAAGTGTATTGTCACGAAGTCATTTGCTAAGGCAGTATTGTTGAAAGGGAATTTCGAACGGTGTACGACCGATAGGCACCTATTGTTCTCGCACGCCGATAATAATTAATAATAAAGATTGCGATCATAAAACGTAGTACCTACCTACAGCGAGACCCAGTTCACAGCCGTACACACGTACGTAATAATAACGTTATACACCGCTAACACACGTACCCGACTATATACGAGTATGTGTATAAATGCGCGCATTGTAGGCGACTTTCACGACCACACCGATCTGTAAAAGGACGAAACGAATTCACTCGTCGATGATGTACAAATATCCATATACATATACTTATTCATATTATAATTATATTATTCCGTTTACGTGTTAGACGCATTTTTTAATTTTTTTCTTTTTTTAAAAAAATTTTAGGTTTCAACATCAGAGGTTATTAGCATGTTATAAGGTTTTATATTGTATTACATAGTTCGCTTATACAGATATAATATGAGATTTTACATTTAAAATTTGCAATTTATTTATATTGTTAGAGTTAGGAAGTTGATTATCATCATCATGTGCTCTTCTGTGAGGACTTTTGCCATGTTGAGGGACATGTTAAGATTTTTTCATGCTCAGAGGAGTGATAAGAATTTCGTATTAGGGAGGGGATCACACCTTTTTAGTAAAAATCTGTATACTTTATATTTAACTAAAATTAACATTGTTCCGTATATCCCATATCCGTATCAGTGAAATTCCCATAAATATTGTCTCCGAAAAATTTTAAATACGTACACGAAACGAATATGTATGAGTCATAATGTGCCTTTGAGATGCCCCGTGAAGCAATGACAGAGGTTCATTATACATCCACATGAAACAAGAGATAATATTATAACCTCGTCGATATCTAATTTTATATAATGAACAAAGCGTGCACATTAATCTCAATGTTTGTACCTATCACAAGTATCTGGCCGATACCACGGTTGCTAGCCATTATCTTCTTATAACAATGAACGTGGATTGAACAAGTTTTATTTTAAAAATATGTCTCATTTTATATTTTACAGGCAATTTAACTGTTTGACTTTTTTTACTCTTATATTTTTCGCGTGAACTATATCGTAAGGTTTTATACATTTAATTTTCAGTTTCGTTTAATACCCTTATTAGTTGACGATGTGTTTATCATAAATATTGATCGTCCATCAATACCGATAAATATGATTTTTCAGGTTTTCATTTTTATGTTCATTTCTATCGCCGCGCTTAAACCATGTTCCTGCGCTGTAATCGGTTATATCGGAAGAAGATATGAAGCCAGAAGGGACGCAGAGACGACGCACGCCGATTCGGGTGATATCGGAAAAATAGCATCTGATCCACACAAAAGGTATTCTGGAAGAATAAATTTGATTTATTGTAAATCTATTTTTGAGCATCAAAATTATTAGATCTTGTGGTATCGTTGACAATAAATATAATAGGAACGATACGGACTCGAAATGAACGACACGGACTGCGATTCTAATTCCGGCGCTTTCCATTACCGCACAAACATGACATAATACTGCACGCAAAAATAGTACCTACGATACCGCACAAATGATTTAAATAAAAATGTAACTCAAACGTAATAATTTAAACAAGAATAATGTTTTAAGTTTTTTCGATTCTTTCGTATACTACCATAGTCATTTTGCTTGTTGTTTTTCGTTTTTATCAATAATTTTTTAACCTGTTATCTATCATATGTTGCGTGTCATAGTTTTCGCGTCTGCATAACGTTCCGTATCGTGTGTTCCGCAGCTTGATTGACTATGGCGTCTATCGTTTACGTGTGCTGTCCTCCCGGTACGTGCGTGCAGTCGTTAATCAATTCTTCGTATCACGTTTTCACACTTTTTCGATTACGTTTTGCGTATTATTTAAATCCAGTGGTTAAGCTGATGGGGGACGGAGTACCCCTTCTTATTTACAGTATGATTATACGTCCCCTTTAATTTAAGTCTCCTAAGTTCAAGGGGACGCTTAAAAAAAATGTATTGTAATTTTATGTTGCATGTTAATTTTAAAAATGTATTAAATAGCTTATGCAAACACACACATTGATTTAACATCGAATTTAAACGTATTTTATTTCGTGCGAATAATCTCTGCGTTTCTGAATATGGTGAAGTTTAATGTGATAAGTGATTATTAAATAATAAATTATTGTGTAATAGTGTGTAATCCATATTCACACTGTGTCTAATTATAGATACCTGGTCGCTCGTGTAGATAACTTGAGAACACGTACACGGGCTATACGTAGGAACTTACAAACGCGAAAATACCGGTCACCGAGACACGCAATAACTGACATAAATCATAATTCATAATACTATTGATATTTAATGCTCTAATATTGATGTGCTATTGAGAATGGCTATGATAAACAGTTGTAACTTATGATTAGAGCAGAGGACTTGTAGCTCTAAAAAAGCTCTAAATATGCAAGCACTTCTGCACTTAAAAACCTCATAATATGTATTTAAAATATGCACTTAAAATTTATTTTAGTCTTTTTATTTAAAAGTATTAATTAAGTAATTAAGTTTAATAGTCATAATAATTAATAAAAAAAAAAACAAATCAAAATATATTATATACCATATTCAAATAATCAAAACACATTTTACTTAATTTTTTGTAAAGAAACGACGTTTGATCATTATCGTTTTTAGGAAAAATATGTGCCTGCGGACAGTCAAAAACCATATTATACGACAAAAACTAAAAATAAATACATTTTTATTCAAACATTTTGACTGTGTTGTTTGAAATAAATATGTCACTTTGGAAAAAATCGTTTTATGTTAACTATGTCTCAATAAGTATAAAATAGCGTATAAAAGCGTAAAATATGCCCTAAAAACTAAAAGGACTCAAACTATGCATTTATATGAAAAATAAAATTTCAAAACTATCTTTGTGAAATCATGAAATGTATTTGTTTCGTACTCTGCTATTTTTGTGACTATGCAAAACAAATATGCAAATGTTTCAAGTCCTCTGCCCTACTAATGAGTAATGACTAATAAACAATATTATTTAATACTTACCAGTTAGTGAGTTTTCATTTTTGTTTTTGCTGGTTTCTTAAAAAAGTTTGATTCGATATAGACTTTGAAGGAAGCACTCGGGAACGCTCCTCAACTTTTGGTGACCTTAGTTTCCCTCAATATTTTTCCACTGTTTAAAGTGTTTTTCAATTTGACTTAATTTGTTTAGTTAAATCATATTTTAACCAAGGCACAATCTGAACCTAAATTTTAATTACGATTATAATAATAATTATAGTCGCAATTATACATCAATACGATTATATATCTATAGTTGTGGAATTAACCGTGCGACAGTAAGACACTGAATTTATTGACAAAACGATAATTTCAGATTTGAAATTGGTAACTTGACTGATTCAACTCATTACAGGCTTAGAGTTCTATTGTCTCAATACAGTTTACTACTGAATTGCCAAGTCACTGATTCAATTCATAAAATTCGCTAAAAAAAAAGTCGACACACTTATGAACTAGCCATCACTAATTAGATACATATTATATGTTTAATATTGAGTCCCATGTGGGACCCAAATTAGAAAATCGAGAAGTGATGATAATGCATTTTTGAATTTGTCCACATACGAATATAATATTTTAAAGTTTTATATGATAAAAAATTAAAAACTAGCGGAACGTAGTGACCTCTTGTTAAACCATGTATTTTATTATTCTGAAATAATGTTTTCAATAATATGTACCGCCGGCTACAGAGTTTTTGAGAAATAATAAATTTATTTTATAAGCTACAATTTGTATTTCATACATTTAAAATCAAACTGCTTTTAGTTTCTGAATAGCATCAGTTGTAGATGATGGAACGGTTTGTAAAGTTTTTAAATTTCTTGATACATGGATTTTCGAAGACCATTTATAACAGAATAACATAACTGGAAGTCTTCACAACACTCGATAAATTATTTTTTAATTATTTTTGTTAGCTTTTCGTGTACAATTTCAATAGCTTTACGGAAAATAACTTTTTTTTTAATTGTCTTCATTGAATTGGTAATGTTTAATATTACTGCGAACTAAAACCGATTTTATTGTTGGTGATAATTAGAGCTCAGAAGTTGTAAGAGCTAAAAAAGACAAAATATGCACGAAAAAATTGCAAAATATGCACGAAAATAATGAAAAATATGTATTAAATATGCAAAAAATTGAATAAATACACAAAAAAAATATGCTGAAATTCAAAAAAAAATAAAAAAAATACACATCTGATGTTGTTAATAATCAATAATATACACAAAAACTATTTATAACTTAAAAAATATCTAGTTGGTTGGCATTTTGACGATAAGGTAAAAAGTACTTAACATAAGTATTTCGGCATTTTAACGTAATAGACTAAATGTATATGACACATCGTTGTTATTAAATGTATTGTTGACTATGACTATTTATTGTTTTATGACGATGGCATTAAATATCTTCGTTGATAATTTTAAATTTTATGTATTCAATATCAATTGAAATATACAAACGAGGAAAATAAAATTTTAAAGTTTTTAAAATTTTTTTTAGAAAAATATGATAAATGCATAATATGAGTACAAAATCAATGAAATATGCTTTTTTTTAGCTAAAATTGATAAAATATGAATTATGAGTTATATAAATTTTCAATTTTTTAACTCATCATTGTTTAGTTCAGATTTCTAGCTTAGTCTGCTATAAATTGGGAACATATTGAACAATATACAATTCTTACAATTTCCGAACTCTAGTGATAATTGTTTTACTACAAGTTTTTTGCGTACATTATCAAACAATATCACTCGAACTTTTATTATTTCTAAAGTAACGAAAGTTATACTTGTCAAAATTGATAGAACTATTTCTACGATTATTTGTAAAAAGTATAAAAATTATATCGATTCAATTTTAAGTATCATGAGTGATGGTTTCAAAAACAAAAACCAAATTAAAACTCACTGCAAATTTGTACATTGTGGATACAATCTTTGACAGATAAAGATTAATAATTTGGTTATGGATTATTGTGAATAAACAACAATAATCTCCAAAAACATGCGTGTTCAGTTAATGTCACAAAAAAAAAAAACTCATTTCAAAGAACAAAATAAATGTCATGTATGATTTGTAAGTACGTAAAAGGTTGTAGGTTCGTGAAAGTAATATTTTTTTTCTTTTGTAGATTATTTTTTTACAAGTATATCTGCAAGTCTACCTGTGTTCTTTAGAAAATACTGATTTATATATTGAACCAAACACTATTCCAAACAACGCCATCTTTAGAAATAGAAATTCAAATTTTCAAATCTGTTCTGAAAATTCATCTTTTTGCATTTCGAGGACAATTTTTTTTCTAATCTTCCTATTAATTTTAAATTTCTCCTCTGCAACTGATTACCACCCATACGTCGTTATCGGACAGTGGGATGTGCAGTATTTTGCATATTTTTGTGGTAACAGACGACGTCCTCTAATTCGTATGTTTGCAGATATATCAGGAGCCAAAAGGAAAAAGACAAAACAAGTCCCCAATACGAGGTTATTGAAATACCAGATGATATATTCGTAACCTGTAGAGGATGCAAGCCGACTGAAGAGATGTGTTTGAATACAATGCTAAGTGTGACGAAAGAGGAGTCTACGACCACAATCCAGTAATGATACGTGTATTTATTATTTTTAATAAGTGGGAGCTCTATACATAATAATATATTTAAGCTGCTTAGTGTACTTATATCTTGTGATACGCACAAATCGATAAAATATTACTCGTTTTTACATTTACAATTCAATTCGTTATTACAGCTCGACAAAAGCGACTACCACCCGCAAACGTGAACCGGACCAGCGTTTGCATGAGAAACAGTCGCCACGAACTCGACCGACGGAAAAGCCCAACCGCTGTTCAAATCAAACAACGGCAACGATTACGAGTATTACAAATTTAACTACGAGTACTACGAATTCGACTACGAAATTGATAAAGTTTACCACTAAACCATCAACCTTAACTTCGAGGCGAACGACTACTAACCGATTGGATAATCCATGTAACGATGACGAATTGCATGCGAGCCAGTCGCATACAACCCATTCGGCAAAAAAGCCCAGTCGATGTTCCAAGGAAACGATGAAGACAAAACTGACAACCATGACAACGAAACGAATTACAAGTCAAACGACGAAAAGACGGACTACGGCGAATCAGACAACGACTTGGAGACAGATGACTAGCCTACCTAATGATCCGTGTTGTAATGATGAGGTGGACGAGTGGCGATCACCTCCGAAGCATCCGACAGAAAAGCCCAACAGATGCGCTAAGAAGCAGATACCGAAAGGCGCGATGACTGATCGACCAGATCGGTGTTCCTGCGATGAGTGCAATCGTGAACAGACGATCGATAAAAAGTCACCGATGGATCAAAAGCCGACTACACGTAAAAAGCCGTCGTCAGTTAGGACTACATCGAGCTCGAAGACCATCGATTTGCTCACAACGAAAATGAAATACACCACAGATCCGGAACCGAAAAACCATAAGAAATTCAGCAGAACAACCGAATATTCGCCGTGCACCTGCAAATCTTGTGTGATAAACAGTGATGGTGACGATGAATAGTGAAAGTGTTATCGACATTTGGATATCGTAGCCCTACACCCCTACGCGATTTTCCATAGTTGAAGAATATTCGTATAATGATTTAATAACATGTTTCAGGGTCATGTACTTTATACTTTAGTAATGGTTACAGTACGACTTAAGATGGACCAGCGTTTAAACGAGAGCCAATCGCCACCACCGACGCAAAAGCCGAACTGATTTTCAAAACAGACGACGGCGTCGACTATAATAACCAAAAGAGAAAAGGCGTAGTCTCTCGTGATAATAACATTCAAATATCATACGACATGTTCGTAACCTGTAATGGATTCAAGCCAACCGAAGAGGTGTATTATGATGCGAAGCTAAGCGTGTGATGGAAAATCCACAATCCGTTTTACATTTATTAATATTTTTGACTGGCTGTTAAATTTAATATACTTAGGCTATATTATTTATTCATGTTTCTACACACAAGCATGTACAAGTTATCAAATTAATTTCAAGTCAAATATGGAATTATAGTTAATTGTGTAAAATACGTTTAGAAACCTCAAATTTAAGTGATGATTTCTAACTTGTTTGGTTCTATTATAATAACTTAATTTGTCATTACTACAATAATACCTCCTAAATAATGAAAATTTATTCAATGTAAATAAAATATATTTATTGCCATAGTAATTATAACTGTGTAAAATTCATTTCAAATTATTACATTCACTAAACGTACATTTTTTTGATTATTGTGTACAATACGTAATGTTTTAACAATTTTTATCGTTTGGAGAATAATATAAGTTTACTATACACGTATACTTTGATCGTTGTTTGTTGGTTTGCACAAATGTGTGCATGTTAAGTCAACCGTGACGTCGTCAGCAAACATTAAATCAATTGTTCTTTAATCGAATTATTGTCGACAACTTTGGTAAAATATTCGAGTAAGATTTTTAATTTTTATTTCATTTAGCGTCAACTATATTATCAATGTTTTCGATGACTGTCATTTGTAAGTGCTCGCCATAATATTTTGGTCAACTTGTTTGCTTGTTTAACGAGACGTGTAATCTTACTTATCACGAGTAATGAAAACAGAGATACAAAAAATATAGGTTATTCAAATAAGAAATGTACAACAATAAAAGGTGAACCTGTGCACGTGTAATCGAAAGTTCCCAACTGCGCATGACGAAATCACAAGTCCCCGTTGTGAAACGTGCAGAGACGAAAATGACAAAACCACGTTATTCACTATGGCCGCTTGTGATTTTTCCATAAATTTAATGAAATCGAAAACAGTCGATTGCGCGTGTCAATAATTACCAACGGCTTAGCGGGATGCACAACACTGGTTTCTGGATAAATGCTGCAAACGGGAACAGAAAAAGGGTGTCGTGCACATCACGATGATAAGAAAACGAGAGTGTTGATTCTGATGGCATTCACCGCGAAAGCTACGGCCGCCGAATACCATAACGAAGACAAATGTACCACCACTACAAAACCAAATACGAGAACTTATGAAATTACTTACTTACGGAAAACTTGGCGACACTGAGAGTATCGCACCAGCTATTTCACGAATAACATGATCAAAAATATGAAAACTATGAATATCGGACATAGGCGCACGAGCGCGATGATGACAGTGTAATCGCTGGTGATAACGCTACTACCGCTGTGCATCGCGAGAAAATGTCAAAGATTATGAAAGCGTACACAAAAAAAGGCGGGAGATTCGAAAAATGTTATCGCTGTACGAACAGTCATCGTATACACCATCGACAATCGGTAGTGTTAACGTATCGGGAAAACATTACGAAAGTCTCTTATACGTATATCTTTATTTCACGGTATATAATTGACGGAAAAACGACGAACGTGAGGTTTGAATAAAACGCCCTCGGAATCACTCGGGATTATAGGTGGTCGACTCGGCGGCAGAGACGGCGGTGGGAACAAACCGATTTTCGTCTACACGTACCGACTGTATTTTATACGTTTTAATATATTCTGTGCGTGATCGCTGTAACGTTTAAAAAAACGAAACGGTAAAAAAAAAAATCAGAAAAATAAAAACGACAGTTGTTGTTTTGGAGCACGGAAAACACAGGAAGTCTGACTTGAGTGTGTGTGTGTGTGTGTGTGATTGTATTTTTCGGATATACGTTTATATATATATATATATATATATATATATATATGTATACGCGCACGTACGTTGTACCTATATAATACGTGTATACCTGGGTATACGTGTAGACCGGTGTTGCGAGCGGTCTGGACACCACAGTCGGTAGGTCGGTCGTCGGTCGGTCGCGTCGCTGCCGTCGTGGTAGTCGTCGTCGTCGACCCCGAAATCGCCCTCGGCCAATTCAACCAGCCTGACGTCGGCGGAAGTCGTAAAGGAAACGAAATTTCCATATTATCGGGACCCACAATCGTCGGTCAGACGGAGCGCGGCGGTCGCGGTGTGTATAATGTAGCGTACGGAGACACGTCCAAAATGCCGGTCATGATCGTAACGTTTATTTTGATATATATTATACGTACACTGCACCCTGTATATATATATAAATATAAAAAATACGTAACCCCCTTCTCCGCACCCGTTCCGCACCGTGAACGCGCACGTCTTGCTGTCAAAGGACGACGCGGATGACGAGGGCGCGATCGCGCGACCGAGTGATTTAGAATTCAAGACGTTTCACAGCCGTTTTCTAAGAAATGACAGACTATACAATGTGTGTGTGTATATATATACACGCCATGACGAGGACATCGTCTTACGCGCGTACGACGCTTTGCAGGACGACGGCACGTTTTACCTCAATAAAATAAATATATATACGTTTATAT
The DNA here is from genome assembly GCA_034509805.1 of Sipha maydis. Classification (NCBI taxonomy): domain Eukaryota; kingdom Metazoa; phylum Arthropoda; class Insecta; order Hemiptera; family Aphididae; genus Sipha; species Sipha maydis. The sequence goes on along the minus strand of JASXSY010002376.1, from coordinate 76,249 downwards.
ACGTGCGAACGTCGTCGCCCTCTCCGTTCGTAAGAAATCTCGGATTTACCTTAAAATCGGTACTCGTATACCATATATATATATATATACATAAACACGTGATAAACTGCTAGTCACCGCAATGATATTTCGCTCGGAAACGCGTGATGTCATTTTTTTTTATTTAGTTTTTTTTTTTTTTTTATCGAGCACAATTTCGTCGAAAAAAAGTACGGGCGAAAGAAAATTATAAAGTTCTTCGGAGTATAATATTTCTAAGTTATTACCCCAACATTATTTAAAATAACATGATGATGCAGACGACCCGTGTCTCTCGACTTGATGTCGACGGTCTGTGTCGTCTGCACCCCGTGTACGGTTTAATGCAATAATTTGCGTCTTGTTTTCCGACATCACATTACAAGTGCCTACATTTGCAAATCGTAGTGGGAACGTACAATAACTATTGTGATCCAACATGAGACGGATTTTAATACTTTTGATGTTGTAAGCATTAGACTCTTGAGGTGTAGCCGTTTTTCATTATTGCCAACGATACGTATTATTCTTATAAAGCCGTAGAGATAATTAAATGATTTCTATAGCCGAGTGGAGAAAAAAAATGTCTATAAATTAATGCTATGAAAATAATCCATACGTTCATATCATTTGTTCGTCGCTTAATCGATTTCCGACGCAAGATTTAAATATATGATACGTTCATTTTTACGCGGTGGTTAATTATTTGTGTGCTTAAGTTTTAAATCCTAACGTGATAACACAGCATTACGGATTCAACAATTATTCGTAAATATGTCTATTAAACCTATGTAGAATATTTGCACGTGTACGCATTTAACGGGGTGAAGCGTGCATGTGAGCACTTGAAAATAAATAAAAATAAAAAGTTAATATGTTATAGTAGATACAATTAAAATTAAACGTTTCACTATTTACTTTATTTTTAAACTTTTAACAATAACAATAATAAAAAATAACCGGATGGGCCTCGCTCTGCTGTACAGTTAGGGGTGGAGTGCACCTCGCTTATAGGATAGGTCATTATTATAATGGATTTGTTAAATTTGAATGCAATGATAGATATCATTGTATACGAATAACGATTCTGAACGGAGTTCATATGTTAGTCTAGAATATAATACAATGTTATTTATAAATATTATATAAGTATATTTTATTTTTAAACGAAAAATTTAGAAAAACCGAAAATTTAAATTGTCTATAAATAAGTCAAAATATGTCAAAATACTTTGAAATTTTAACCATGTATAGAAAACGTCAATATAAAGATTTAATGATAATTTCAAGTTGTTGCGGTTTTTCGTTTTTGAGTTAGGGCATTTTAAAAAAACCGATATCATTTGTCAGTCTAGAACATTCTACATTATATTATATTTTACATGTAATTTTATGTCAATATTCGATGTTCAAACGCTTATAAAAAAAAATTGTGCCTATGGATTTTAATAATTTTTGAATGACATTAAGAACTACTTCTGTGGAATCTTCGATTAAATTTTCAAGTATTTTGAAGAAGCCAAATTTTTTTTATCACCGATTATAAAAATAAAATGTAAAAAAATCGAATATTTTAAATGACTATAAGTGGCTTAAAAATCAATATAATATTTTGAAAAATAATATTGCATAAAAGAAATACCAATCTTAACAGCTGGTAGAAATTTCAAAAATCTGCGACTTATACTTTTTGAATTATAACAAATATTTAAAATCGTCTGAGAATAAATCGCTATTTTATGCAATTTCGTAAATATTTAAATTTCAAACAGTCGTACAATTTTTTCCTCTTAGTCTGGTAGAAATTTTTTTAAAGATTTTTGAAGAGTAGCTCATAGATAACCTAGTGTTAAAATTTTGAACCTTAAGTATGAACAAAAAAAATTTTATGAATTTTTATCTACAAAATAACATGCAAATTATCGTGATTTTTACACATTTTATACAAATTTGAGAATTAAGGGCTTATAAAAAAAAATTGAGTTAACCGATCACCGATATTTTTTAGTTACGATAAGTTTAACTTATTATAAACCTAGTATAAAATTTTCAAGAGTTTTCGCTCAATCAATTAAATTTTATAGATGTTTAAAAACAAAAATTTAACAAAAATCGAAAATATAAATTGTCTATAAATAAGTCAAAATATGTCAAAATACTTTGAAATCTTAACCATGTATAGAGAACGTCAATATAAAGATTTGGTGAAAATTTCAAGTTGTTGCGGTTTTTCATTTTTGAGTTAGAGCATTTTAAAAAAAACCGATATCTTTGTCAGTCTAGAATATTATACAGTATATTATATTTTACATGTAATTTTTTGTCAATATTCGCTGTTCAAACGCTTATAAAAAAAAATTGTGCCTATGGATTTTAATAATTTTTGAATGACTTTAAGAACTACTTCTGTGGAATCTTCTATTAAATTTTCAAGTATTTTGTACGAGCCAAATTTTTTTTATCACCGATTATAAAAAAAAAATGTAAAAAAATCGAATATTTTAAATGCCTATAAGTGGCTTAAAAATCAATATAATATTTTGAAAAAAATATGACATAAAGGAAATACCAATCTTAACAGCTGATAGAAATTTCAAAAATCTGCGACTTATACTTTTTGAATTATAAAAAATATTTAAAATCGTTTGAGAATAAATCGCTATTTTATGCAATTTCATAAATATTTAAATTTCAAACAGTCATAAAATTTTTTCCTCTAATTCCGGTAGAAATTTTTTTAATGATTTTTGAAGAGTAGCTTATACATAACCTCGTGTTAAAATTTTGAACCTTAAGTATGAACAGAAAAAATTTTATGAATTTTTAACTACAAAAAAACTTGCAAATTATCGTGATTTTTACATATTTCGTATAAATTGTAACTTTGAGCACTTATAAAAAAAAATTGTGACTTACGATTTTAGATTTTTTTTTATCAGTTAAGGAACAACTTATAAGAAACCTTGTATTAAATTTTCAAGATTTTCTAGGCAGCCAAAAAATTTTTATCGTTATTTAAAAAAAAAATACTTAAAAATATTGAAAATTTCAATTGTCTATAAATAGCTTAATAAAAGTCAAAATACTTTGAAAATTTAATGGTGTATAGAGAACGCTTATCTAAACATTTGGTGAAAATTTCAAGTATTTACATCGATTAGTTTTTGAGTTACAGCAAAATAAAAAATTTGATTATGTCAAAAACTGGTTTTGCGTAAAAACTCCCGTTTTTCCCAAATTTTTTTATGGTTTTTCCCGTCGCATTTAAAAAATATTGGAAATTATTAACTTTTGACCCCCCAAAGTACCAAATAGATTCACTTTCCTTTCAGAAAAGTTGCTACATAAGGCAATCGAAGCATTTTTACTGTCCCAAAACGTGTCGACAGACACAAAAAAAAAAAAAAACACACATCATTGTAAAATCAATACATTCTTCACTCCGTTCAGAATCTAAAAATTTGTTTATAATATAAGATAACAATCTTGATGAACAAAGACATGTTTTGGTCGTCAGCCGTTGCGTCTGACGGTGGAATTTATTTCCATTCTAATAATATTTGGTATTGACAGAGTCGTGCAGTGTGATGTGCATGTTCTTACATGAGCTAATAGATCCGATATACGTTCAGTGTTGTAGAAGGGGCTTCGTATACATACACAATTTGTAAGCGCTTATGATTTTACATACACCACAGTACCCAACGGTTTATTATTTTTTTACCGACAAGGCAAAGTTGGCCGCGCGGCTGCGTGCATTTGTGCGAAGTTTTTGGATTTTATTTTTAGATTCGTAGATATTTTGTGTTGGCACATCATATATTTACAATAAATCTATTTTGCTATTAAAATGGATTTGTCTTTTTGTTCTTAAAATATTAATAATCATTGTTAATGCGTTATTAAACCATAATTAGTAAAATTGTTTTGGTAGTATACTTTTGTTGAGAAACAGAATATTTTAAATAAAGTTAGAATAACTTCAAAACTTTAAATTTGAAAACAAAATGTATTAAATATTGTATTTTAACTTTTCATACTACAATGGTAACAAATGGATCTGGCTGTCGGGAAATTCAAAAATTACAGTGTTTTGTCGAAATATGTTTGCAACGATTTGAATAATTTTTATAATTCAAAGTATCTTCATGAAATAAGTTTTTCACATATTGAGTCATTAAATAACTGAAAATAATTTGATAACGTAAGAATAGAAACATGTATCAGTAAAGTGTATAAATAATATTTTGAAAAACATAAGAAGACTGTAAAAATAATAAATGTGTTCTAAAGCAATTTATTGGTAGGTGTATATAATAAAATTATAATTTGTATATACATTTTGAAAAGTTAAAAAAAAATTAAAGTTAAATTTACAGGTATAACAAAAAAAAGATTTACATATATATTTTTATCAATAAAATGTAGTTGACTGTAAAATCATGAGTACAATTATATTTACTATTCACTAGTTTTTTTTGCTTACACCTTATCATCATTCACGTTACGCCACTGACTTATTATAATATGATTTAATGTAACTGTAACAAACTATACATAGAAAAAATAAATTCATACTGTACTTAATGTACAACTTTTATAGCTTCAGTTCTTATCATTTCTCGATAAGCTTGTCCAGATATTGAGTTTGAGTTATAAAAACTTGCGGGATGAAGTAAACTCTTTGAAAACTAAGGCACCAAAACATAAACTTCGAAATCTTTAAGAATTTATTCAGTACACTATTTTTTGGAAAAACAGTACTTTGTATTGTTTCTATTTATCAGTTTTCTTTTTATCGTATTTTCCCTCACGCAAACCGGATATCCGGCGGCCGCGTTGGGTCTGTAACGAAAGCCTGTAATCAATTAAAAAAAAACTCAGACTTATAATAACAAAAAATAATCCCGATGGGGAAAATAACAGAGTGAATTGACAAGGTTCCAGTCGAAAAAACTATAAAATGGGCAACAGCTATCTGGTAACGACCATTAACTCTTAATATGGTTTATTTTTTTTGTAATCCCGTGTGGTGAAAATCGTAATTACATATCGTTACAGTTTCTTGAGTTTCCGAAAAAAAATCCAATTACGGTTGTTCTGTGTTTTTTTTTTTTTTTTGAAAACGTAAAAAATAATAATAATGGAAAACTGTTAAAGAAAACAATTACATTATGCTTACATAGCGAAATGTGTTCACCCTTCTCGCCCATTTCACCTTTCTGTCATAATATACAGACATACGAAATGGAAACGTCGTAATATTCAAATTTCTGTGCAGAATTGGCGCGTAGTACTACGACGAGTCTTGTGTATAATTCCACTAAATTTAAGAACAAAGCCTCATATTACACACAATATAAGACGACCTGATGAAAAAAGAAAAGAAAAAAGAGAGAAAGAAAAAACCTCTTGATAAAGAAAGAAAATACGAAAAAGCGCTTTTGCTAAAGGAAAGTAGAAAAAAATAAAAATAAAAAATCTATTTCGCTTCTTTCGCCCTCTGCGCGCGCTCTCATCCCTCGCCGACTCTTTTAGAAAGAAACAAGGTTTCACCGCCCTTTTCCTCTACCCGCAGCGACTGTTTCCATTTAGGTTTTAGATCTCTTCTTTCCATACACCCTAATGTTATTTTGTTTTGTACGGTTGTTATCAATTTGCATAATCTACCCCACTGTGCATACACACACATACACACATATACACACGCACATGCACGCGCGCGTACAGACAACCCAGCCAATGTTGCCACTAGCCCGTAGTCTACTTAGACTTTATGCATGTAACGCGGGAGCTTCCATCGTACCCGAGTAAAACTTCTGAAAATCGAGGAGTTTTTTTTCCTTCTTTTTTTCCGCCTCTCGTCCCGAAATATCAGAATTCAAAAACGTCTCGCGCAATTCCAGAAAGCGTGTACACTTTTATTTATTTATTTTTTTTAATACCCGCAGAAAATCTACACGATTCATGTTACATCGTCGTTTCATTAACTCGTTTCTTTTTTTTTCGAGCGTTCGCTACACTTTTAAAAAAGTATATATTCACTCGAAGGGTGGTTATTCAAGAAGTTTGGTATGCTAATTCACACCGTTCTTTTTCCCACTTTATTTTATTTGGTCAAGGTACAGTAAGTCGTAGCAATAAGAAAAATTATTCTGAAATTGAAACGGTTTTGGATACGAAAAAAAAAGAAAAAAGTAAAATAAATAAAATATTCATTGGTGAAAAAATAATTCCACCGAGTCACTAAACTGTCTAAACCCATTATGTCCAATTATTTCCATTACTCTTGTACCTTTAGTGTTAATAATTCTTGATCTTGAAATACGTTTCACTGGTTTTCTGAAGTCATTATATAACGGAAAACATACGAAGAAAGTTAGTAAGCAACATTTATTGGTCATTACCAATGCCCCAGTTAATGTGCATTAATTATATAGTTCATTAAAAATAACAATCGTCGATTTTTTTTGTCCTCCCAATACCGAGGTTAGTCGTGTTGTACAATGCGATAAGTTTACAAAAAATTGTTAAGTACCTTATACAGAAATTCAATTTATATATTTATAATCAAAATAATGAGTGATTCTCGGATACCGCTTATTTTTTAAATTTTTAGTCATTGTCAAAATATCATAATTTTTCCGCTTTGGTTATTAAAAAAAAAAAAATGTCGATAGCTGGAAATGAAACACCCGAATACTTAATGTTTACAGAGCGAAGTGTACAAAAGTTCTTTTAATTATTTAGTGAGTAGCCCTCAACCAGGAGCGTAGTTAGAAATTTCATCAAGATGAGGTGTGGGGTAGCCAATTATTAAAACATATTTTTTATCCATTGTTCTTAATACGTCGTAAGCCAAACATAATACAAGAAAAATATTTCATAAGTGTTGCACGACGACTCATTACATTGCGTATAATCGTAGGAAATATAAATGACTTATATGTACACCGAGTATACACGTAATTACGTAATATTATCGGAACACTCTAAACCGGATGTTACTACGTTATTTCCATGATAAGCTCGAGAAAAACAAGTTATTTGTAAACTTTTAGAACATCTGTGTCCGTTTCTTCCCATATTTCAAATTTCGTTAAAAATTAATATATTAGTTAGTTATGTACAAGGTGGAAATTTCCCACTACCACCCCTTGGCTACACTCTTGCCCTCTATCCCTCTACAATACCGATATACTTCCAACAGAAATTAATTTATCGAATTGTCATGGAAAATAATGATGAAAAAATAATTCTACCCAAAATAATGTTGTATTTTATGCGTGCGTGCATGCGTGTGTTAACGAAACGAATAAATCCGATAAATACAAGAATAAATATTTGATTAATCGTCTTAAACACACACGCACTTACATACTCACGCCTACACATACACGTTTGTACACATTTATAAAATCGCGGGCGTGTATTGTTTTTTTAATCTAACGATGTTGGTGTGGAAAATCTCATTCTATGTATGTAATTGTAGAATTTCAAACACCCCCGCTGTGTAATCAGAGCATCTAATTAAAAAGAAATGATTTTCGAAAAAAATCCTGAGAAAATACCACGTCCTTGAATCCACGACACACGTTTCGTCTCGTAACATTAACGAATGCGAACGCGTGTGTCTGTGTACACTCACATAGGTAGTATTATTAACATTTTAGGTTTTCTCATAATATAAATCTACTCGGTATGCTACTGTGTAGTATTAATAGAAAATCATTATACTTTATTATGATGCAACAACTTAGTATTGCATAGCATTTTCAAACTATAAGAACTAAACGTTTTTGCTTAATCGAAAGAAATGCGTTCGCCATCGTAGTAACAAAATATATTCGAATTGTTTTAATTTTTTTATTTAAATTTGTACACCGTTCGTATAGCAAAAAATACCTACAGAAGTCAATCGTAACCGCAAAAAGAAAATATATAACGACTGTTTTTATTTTTTCAATTATATTCGTTCTAAAAATATATTCCAACGCAACTGTTTATGCGCTAATTCTCTTGTAACCGAAAATAATTTACTGAAAATAAAAAAATATCAAAGCATTATGTTATCACGTGATTACGATTTACTAGTATGTATTACATAGGATAGCCGGACACCGTCCAGTACTAAGCTGAAAAATATAAATTTTCCGTTTTAATTGTAACCGTAGAGAAAACCCCATAATTTTTCGTCCGGATTTTCGTTTCGAATCCAATTATACAAACCGTACCACTTGTAAGCGCGTCCGTTATATATATATATATATATATATATGTATGAAATGTATTACGTAATTTTTTATTTTAATGACCACGACGATTATCGCTCGTGTAGACACGGTGGCCGGACGCGAACTACGGGACCGTTAAAAAACGCGCGTGTGCGTATACACCTAAATATTATCTATCATCGTGACGAAAAAAATAAAAATAAAAAATAAACGCAATAATTTTCCTTTTCCAGAAAACGAGGAAAACATTCTGATAGTACAAAATAAAAAAATAAAATAAAAAAAGGTCACTGGACGTCCATTTTGTATTATTCTTTTTCGCCGACCACAAAAACGGTCACGGATCAGACGTCTTGTCACGGCAAGGTGAATCGAGAATAGGCGTATCTATATATATATGTACGTATTGTATTGTTATTATTATATTGTTATTTTCTTCTTCCATGGACACTGGATCGCCGTTCCGTGACGGGATTCCTTAATTACCCTTGCCCGCCGGATAATTAGCCGGACGCCATTACTACACAAACGTGTACATAAAGTTACATATAAATGTATATAATATACGACCGAGTGGAATCGTCTATGTGTGCGTGTGGGTGGGTGGATGTGTATAAGCGTGTGTACCCGACGGGTTTCGAAACGAGGAAACACAATAAAATAATACCAGGTCCTGCGGCGTGTACGGATGAAAAAACAATATTATAAATTGTTTACGTACATGCTATTTTTTATCGTCGTTTACGGTCATCACCGCCATCGCGGAAACAAAAAGACAATTGTAACAATTAATTGAACGTAATATGCATATCGTGTGGCACAGCGTTATGTAGTGGTCCGCGCGCGCTGCACCCGAGTTGTACCTGCGTAAACCACGTTTATGGGGCGCGGGGATAAAAAACAAAATACGAACAACGGTAATGTGCGAAAACTTATTCGGCAACTGAAAAAACTGTCGAACCGCACGTGGTTCGAATCCGAACGATCGATAGTTGCTAGAATGCTGTTTTACAGTCATTGATTCCAATATACAGTCCAGCACAAACGTACTTAAACATAATATTGTCATACACGTGAGTGATCAGAATTTAATTTGATAACCGCGGTCTCGTCTTATGGATAAACAAAACACAAAACAATAAAACAAGGAAGTCTTATTTTCGCCACATATCTGTAGATTTTTTGTGAAAATCGCTGTCACATGATTATTCTGTATCGCAGCCGACCTCGGTAAACCAGAATTTTATCGTTTCCTTACGCAAACAGTATGAGAACAGTTGGTATTTTTCACTGAAAATATGTAACAACCTATAAGAACCCATATGAGTTTCTTCGTGTAAGTCTCTATATGCTAGTATAAAGTGAACGGACCTCGGGCTTGTAGATCAAATGGTCAATAATTTTAGATTGTATTGCTGATCTGCATCTATTTTTTTTTTTTTTTAATACTTGATGTTTTCCTAACATTAAATACAATTCCCACACTATACTGATAAATTATTTTTCTATTTCATGTAGGTAATTTTTGCTCTATTTTTAAATGAAATACTTTATTATTATCAAGATCTGAGTTAATTGGACGATTTCAAGTCAAATAAAGTATTCTTAATGACATTTTTGATGTTGTATAATATCGTTATACAATTCAAACTATCGCCAGGTATTCTATTAATTGACAATTAAAAATGGTTTTTTTAAATAATCTATACGCGTGTACACACACACACACTCGCACATATACTTATATTTATAAATGTGGAACAGTATACTTGTAACATTTTGTCCATCTTTACTAAACATGCTGCACTAATGCACAGAATCATGTCATTGCCGTACGGGTTTCGAATAGACTAATAATATTGTCATTCGTATTCGGTGAAGCGTCCGGACGAACTGATGATACTTCGGAAACGAGTACCATTTTACGCGTCCGTTTGACGTGGTCGGTCCTGCAGGTCCTCGGAGATATGATCCATTTTCGAGTCACCTACGGGGTCGAAAACCGAGACACTCCGCAGCGTCGTACCACGCGTCACCGTCGTCATGCGGACGGTAAAAGCGTTCAACCATCCATTATCTCAAACATGTTGATTGATACGCATACGTTATCCGCGTAACTGGTCCTAGGAGCGGACTGGTCCTAGGAGCGAACTTGGCCCGTTACGTACAATTGAATAACTTCCGTGACTTTGGATGTCGGTACTACTGCCATTCAGTGCATTGAAAAAGTTCTCGAATGCCCGGTATATAGGTGGGATTATTTCATCGAGTTCCAACACACGTGGCAAACGTACAATAGTAGTCATTTTGCATCAATGAATTATAAACATGCAACGTGTAAACATTTTATTATGTGTGAGTGGTACATGTGGGACACCATGACGACAACGTTCTGTACCAGACGCAGCGGCGGTTGGACGCGAAGATAATATTTGTAATATTATATTTTATATGATATTATGTACGGGAGTAATTATTATAGTATAACTGACTGCTACACTGTAATAGCATAACGATACCGTACACACACACACATAATGTACGGAGTATTATGTACCGGGTCTTATCGGTCCAATGACCGGGAAAACAATAACAGCGTTGTTTTAATACTTCAAACGTATTGGCGCGGGTCTAACAACTTTAGTCGTGCGACACGCTGCTGCGCAAAAGTCGCGAGAACGAAGTGTATGCGTATGTACTGTAATGTATACGTACACGGAATGATTTTCGGATCATTTAACAGCACCAGCACTGTTCTGCAGAGTTTAATGGTTTTTGCGGTGGACACGACGACGACACGTTTATGTGTGTTTGAATGTGAATGTATTTATGTACGCTCGCGCACAAGTGCAGGGTGAGGCGACAATTCCGATAGGGTTGAAAAACTTTTCTCTAGACTTTATTTAAGTTATACGCGGTAGATAAAAAGTCTTAAGAACTACATTCGCTAAATAATCGAATCGATACAAGCATAAAATAATAATACCAAAGGTTTTTGTCTGTGCGATAATGGTAATCTCATAATTTATTGTATATACCACGTTTACATACTTAATTTGTTTTTTCTCGTAAAATTAAGATAATTATTTATAACTAAGTTATCATGAATTAACATGTGTGGAGCAGTTGTTATATTACAATCAACTCATAAATTAATGTTTTTACACATCGACAACATATATTTTTTGCATTTCCAGTTTATGTGTTGCATAACAATTATTTCTGATTTACAACTACGGCCGTCAGATAATAGACAAGGTCTAGAAGGATTTGAAAATGGAAAAAAAAAGTATAAAGAAGCATAACTTTAGATAGAAAGATAGATAGATCTCATAATATTGGTCATAATTTCATCGGCATTATGTAAAAATATGAATAAATGGAGCGAGATCAAGACAACAATGCTATACAAAAAAATAAATAATTTTCAAACGTTTTTCAGTACATCGCAAGTAAAGGTTTAATAAGTTTTGTTTACGCATTAAGTAAGTCGATCACTGTTATTACAAATGTGCGCGTATTATACGGACTTTTTAAAATCCTAAAATTATTACCTACTATACTTTTCTGTCGTTCTCTATGGAAGTGGTTGGAAAAATCGTTCACAAGGCTCAATATACATCTAAATTTGAATTATATTTCTAACGCCTTACGTACATACGTACACGCAGACGAAGATGTTGCAACCTGAAATTTAATACAATCCCTAAACGAGTATCTACGCACACGTATATATATATATATGTAAAAAAGGGAAAAAAACAGAACAACAAAAGTCTTACCCCTCTTGTCCACGTCAACCCGACAGTCCAACCACCCTCTCCAGAGCTCTATGACGTATTTTCTACAACAAAGCCACATAGCATGCGTGCACGAACCCTGCAGCAGCGAAACCGTACCACCGCCACCGCATATTACAACGCGCGCGATTACCCCTCCACGGATTACCGATGTTTTCCTACCGCGGCCAGCGGAGGCGAGTTAGATATGTATAATATCTATATCTATATATGTATGCAGTATACACGCAGAGTGTTTGTACTTATGGTTATTGAAAAGCAGAAAATAAAAAACACACACAAACAAAAATGTATATACGCTCGTAATATCATACATTTACGTAACTCGTGTGTTTAATATATATAATTGTACATGTGTGCGCTAGTGTATTATTTCATGCACTCGGTTCGCGACACGTATTCTGGATATCCGTGTTGCCAAATCTGTTGATTATCATTCTGAGCACATCTCTGCATACATTAAGATATTTAACTAATGCGCTCGCGCGCTCGTGTGTGTGTGTGTGTGTGTGTGATATAGCCGGCTACACGGATATATCCGGTAAGGGACAAACGGGTATGTACACACGTACATAATTAAAACTGTTTTAAAAACAATCGTCTACAGAAATTAATAATATTTGTTTAAATAGTAGAGTGTAACAACTAAATTATTATATTATTATACGTAACGTGTTTATGTTGTAACGCGTGTGTATACGAACGTCATTCGCCTGCACTGCAACGCAACGCGAGAACATAATATCTATCGGTGGTAAATTTACGGGGGGGGGGGGTTTCTGGATGGGTTTTACATGAGGTCTGGACGATTATCTAAGTAGTATAAGTTTAGGCAAAGAAGAATAAAGAACACTGAAGGAAAACCAGAAAACGCATGCGTAAACGATGCGATGACAGACACGGAGAGTTCCTGGGGATAGTTCTGATGCTGTGTCAACCAAAATAATTTTGATGGTGAAACCTACAAACAGAATAGGTACGCGACATCCCGCACACGTAGCGGTGTGACATGCGACGCGGAATCAAAATTTGTCGTAAACGTGTTCGTGGTTTTCTGGTGGAAATTCAATTCAAAATAATCTATGCCAGTTTTAGTTGTATGCTAGTCTAAGAGTAGTGCAATATAAATAATGTTTTAGATGTATTGTAATCAATTTATATTTATTTCAAAATATAAGTGAAAAATAGTTTTTTTTAATAACATGTTTATTTATAGTACAAAAAAAAAAAAGTTTACATGTTATTATAAAATTATTTAAATATAACCTACAACTGCAATTCCACAAGTATTTACGTACACCGTGAAGTTAGTTGTAAAAATTAATAAAAAAAAAATAATTGGTCATTGTGTGTAAAAAAAAAAAACTTGCGTCACGGATAATTGTATTAATTCCGATGAATTTTTATGTAACAAGGCATTGACATAAACGAAAATGCAAAACCAGGATGCAGTGTCAAGTCGGCAATGTTCTTTTTCATCGCCAAATAAAACGAAGAATTGCTCGTGCTCGATAACATCCGAAGGATTATCATGGTCCGCGTAGTCCTCAAAGTCTTTACAGTTCTCAACACCCATGTAATCCACATCTAATATTAAACATTTGACCGGGTTACATAGGTCGGAACACGACGGCGATCGACTACGCTTACGGGTGGATGTACAAGAGGAGTTTTCGGCATCGTAAATTGTAATCGAGTTGGTTATACTCAATTTCTGAGATACTCGTCCGATTACTCGACCCTGACAAGGCACGTCGACGATTAGATATTTGTTCGGACGGTGCGGAGAGCATGACTGTGCTCGATAACGACTACGTTTCAATGCACCACCAGTAGGATTTGCGGAGCTTTTATAAATCGATGATCGCCAATGTTCCATTATCGAACATTCCAACCTCGGATATTTGAAAGGATGATCCGGAAACAACGACTGCGATCGAGAACGCTTCTCAGTGGATTTAGGTGTCGATGTTGCATCAGTAATATTCTTGGTAGAAATCGGGTGCTCGACTACTTGGGCGTCGTTTTGTTGTTCCCGAATTCTATATTTCACCGGCCGGCACGGAGAGGAAGAATACGGCGAACGACTACGCTTGAGTGTGCAGATCGAATTCTTACTGTCAGAGTTGTTAGTACCCGAAATCTCCGATGATCGTTCGGCTAGCCGGTTCTTACGGGACTCGTCTACAATCAGATATTTGACCGGTCGGTGGGGAGTGGATGATTGTGATCGATGACGACTACGTTTTGATGCACCGATAGGATTCGCATCTTTAATACATGCAGTCATCGAAGACCGCCAACGTCCAAAAGCCGGATTTTCCGTTTTCATATATTTAAAGGGACGGCCCGGAGAACATGACTGCAATCGACCACGCTTCTGGGCGGATGTTCGGGTCAAACTTGCATCATCATAGTTTCCGATAAAAACCGTAATATTCCGACATCCAAATTCCCGACCCTTGTAATGATACTCGGCGATTCTATATTTGATTGGCCGGCATGGAGAGGAGCAGTATGGTGAGAGACTTCGTTTTCGCATTGTTTGTGCTGGTATTTCCTTGAAAAATGTATTTAACGTACAAAAAAATGTAATGCCAGTGTTTAAAAAGGTAATTATTTCATTTATTTATTTATTTAGAGACCTAGGTCATAGGTCCTAGAATATTTAATATACAATTATATATAAACAAGTACATACCGATATTATTAGAGGTTGGATACCAATCTCACAACGCCGATACCGTCTTGAAACGAAGATGAAACTGAATACAAATGATAAACTAATAAATATATAATATATTAATAGAAACAGAAAAAAATCGATGTTTAGATAAATGCCGAATGTCAAAAATGGACTAACGATAAATTAAAAATGCTATTTCGTTGTTACAACTACGTAACCTACACAACCTACCTAAAGTAACAAATGTAAATCAATAATAAAAACAAGTTTTTATTTTGGCCGTCAATCAAATTATAAAAAATAGTATTTTAAATGTATTCAATTACTCAGATATTATCTGAAATTAAAAACTTTATTCTTATTCCTTTTATATAAGGACTCATGAAAATCGTGTTTCGTGTTCATCGTTAATCGATACTTTGTAAATTGATGTTACATTCATAAAATGTCGGTGAGTGAAATACTTTTTTTTAAAGTTATCATGTTATTATAATATTATATAGAAGCGCACTTCCGCAGGTAAGTATTTATGTACACTGCGGAGCCATAAGATCTGTGAACAATCCAAGCACAGGGACGCAATTTCAATGACTAAATCGAAGGTGCTAAAGTCCCTTTATCTTTTTCATGCCTCTTTATAATTATGGATACCTAAAACCTGTAAAATTCAACAATAATTAAAATATTTAGTAAATTTTTAAGTTCTTCATTTTGTTTTTATATATTTATTGCACGTATAGCGTATTATAGCCCTTCAGCCTATACAAATGTTTCCTAACATGATCAGTTTAAGATGTTGAGTGAAGCTAAGGTCTAATAGATTTACAGTGAAATAATTTTTTTTTTTTTCTAAATACTTTTTTGAATAGAAAAACTGGTCCAAAAGTTTCAAATAATAGGTAACTTTTAGATTTTAAATCGACATGTGATAGTACTTTAAGAGGACATTTTTCTAAAACCTCAATATTTTTTTCAGACATAAGGAAGAACTGCACTACAGGAAGAATGTGTTACCCCACTGCGTGTTTGACTACTGTACATAGAATAAAGTTTCAATATTTTGTGATTACATAATTATTAAATTCAAATCTATTGAATATCATTAACTATGGTCAAAATACATTTGTTGGTATTAAATATTAATACAAATTATAATATTTTGGTTTTACATTAACAATATCTATGATTACATTTAATATGCTCGGCGGTATTTGAAAACAACACTCTAAGTTGACGATTATTTTTTTTACCTATATTACATACTAAGACACAAGTTTTTCTTATTATTAAAAATTCAATTTACAAATAAAATCTTTCATTCTAGCCATGTCATTAACCATTATTATGGAGGGGGGGGTAGTACTGAGTTGTGGGTGCCTACTATTAAGATTTGATATTTGCCATACTGCATTTATTATAGTGGGGCGCTACTGATAGTAACGTTGAGAAAAAACTTTATATTTGAATTAATTTCGGATTAATACAAAAAGGAATTTAAAATCTATCGAAGAAAAAAAAATATTTAAAAAAAAAAAAAGTGTAGATAATTTTAATTAATAATTTACAAAACTGCTAACCACTTATTTTTAATGACTTGTCTTTTTAACTACTCGTCTTCGAATCTTATTCCTAAATAAAACATATTATCAGTAACAATTATGAAATGAAAATAACCATGGGTCAGGTGTGGGCATTATGCTCAGTAGACCTGTACTAGTAATTACTGCTATCTGACGATTTGGAATCATGCTCTATAGTTACTACACGCTGTGTCTTTTTGTGACCCGCGCGGTGTAGTCGTTTTTGAACAAAAGTGGCGTTCGCCTCTCGCAATCGCGTCGGCATTCGATGCGTATACGTGGTACCGACCTTTACGGCTTAAGGCGTTGCTACAAATGCGTCCAATATCTTTTAACAATAATTTGCCAAATCGTGTAGCGGTAATCCGAAATTCGAGCAATAAACATTCGTGTGCAACGCTGGCGTTGGATCAATTCCCGCTGAAAGTCGTTATTTTTGACCTACGTCAGAGTATTCGACGTCGGGATCAAGTTGCAGCTAGCATTCGGTATACGGTTATACGCTGTGTGATAGTCCTGTGTCTATATATACTTGACTTACCGTTCTCTGCTTCTGTTTACGGACAAAATCCAACGCCTTTTGCACGTCTTTTTTTCTGAATTGATAACTCACTGCAAATCAGTAACATTACTACAGTGGCAGTAGTTGCAATCACGTCATCCGTTTCAATTTTCTATTTTATTTTTCAAGTTAAATATTGTTTTAAAGTGTGTATTAACGACACTCCAAGATGCCGAAACGTGCAGCTAAGTCCGTGATCTAAACATTGGTTCCAAAGTTTAGTTAACGTTCGACACACAATGTAGAACCGCCTTTACGGGAATGTCCGCGCGTTTTCACCGCAAGGAACGCGGACGGAACGTACAGGTTCACCGGGTCCAAAGTTTCCAAACCGCGGCCTTTTGCCACGCGGACGACGATCTAACGTTGGGAGGCCCTGCGCTACTAACGCGACTGCTTGGAAAATAACCCCCCTCCCCCGCGTGTTAGCGCACCTCCGACATCGAGTAAAACGATCACGAATGCGATCGCGTGAGAAATGTGCATCACCAGGTCAGGCACGTGTTCCCTGGGTATTATTACTGGGTTTTATGCGGAAAAATAGAAATCCAACGGCGACGAACGCATCGAGCGTAATTAGAAATCATCGGTTTAGGGAAAAAATGAAAAACACGATAAAGCGTATAAAAACATTTAGAAATTTAGTGTGAAAATTATCACGGCGTAACACTCGTCATTAGAGTACGAGAACATTTTTGGCAGTGAATTTAAAAAATGAAACCGTTCCGTTTTCGTTCATAGAGTTTTCTTACACATACAGGTATACACAATAATCTGAGCATACGTACATTGCTTTTTTACTTGAGAAAATAGAATTCCGTGACTGTGTACGGTGAAAAAAAAAAAACTGTTTTCAAAATCAATACTGGTGCGGAATATTTTTCGGTACCCAATAACATCACCGTCACCGCCACGAAGTGTTGAGCAAACTATTCACACATTATCATGCACTATATTATTATTTATTCTATATTCATTATTGGTAATACATCATCAACAGGTACCTAATTGTTATACAACGGCATAGCCGTTCAAATATTGATTTATAAATATTCGCCTGTAAAAATATATTTATCTAAAACTATAATATTTGTCTTAAGCGTGATTAGAGGAAATGACTGATTACAGTAAATAGACGTTATACTATGCATATTCATAATGAAATACCGTAAGTGTTTTATTTAAATATCCGCACGTAATGAAATGTGTTATAATCCATGACAACGCTTTTGAAACGTATTCTATTTAAAAAAAAAATTTAAAAAAATCTTGTTTTTTAGCATGACGCTAAAAACTCTAGTACTTTTTTTATTCAGGCAAATGCTTGTTATAAATATTTTATTTTCTCCGTAAGAATAAAATAATACAGAATTCCCGTTTAACGTCCATAACAATATGTAACTACTTACCGTATAATTGCGACCAACAATAAAATATAAACTGTGTACACGATGTTAAATAAGTTTGTTTTTTCAGACTTTTTCACGTGTAAAATGTGCAGCTCTATAACAATATAATAACTGTAATTAGGCACACCTACTGTATGACGATTGAAATAAATGAGACGCCTCGAGTTAACGTATATAAAAAAGCAGATACCTAATGGTTATGTTAGGTTGAAGATTGTGTACGGAATATATTATATAATTAGATTATATACTAATTCCATTATTTCCATTGCGGTCGGTAATTTTATTCCCGAGAAGTTTTGTAAAATGTTACTGCGATGGAGTAAAACTTTTAATTTTGGTTGAAAAAAGCAATCTTCCGATTCTTGAGTAGATATCAGACGCCTTTTAAGACTTTTGATGCAAACAAAATATCAATAACTAAACAGTTTACAACGAAGAAATCACGTACAGCTTATTCACAACTTCGAGTGATTTACATATTATTTTGGGCACGACTAAAAAAGCGTCCCCGAGAGTGTAGGATTTAAAGAATACATGAATTTCGTCAAATGTACGCCTACGTGTTCTTTTGGTTATGTTTTTTTTTTTTTTTTAAGCTATACTATATAATTTTCATACTACGCATCTTAAGGTGTAAAAAATCTCTAATCGAGTCGTAAAACATACCGTTATAATATTATATTAAGCAATAATTATTTATTTGTTTTTTCTAAACAATAACATAATAAAATAATTGTTTTATACGTATGTTTAATAATGCTGCCTAAATTAAATGGTTTTCTCGAGTATTTCATCACGAGTTAGGTGCGACAAACACATCTGGTTAAACATTAGTTGAGTTATTTCGTATCGGCTCTTTGACAAATAAATGTATTTGTAACATGCCGCAAAAGTATTATTTCTCGTAGGAATATGATAAAAAAAGAAAAAAAACCTAATTAAGAAATTATCATGTGACGGATACATGCCTTAACAGGTTGGTATTTTTCGATATAAATTAAGGCCTCTCTCCGCTTATGAAACCGATGACCTCGGGAGGACCCACCTGGAAATATCCAACACTGAAGAAAATAATTAATATGACTACAAAGGTTAGGATTCCGTGATAATTAGTATCCACCTGTATAAAAACGAACGATCTTAGCCAATTAGCAAAACTAGTTCTCGCTACGGGTCCGTTGATTGACACCGGTCGAATTGGTCGTAACAATAAAATAAATTACGTATACTAGTGTTAACTTCATACATCATTATGGATCGAGCAAGTCGCAAGGACAGCTCGGTGCTAAAATTTAACGAGTCTGAACACAGTATTTGTGAGATATTTTCCTTCGGTATTCAATTATAGTACATTAACACAATATGATAAAATAGCATCCAGCTCAGTAGTATTTTAATAAACTGGAATAAATAACGCGACTTACGGTGGTCACGGTGTACCTGTAATTATAATAACGATAACGATAATAATACATTGTCGGAGAAAAATGCCAGACAGAAGTGTGACTTGTGAGTTTACGTGATTATAACTACATGTGATTAGTAATAATTTCATATTTTTGTTTATCAAGCGACGCAGGACGTTTCCTAAATGTGTATGCACAACTTTTAACTATTGAGAAATCTATAATTTCATTAATTTTCAGTTGTTCAATTGTGATAGTATTTGCGTACAAATAACACGATTTCTTGCTTGTTGAACTCGACTCGATTATACATACCACAAATTTGGTTTTTTTTTTAACTAGCTAAGAATTTATTTCTGTTCATAAACTATTTGCATATTTATTTATATATTTCTAAATATTTGGTAGTTAATGATTAAAACGCATTGCGGCTCCTTTTAATTTTCGTTCCAGGGCCATTGCTTCCCTACCTAACCATCCTTTTGATTCAGCCCTGGTAACAATATTGTGTCTATGTTAAACGCATTGCTTACGACGAAATACGTATTAAATACGAACGTGTAAACCCATGATTTCATTTGTTTTCAATAAACACATCACACGTACGATACATAGTATCGAGAATTTATAATAGAATAACATACGGTTTTAAATGCACAACGGATCGCTATTTTTCGAACGCCTATATTGTTACATCGCGGTACAAACTCAAAACTCTGTTACACAGAGATTTTGGCCTTACACAAACGCGTATCGGACTGAGCATATATTTTTCACCAAAAAAATATATATATTTATGTGTTCTACAATTACTTGTGTTCAACACCTGCAATATACATAAATATACGTATAAACAAGCGTCTCACAGCCGTAAGGACATGAAATAATATCAACAGAGCGGTAACTGTACAAAATAACACTCGTGTACGTAATAACGAACGATTTTCAGACGACAAGATGTAATGTACTTGATTCGTTTAAATTCTGGCACGTATTCCACGTTATTATATGTATAGGTGCACAGTAATCGGAAAGCGTTTGTTATACGCCCGCAACGTCGAAGTGAATTTCTTTAGTATTCGCGTCAATTTCCGTCAGTATCACAAGATCTTCGCGGTTTTTACTGTTCACATCATGTAATTCGATTTAACATCATTTTATGTTGTGGACGTTGCAGCGTTTTATATTCCGAAGAGTTTTCGGTACAAAATTACAAAAATAAACAATTCGAAGAATGTAATTTCGTTCAACTTACTTCATCATTTTCGGGAAAATGATACTATTTTATTTAATTTGTGTTTTTCTCATTAGACAATAATTGTCATAATAATTATTATTACCGAATTATATTTACCTTTCCATAAATTTCCGTCTGCAAAACAAGGGCGGATACAAGGGGGGGCAATAGGGGCAATTGCCCCCCCCCGTTCACAAAAAAAAAAATTAAATATTCTATTTTGTAATTGTGACTAAAATTTTGTCCTTGCAAGTTATTGAGAGAGGTTCGTAATTGTATTTAACATGAACATTTAATTATTTTTCATTGAAAATTGTCAATTTTTATTTTATTATAATAGTGATCGCGGCATCCGAGGCGCAACATTTTATCTACATGTATGTAAGTACATTAGGTACCTAGTTAAAAATTAAAATTAAAATTAAGTGTATTATAAAACAGTAAGTCCCGTCATAATCACCAGTATGACTGATTTCTGTACACAACTAATGTCTACTAAATATTAGACAATTCCTATGCTTCACTATTTCTATTAATTAATTTTATTCGTGTATTCATATATATATATATATATATATATAGCCAGATTCCCCCCCCCCGTTTAGAATCTCTGTATCAGCCCTTGCTGCAAAATTGTCACAAAAATAAAAGATTAACAATTGTTAAGTGGAACTGCTAATATTTCCAGAAAGATCTATTAAGATAGAGATAAAATTACGATAAGATTTATTAAGATTTAAGATTATCTTTATATGTTATGATAGCTAAAGAATAAAGTTTTTATTTAAAACAATTTAAAGTTGTAGTCTAACGCGATGAGATAGGAAAATAAGTATAAACTGAAATCGATTATCTTCACAGAACAAGATTAAAGATATCGAAATTAGTAAATGCTCGTGAGATACTCGAAACTCATACACCGACCGTATTTATATATATGTGTGTGTGTGTGTACGTGAATGAAGCATAACTTGACGAAAGTTTCATATACGCAGTATTGTGTATATATAAGTGTTTGGTTTTTTTCGGTATTTTTATTTAATATTTTTGTTTATGTTTTTTTTTTTTTTTTAATTATAAAGGTTTGCGTGCGCTTGCTTCCCGAAGCAACAGCTTGCGAAACGTTCTCGTGTACTTCGTATATCGTTTCTATATATATATAATACACAACTAATATTGTCACGGGCCCGTGGAATTGAATTAAAACCGTCGAAAAGCAGTCGAACCGTTTATAATTTATTCCGTAATACACAGCGCCGGATACATTCTGCCGTTTTCTTCATACATATTCATGCGGGCGCGGAGGAAACAGGTGAAGGTCCCACACACCGCCACGGCCCGACCACATGGCGCGCACGACACCCGGCGGCAGCGACAGCCGCGACTGCAAACCGAAAACGTTTCCGTCGACGAGCAATTGGAAACATCTCGTGCGTCCGACGACACGTACGTGTTGACTAATGCGGAGCTTTACCAGACGACCACCAACCCGACCAAAACTGCGGTGTTGCGTTCTCGTGTGATTAATTTGGTTATTGGAGAAGTGGTGGTGGTGGTGGTGGTGGTGGTGTGGAGAACAATGGCGTAGCAAGAGAACTTCAAACTTATTTTTCTACTAGCAGCAAACAAAACGGATTTTTCGAGGTCAGCCTGCAGGATCAGGACTTCCTACGCCACCGGGTGCCAGTGCACAGGGATCGAGTGTAGGACCCGCAGTTGTTTATCCTCATCCCTCTGGTCTCATCAGTCATCAGTCTATACTCAAAAACAATGTGGTCTTTATGACACCTGCAGTCGAACATTTCGTTTTCGCACGTTATTTGGTACACGTTATTTCACTCATTGTGTGTTTTTTTTTTTTTGGTTTTCTTTTTTCCCAGTAAATCAACAGTCCGTGATCTCGCCGTTTGTGACCGTTATGTGCAGTCGATCAGACCATCGAAATTACTATAATTACTATTCGCCGTGAATACGCGTTTATTTCAGTTCTTTAGATCGTTAGTAGTTCTCGCGAGCTTAACAATGGCGCGGAATAGAGAACAAACTAGAGTTGTTTAGACGCGCGCAAATAGGCGAAACAAGTAGAAAACCACAAGGTCCTGCGAAATAATAACAAAAAATTAAGTACGATAAAAAGCGAGTTCCGATGTTATTGCGTTACGCAAATGTGTACCTGTAACTGTTTTCTGTAGTTATGTATTATTTATGGATTCGTTTAGGCTTATGTACGCGTATGTATGTGTGTGAGCGATGCTCCGTGCGGAGACGCACGTGCGCGTAACGTTAGAAATGAAAAAGCTCTAAAGGTTGCACGGGATTGTACACTGTGCGATGAAGGATACTGTCATCCTGACCGGGGAGAGGAAGGACACGCATCCCAAGTCACACATACTCATGCATACTACGCACACACACACGCGCGCCCACTACGGAGATACAGTTTTACGAAAACACATAAATTATGTATGTGTCCGGTGCACAGACGACCTGCGCGCGAGAAGACGGAAACGCTTTCCGGTGTACACTTTTCGCAGTACTTGGCGAGTTTTTATTCCCCTCTTCGCACTTCCCTCGTGCGATTTCAACGCGATATAGTGTATATGTACTCACTCCCCCGCCACCCTACTCCAGCAATGGGTTATACTTCGCCAAAAGTTCCATAGAAACGTATCCGTCTAAACCTATTACGGGAAAAACTTTTATAAACAGGTTTACTTAACACTGATATATGCGATACACCGTATATATATATATATGTACGTTGTATAATATACTTGTCGGAGTGCAAAGCTGCTTTTTCGCTTTGGTAAGATAAACGCGAAAACGAAACGACGAAGCGATTTCTTTTTACATACGGGTGGCGTCCACGCACCTATACGTGTGCATGTGTTTAAAATATCTGTCAATGCTTTTCACATTAACGTTCCATCGTCCCAAATTCACATGCACGTTGCGCAAACACTATTATATTAATAAAAGTACTGCAATTTTTAAAGCACATTGTGTGTACCGGTATTCGGACATATCGTGTTTGAGCACACCGTACGGGCTTGAAAATAATATTAGTAATTGAAACGTTACAACTTTTCTCTTTGGCACGCTATCGACGTGATTAATCGAAATGCGAAAAAAATATTAACTTGTTTCTCATTGCGAATTTTACTAGTGTTGACCGAACCTGTAGTACAGGTTGGGTTGGCTGAAGTCGGAGCGCAATATTGTTTTTACATAATATTGTATTAGCCGTGATTGTGTAATACAACCGCGCATCGGTTCAATATATATATTGTGAATGAGCGTTGTAAAAAAAATAGGAAAGTTGGTTAATCAATTAATAATATTTTGGATACATCTGAAAAATAGTTAAGGGCCAAAAATGCCATCCGTACAAAGAAAAATAACTGAGAATGGCAGCAAACCAACCTTAGGGCGGAATACTAAAATAATGAGGTCGATTAATTCAATACGTTTGTGAATTTAATTTCCATATTATTAAAGGTGTCGAGAATGTCAACAGTTGTCCACTGTGTATTATATAATATGCACTTTCAGTTCGTTTTTCAATGCCACATGTACTTATTTGTTTTTGAAAAACATTTGACTGTTATCAAGGTTTTTAAAAAAAATTACACTAAATGTATTTCATTTACGTGTAACTCGAAATATATTTATATATACTCTTGGACGCAATACAACAAACGAGTATTTATTTTTCATCAAAAATATAAAGAATTTATATACGTGATAGAATCGTTAAATAAATATTTAGTTTATATTTTTTTCCGTATAATCAATGGTAATTAACTTTGAAACCTTTCTTAATATATGTATATAAAACATATAAAAATTTTTTTGGACGAATATAATTTGTTTTTCTGTCAACTCGGTTTTATAAAGTTTTTAATAGCTTTGATAAATTTTCAAAAACTGTTCTTGCATACAGTTTTTGCATAACATACAAAAATAGCGTTTCTCTTCTCATAGTTTTCTCCGCGCTCTGCTCGTTAATAAAAAATGTATAACTCTTTAAGACGTATTCAGTTAGACGCAATATTATCGTGCATTTATTGCGTACAATGACTAGAATTTAATGGTAAAATTCCCTCCAGATTAAAAAACGTTAACGTTTTCCATAAACGAAAAAAAATATGCACGCACGTTTGACGAGATATACATAAATCACGTATGAATTATAAACATACTCTAGTACACGATATATGTACACATCTGTAATACAAATTGGCACTGAATTAGATCGGTCATAATCATGTACAACATATTATACAAGCCGTAACCACTGGAAACGGATTCTTCACACTTAGGAAAAGTATTTCATGAAAGTATCACTCCTATTTGACGTAGTGTAATTTTTTTCGGTCGTTCACTTCATGTACCATACACAAAACCATTAGTACTTATCATAGTCAACTTCTCTACCGACTTTTATCAGCAACTGTTTAGTAATACAATTACCTGGCTATCTGCATAATGTACATTTTATCGGTTTTGATACAATGTCGTAGCAGCATGTAGGTAATACCTTGATAATTGATGTTAGTAGCGTAAATTTGTTTTATGGATCACATTATATTGTACATTCTCACATTTTTAGTTCACTTAAACGGAATGATCCTGAACTACTTGATTAAATATGGGAGATTTTAATGCTAAAAGTAAATTGTACAATAAACCTATGAAAAACATTGTACGTCACTGAAAAGATTGAGTAAATTATAACGAAAATAACCGACGCTAAACTAAATAAGTACCTACGAAATTAATTTATTTTACATTTTTACCACTAATTTGCATTCGGTACAGTACAGGCTTTATTGGCTAGAATTAAAATGAATAATACATTTTGTCTACCTTCTTTGAGTTAACACATGATAATTTTGTTTAACAAACAAAAATAATTATAAAACTAATATAAGTAGGTATAACATATTTTGAATTATACATGAAAATATTGTGAACAAAATTGGTCAATGTTCAATTAAAGTGATCATTTTGTGAAATATTTACGTATTTCACGAAGTATGAGAAAGTCGTTTCCATTACGTGAAATGGTCGATTTCTCCGTATAAATATAATTTTATGTATGTATACGAGTATACACTGAAATATCCAAATTAATAAATTACAAGTATTTAATACAAAATCGGATTGCAAGTCAAACGACTAGCTGCATTAATTCATTTTTTTATCGAACTCTCACGTCGCAGTCGGTCGGTAGTGTACATATCGAAAATGTTTAACGCTAGTAAAATTGTATCTGATATCGCGTTACTTAAAACTGCACAGCAGTCGATTACCGTGCTACTAAATACGTACGCACAACATATACGAATATATAAATATAAATTCGCATAATAATATATATATTAATACGCATTTACAAGAATAGACGACTACGTGTCGTAGGAAATTCGATATACGTTGACGGAAAAGTAGGAGAGAGGGGCGAGTGGCGCTAAAACCGTACGAACGATATATTGTTCCGATACACGCGATTAAAACATTCCGTCGTAAACCATATTATATGTATGACAGCGACTCATAAATTATATACATTTGTGATTTTTTGAACCGTGTCACCGCCGACGTCTTGTGTTACACTATATTTTTGTGCATTTCAACTATACCGCTAATGAATGTGTAAAAGATTTTTCGCTCTTTTTTTTCCATAGAAAATTATCTCAGATAATCAAACTTAAATAATACTATATATATATAATAATAAATTATAGTGCGGACGCGTTCTATCATCCGTTTATAATACAACCAACAAAGACTCGAATATGTAATATATTATATATTATATGTATTCGAATAATAATCGAATATACTGTTTTTATGCGAAATAGAAACTTATTTCCCAATATCCGTGGCAAATATCTAAATAGATTGTTCAAAATTAAAACTAATTATTCGCATCGATACAAGGTTATAATCAGTGCCGGCGTGGACTTATTATTTCAATGACGCAATCGACAATTCTCAACACCTAATCTATTAACACTTTTGTGCTATTGATTATTGTGAATTTAAATTATATTCAATTGATTTCGTTAAAACAAGTTCCTAATATCTACTCAACTACAAACGTCAAAACTTCAACACCCACCCATCATTTTTTTTCGTGACGCAGCTGTATAAAGCTAACTCCGTTCACGCCACCACTGGTTATAACATTAATCTGAAAAAATAGTCACATTGGCATATTTAATCGGTTTTAAATCCTTTGATCAATATCTATTTAATAGCGATACTCTTTTTACCGAACGTTGACAAGATGTCAAATAATAAATCAATAAAAGATAAATAAATAATGTGCTTTATTAATTGAATACCGAATATAACAGATTTCCTAAATTGTACACTAATTTTTCACACAGAACATAAAATACGAACCTTTTAGGGCTTAAACTTTTAAGATTATACACTGTCCAGAGTCTTATTAGGGTGGAAACCCCAGACCAGTCAGTGTAAACTGATTACGACGGTTGAAAATCGCGTTTGCGTCATAATTGTTATTCAATTAATAATATCGACACGAATATTTTCGTACACCCATGTGCGTAATAGTGTCTTAAGCAAATTCGTTCAGAAGACAAATTGGATTTATTTCTACGCAAACGTCACATTAAACACGCCCGTCGTCCTGCTTCACGGACCGAGTTTTTGTGCATCAGCTCAGCGCCGCGGCCGTTTCCTTTTCCGTTCTGCCGATCGCCCACGTGTGCGTCCGTATTTTTACATGTTCATGGATGATAATAGTATGCGCGCAGAGCTGCAGGTAATGCAACACGTGCAGGAATTCCTTGGTAATCAACACAACGGTCGTCGCGCGCGTCTTCTTCGTCGTCCGCAGTTAACCATCGTCGTCGTATTTTTATTCTGTTGTTATTATACATTTATTATTATAATTATTTATTTTTTCTATCGTAAGAACTCTCACATCGCGTTCCCGTCGGTCGGTGACGCGGAAATGTTTCCACACACACAAACACATGTACCGTCGAAACCGGAGTGTGCACATGTACAGAAGTGCGCGCACGGAGCTACACCGTTACTGTATTACCCAAGGCCGATCGGTTTCCCTGCGGATCCGAACGTAAAATGTAACACAATAGGAACGCGCACGCTTTTCGTTCCCATAGCCCTGCGCGCAAGACGGATTACCGGTGTCAAAACGCGCGTGTTAATTACACTATTACACACCGCACCGCGATGGCCATTCGTCTCGTTGGCGTGGCGGACGGGGTTGGGTTCGGTTTAAAAAGTAATTGTTTTGTTCGCGCGGGGCCGGCTGCAACGACGGCAGCACACGCACCACGGATACGTGCAAAATAAAATCCAAAACAAATAATGATTAGGTGCCGAAAAGCGCTGGCTCCGACCGTCGGTCGTTCACGCGCGCGTGCACAATAATTCCAACAAAAATGTACACCGAGTTTTCCATGCGTTCGAACTCCCGGTGTCCAGCGGGTAAACTTGCCAGCGATCGAAAGCGGATCGTAAGCTCTCTTTACCGGGGAGGGCGCCCCCAGTGATAACAAATTTTTACTCGTATTTCGGTCGAACGAATCAAAACTCGGCAGGTGCACCGGTAGGTCCACGGACGTACTCAGCGATGCGTTTTTTATTAACGCTATTACGTTGAAGCGGTGTCGTGGTGTATATCGAGCGGAGTCGGAACGGTTTCCTCGGGATAGATGGTCACGGTTTAGATTGTGACACAACGATGTTTGAACCCTGCGAGGTGCTTCACGTGCCCGTCGCGGTTGCAGCGCGCGCGCAATTTTAGCGCAGTTAAGAGTTCGGATTTCCATTCCACGTGTTGCATCGCAGTGTTTGTGTGCACCAACGCCGCTGCGAAGTCACTGATGACGCGCGGCTGTCTCCGTACTGCCACGTAGTGTCAACAGGAACCAATAGGCGTTGGAAATTGAAAATCACAACCGTATCGTAATAACTATCCGAAAAGGGTTTTAGGGCGAGTGCGGTTGATTCATACGCCCCATCCCTCTTGTTTTATTTTTTCAGATCGATAACATTGGGAAACGAAATGAATATTCGAATTTAAAATGAATTAAATAATACTTAAAACTATTGTAACGTTTTGTAGCAGTGTAATGGATTTTTAAACTTGACCTACGTGCAGCAAAATAATAAATACATGTTTTTTTTCTAACCTCCCAATGCATAGATCAGTAAACGGAAATTTGTTTCAAGTGGTTATAGAGCGTTTTACAATATTTATCTATAAATTCTTAGGGTATTTGATCACGAGTTCTGGCTCAAAACTTGCACGTTTAGTATGTTATCTACTAAATTTATCAATTAAACACACTAACAAATACGAGCATATCGGCCAGTGTACCTATTTAGCAAAAGCACAACATAATTAAAATAGGCGTAAGAAATTTTTCTATTTACAAGAATCCAATGACGATCATTAAGTTATGAAATAAATTAAAACAAAACTAAATTAAATGTAAATATTAAACAAATAGGTACCAATTTATTATTATTATGTTGTATACATACAATTAAATATGTCTGGTGACATGATTTTTATAAAATTTTCTTTAAACTATAATAAATACATTTTTTAACATATTTTTATAGTCGACATTTTTACGATTTTTTTAAAGCGTTTTTGCAACTTTTTTTTAGGGCATTTATTGCTATTTTCCATAACATTAAAATTCCAGTTTTAATAATGACCGTTCTTAAAATACATGATAATAAGGAAATATGTTTGGTGTTTTCGATTTTTGTAGAAAAAAAATTCAACATTAGTTTGTTAATACATCTAAATTTTATAGTATATAGTAGCTATAGCTACTATACACGTATATCTGCGCATAACAAATTCAATTACAAATATACGCATCAACCGAAAAATGTAAAATCTTCCGTAAACGCTTCACTAAACCCCACTGGGGTTGACGAACATGTAGAAAATTCACGATCCATATCAACGCATAAATCGACTTCTACGTGTATGATACACGACAAATCGCTATTGTTTCCGGTACTTTTACGAGAGTGGGTTTTTTGTTCACCTGGCCAAATAGTCTTGACTGGCGCTTACGGTGCGAGTCGTAATTAAAGTTCTAACACATGCATTCTTGACTTACAAAACTCTACTGTGAAATAATCATAGATTATTTAAATTTGAAAACTGTGTAATTCTTAGCATAAATGAAATAAATGCATTTAAAATGAATACATTACTTTATTCTGCAATAATATTTAAATTACTTTACATATTTATATTTACTGGACATGTTCCAGTACTAAATACCTACTTCCCAAATACCTACTACCATGTTTAATATAAAACTTGAAAAATTTAAAAATAAATCTAAAAATAAATTTATAAAAAAAAAGTTAAAGTATAAAAAAAATATTGCATTGAAATTTTAATTTGCATATTTTCCTATTTTAAGTGTCATTTATAGCGCTTATCTTGGAGTTTTAAGTGCATACTAAAGCGCTAAACATTTACTTTATTAGTGCTATTACTTTCGAACCCTGATCATTATTTACAGATAGTTATTAAGTACAGAAACACTTTATGGACAGTGCAGTATGAAAAACGTATTGAACCGATAACAAAAAATTGAAAATGATAATCAATTCTACGTTTTCCAGTCAAATTTACATTTTTTGTGGATTTATATCAAAAAATTATAAGTTGGTACATATAATATTACAATTATTTAAATGATTATGAGAATGATCACATTGTATGAAGGTTCTACGTTATCAATGTTGTCATTGAATTTTTTTTAAAAAAAAAAGATCAACGGATAAATAAATAATTTTCATCTGATATCCTAATACTATTCTATAATAATAGGTGTTTATTCGATTGTCATTTGTTAGTGTATATATACAGGTCCGTCCTGATGATTTGCGGGGCCTTAAATATCGAAAATGTCATTATCACGCATCAGTTGCATTTTGAAACTCATATGTGCGCAAATAGACTTCACAAATTTAGCACTTACAACAATATGAATAAGTAAATAAATTCATAACGCAACATGTCATATAATTAAACTTACTATAATAAATCCTGTCCAACTGTGGTGAGAGCGCGGGGTCAGGGGCGAGGGCCCCGCTCGCCCTGCCCTAGGGACGGCCCTGTATATATATATATATATATATATATATATATATATATATTAATATTAATATTAATTTTATTATAATTTTCAGTTATAATCGGTATGTACTTATTTGTCTTCACGCGATTTACTAAACAAAAAATGATTATTCAATTCAAGGTTCTATGCTACACTACATTTTGATTACAATATAATTATTAGAATATGAGAAACACTACCTACTGTGGTCTGCGTAAACCCGCAAATATTTGCCAACTTTTTTTTGGAATGTTCAAAATACGATATAACATTACCACCAAAAACTGTTTTGTTATTTCGATGATATTTTATTTTTATACATATTACATATTATATAATAAATCTTTTGCATATACTTGGGATAAAACGAGTAGTGATCGACCAAACCGTTATAGTTTTTAGTAAATATTTATAAAAATGTAATTCAATTTCCTATAATCATTTATTTTACCTTAGATTTAGTTTTTTATAAATTAGATTGCTAATGTAGATGAACGAACTTAATTCAGAAATTCGAGAAATTAATTAAATTATTCCAAAGATAACCTGCTCTAATAATGCAGAAAGACGATGGAATAAATAACAACGGCCGGTAAAGAATATTGGAAAAATACCATGAGTGGTAGACCAAGAAAACCGATGGCTCGATGGGGTTCACCAGGATTTAAGAAATGTATACTTTTTTGGTGAGAAACGATTCGGGATAGGAAAAGATAAAGTGGTACTGTCGGTGGCGGCTTACGGTGCTCTTGGAGAGTTATGAGACAAAATAAATATTATTCACCGAACATAACACGAAATGGTATATTGCAGGTTATAATGGTTACAGCTCAGTGTTATGTCAATTTGTTCGTACACAATATTAATATTGTTTGAATAAAACGGTGCACATCAGGACTGATATTCCGAAGTAATTAGCTGAAAATGACATACATTACAATGATATAATAAAATGTACTGAGATGTATAACCATATACGTAGAAAATGAACTATTTGAAGAAAACCAAAAAAGTATATATAATTTTTTTCTATTCATACGTGCATATACAATACACAGACCTATAATTTTCTTGACGGGTACTTATTTAAACAAACGTGTTATTTATGCGCAGTGATAATATGCTTGGTTATAATTAAGAAGCGTTATTTTTTTCCTTTACGTTTAAAAATACTATTTTCGCAGAGATAGTAGGACAAACATTCGTAAACAATTTTTTTCAAAAATAAAAAGTGAAGAATTTTCGTTTTAACGTTATTTTAATTGTTATGATTTGAACACATGTCTGTAGTGTCCGCTGGTTAGGAGCAGTTAGGAGCAGCTATTAGCTCCGTATTATGCGGAGCAATCGTTTCTAGACGATTTTCTACATTCGTTTGCTAATATTTTTTGTTCTTAATTCTCCTTTTTATGATAATGTACTTCTAATACCTGATCTGATAGTTTAAATATATTCTCAAGGAGTATACATTAACATTTCAAGGTACAAAAAATGAGATATATGATCGTAAATTATAGTGGATCATGGGTAGTTATTAGTGTGCTCTTAGATATCTTAGATCTTCGGGATGCCATGCCACCGTAAATTAACCGTATAATTTTTTCATAGACGATTTGTTTTCAAAAGTGTGCAATAATTTTCCAAACGTATATTTAACCTATATTTATATTTGAATAACATATGATACGACACACGCTTGGTTCGCTACACCTTGACGTCGTATTGGATTCTTGAAAACAATAGTCTACTCGATTTCCGAGTTTACTTTGATTATATGCATAGAACCCAACGAACTGGAATCGATCTCGAATCCGCCTTCTCCGCCTCCTCTAACTCCTTCGAAGGGTGGCTCATCGGCGCACGCGCATGTATTTATGTGAGTGTTTATTTTATAATCGGATGATGGCGATACGTGGGAAAATCAACACCGTTTTCTCTTTACGTGTGTATAATATACACGTGTATAATTCATGTAAGCGTGTTATTTGCATACACACGGGTCTCTCGATATACATAACACCCCCGGACTACCAGATTCGCACTCGCTCCGTGCACATGCGCATAATGTACGTAGTGTGTATATATACTGCTACTGGTATACATGCACTCCGCGGGCAAAGGACTCACAAGTGCATTAAACAAAATACAGAAGGATGAAAAACGAAAAAAAAAAAAAGTAATAAATTAATCAGGACCAGCAGCGGACTCCCCTCGAACCAGTGACCCTGAATTCGTTATCACATTGTTATTACGGCACACACATACACGCACGCACCGCGCACATTATACTTACACGCATTGTCATCGGTACGTTTTAGAGCAATGGGTGAACGGTTTTACGGCGGTAAAACATATATGCATGATATAGAACTACCTTTTTACACTGCACATACTAAATGTATTCGTACACGGCTGGTGTACAATATTTTTATATCCGTTAAAAGATGACAAGGGTGGCCGGTGTGTACATATGTGTGTGTGTGTGTGCGACACGGGTCTCCGTTTCCGTCATTACACGCTGACCTCTCTGCGTGAAACAATAATAATAATATAGATTAGGCGTGTATAGCGAATCCATTTGCATTAATTAAAAAAACACACATACATACACGCACACATTGACAGACGACCCTCTTTGGAGAAATGTGCGTATACATAATTATTTATATAGCTTGCCCTAAGTGGCCAGATAATAAAAATAAGTAGATTACCGCGGAAATATCATGTACACTAGTTATGTATAATTTATACTTTATATATATTTAGAAAGAGAGTTTTATTGTATTTTATTCACAGTCAACACAATGCATAAAATATAGTTTTGTTTTTATTTTCGGAGCTGTTAAAATATTTAGTTAATAAAACCGTGAAAAACACGCGTATCCACGTCGACGACTAAACGATTTCATTGTTGTATGCACGTTATGCAAATTATACATATACGTTCATCCTTAACCGTAACATTTTAACTGTTACGAGACTCGTAAACAAATACGGACATCAGTTACATATCTTACCAAGAACGTTTCGATCGAAAAGTATAAGGTTTTTCGATCTGTGTTAACAAATATATACGAGTATTTATACACAATAACGACTCGTTTCGCAAAACGTAACAATAACAAAACGTATAGTAAACTATATTTATACGCGGTATGCTCGTAGCATATCCGCAGAAGTCAACGTCGCGTGTATACCTACGATACTTGCCAACGCAGAGTAGTGTATACGTTTGTATATTTGTACGCCCCCCTCCCCTACTGTACAGGTCCATTGCGTAGTGTAACAGAAAAAACCATTCTACAAATTCGAGTTTAAATTAATTTTATTGTATCCGTTATGAACTTTTGTTGTTGTTGTTTTTTACTTAGATAACTGAGTAAAACGAGCGCTTACAAAACAGACAAACCGGGCGAACGGAATTAAAAAATAAACAACAAACTGCCGCGCAGTAGCTCTCTGTAGAGGATATAATCATTTTTTTTTTTTTTTGTAAATACACACACGCACAAACTCGCATATCTTGACTGTAACTGCCGCCTTTTTGCTATTTTAACCCCATAAAACGTCATTCAGATACTTGGAAAAGTTCGGTTGTGTTTGTCATACAGACGGTTTATCATGCGGAAAGAAATGTGAAGTAGAAGCTTCACCGCACTCTGTACGCGCGTGTGTTATTGCGCGCGTAGGTTCTTTTCCTTTCTTTTTTCTTTTTTTTTCTTTTCTTTTTTGAAATATGGTCCGTAGAGCTCATTGAGCGAAGTCATCAGTATCCATAAGTTAGCAGTTCCCCTACACCGGGCGCCAGTGCTTTTTCGATGAAACTAATGTTTTATGGATGGACTTTTGGCAGTGAAAGAGGGAAAGAGACGGATAGAAGCCAAAACTTGTATATAGAAGAGAGAAAAATAGCCGAAAAAATACACGCGCACACAAACATATACTCGCACACATCCATTCACACACTTACACACACACTACTGACATACTGCACATACACTTACACACTATATACACTATATGTACACTATATATATATATATATATATATATGCAGGTGCTTTTGGTCAGAAGGTTTTCTCTGTTCATTAAACGACATTTTATACTGTCCGTGTCTGTATATATGTGGTGGAAATGAAAGACGGAGTGACAGAGGTGGAAGAGAAAGACAGCCAAGGGTTTGGTGTAGATAGAGATGAGGAGGAAATAGCGAACAAAAATAAAGGAGTGTATCTTATCGTATATTTTTCTATTTTATCAACGAGTATATATATATATATATATGTATACCAAAAGTGGGCGATAATAAAAATGATTGAAGACTCAATTTTCGGATTTAACACTTGCCATTATTTTGGCCAAAGTTTTTATTTATTATATATCCTTTGCAGGACACCGTGGCAAACGTCGAAATATCAACCGAACGTATAACACGTGCTTACATCTACGACACTTACATATAATATAGAATGCAAAGAGCGAGGGAAACGTGAAAAATATTGGAAATACATAGTATGCTTATGTCAGTGTATAACCTATTATTATTGTTTGTTGATCGAAAAATCAATTTTCATCATAAACTGTTGTATAATAATAGTAAATGAAATTATTTACACATCTTCATCTGCATACGGTTGTAGTATTATAATAACCTAAACACATTATCATAATATTTTATTGAAATACATACATATTTACGAGTAATAAAACATGTAAAGATACGAATACGATAGAACTATGAAAATAACTAAGCTGTTGTTTGGTTAATTGGACAACGTTAACACATTCAAAAATTGTACATGATATCAAACCATTCACATTTCACAGTTTCTACAGTTACATCTATTAATATATTCTAAGTCTTATACAGAATATTTATAATATCAATGACATTAATTAATCGCTTTATGTTTACGTAGAAAAATTGTTTTGAAATTGTTTCCACTGGCCCAGTTTTGAGGGTTCAAATTTTCTGCACTACTTTTTGTTCTTTATATAGAGCTGATATCATTTTGACCAAATTTTCTTACAAATCATCAACAATGTCCAGCAAAACTGTATGAAAATAGTTGGAATTGTTTTTTACCCTTTTGATTTAAATATCTGTATTGATCGTATATTTGACACCAATACATTCAAAAGAGTTATTAACTTTTTCATAATTTTCCAACAAATTTCAACAAATGTCCAACATTGTTCGACCAGTCCGAGTAGATTTTGTTGACATGTCTTCGGAGCGTTTTGTCAACTTTGTAGTGTTTGGTAAATCACATGCCTGCCCGTTTAAAAATAGTAGTCACAATATAACTTACTGACGTAATTTGTACACCCTAGAAAGTGTTCGCTCTGCAGTGCACCCGATGCACGCGTACAATTTGGAAGGCATTTTGTTTCCAACAACTATTGTAGAATATAACAAGTCTTTCCCGATCGTGCTGCAGCTGCGGTGGCGAGCTGATTACACGACAGACTGACGCGTTCAGGTCACACACGAAACCCTATTCGATATCGGATCTTTATCACAGTCATACTTGCAGTCGTGGGGTGTAAGACCGAAATGCTAATGGCATAACGTATATCGATACGAAATAATTACATTTCATCAACGTTTTCGTCGTTGGAGTTAGGGTTGAAGACGATGTCCATCGGCCGTTTCTCGGCTCGTCATCAATACAACGTACTCACTGTGAACCTGTCGACACGCTATATCCCATTAACTTAAGCGAAGATCCAACGATGATTATTGTTACGTATTTCCATTGGTGTTCCTTGAACATTACATCTTATAATCACAAAATATGTGCAAATTACTGATTACATTATTTAGATTTACTATATGCATAAACTGCTATCTATACACTGGAAATACTATACCTTCTTAATAACTGATTGCACTGTGAAATTTCTCGCATTAAATTTCCAATAATTATCCCGTTTAAATATCATACTTCTGATTGATTTAAAAATAAAAACAATTCAAGTGAACAATGATTCGGAATTAATGATTCTTCAAAAATAAATCGTGCACTAATTTTATTTATTAAAATTACATCAAGTTATGAATTATCAAAATTAAATATTAACAAATTACATTATTTTGTGCTATATGATAGCATTTTTCTGTCACTTTAATTAACTAAAAAACTTACTCAAATTAATTAAACCTTAAATAGATTAAATTTTAGAAATTTATATTTTGAAATCATTAATTATGGTATTATTGTAGTTTGTTTTATTTCTATGAATTTCAGTTACTCGTATTGACGTCAACAATTGGTAGTGTTTGTACAGTAAAAACTTGAAAAAATTAATAGCAACGGCTTGTTAACAATTGGTATCATAAATATAAGAACCATGACTACAAAGTTATACAGTATATTATATCAACTCATAATAATTGATTTACTTGTTTGGTTAAATTAAAAACTTTAAATAAAACCACATAAATTGACAAATTAATGAACTATAAAAATTCCAGCTGTCAACGTTTCTCTGTATTTATGTTGGAAATAGAGATATTAAAACAACATTGTGGCAATAAGAAAGTCTTAATGGATTTTATCGAGTTGTTGAAGGTTTCGGGCTATCGTGATTCGAGATGTACGATACAGGTTAAGACAATTAAATCGTGAATGATGTAAGATGGATTCATTTGAATCAAATGTATAATAATATATAAGACGTTCTTAAAATGATGATTAGGACGTAAATAATCTACCTTCACTCCGCTGTTAAATGTATCGCCACTCATTTCCTTTCCCGCTGCATGAAATGCATAAATTAATTTTTCTATTCAATTCAAGTTTCGTTACCGCAGTAATTGTAACTTTGGAACCTATGTTGAAAGTGTTAAACTTATCTTTATACTACAGTAGGTATCATTATCGGTTGTATATGCATGTATCGAATCGGGTTAAACTTGAAATAGATATGAATAATCGTAATTAAAGCAAAAATCGAATAATTATTAATGAAAATACGATTTAAATCAACATTATGTGAGTTTGTGATTTATATAACGTATCTCTCGTCGTTTATGACAAAAAACCATGAATGGTAATTTATGTATTTTTAATTTTTTTTTTTTTTCGATAGAAAGCGGTGCCCATTCTAAGCAGTAGGCTATATGACGTGTGCACATGTTCTTGATTTTTTTACTTCTTAAATATGTTTGAACATGATTTGATTTCGTTCCGATTTAACATTTGATTTAGACGTCTCGTAGGTGTATTAGTTAAACATTTTACATTCGCATTATAAACAATAACTACGAATTTATAATGTATAGATACGATATTTTTAATATTAAATGGCCGATACTGCAATCAGAAAAACGAATGTTGTAACTTAAAGGTAACTTGTATCAACAATTACTGTATCCTTAAAGTTTAAAATACAGTTAACGTTTGGATTGACATTACGCACTGTTTCATTATAATTTAAATATTTTTGTTCTTTAAAAGGTTTATAAAAAAAAAAAAAAAAACTAAATCCGTAAGTATATCGCTATAAATAAAAATGCTAACACGTGATCTATTGAAAAAAGTTGTTCTAATGTAAATAGTCTCAACTTTGAACAAAAACAAATATTTGCATAAAATTAAAATTCAATTAGATGTATTGCGGTTCACATTAAATATCAAGAAGTGCACTTGATTTTTTTAAAAAAAAACTTGTAGTTCAATTAAAACTAATTCACTATCTAAAACGCAGTTTCTTCAATATAGGTTTAATGTATAAATATTCTATTTATAAAAATGTGTCCTGTTTATTGAAATCTGTATTTTACATAATATATTTGTTGCAATTTGTAACACTAGGTATCATAGTACTTAATATTTTTTTATATTACAGAAAAAGTAAATTAAAATAAACGCATTTGATTTATTGATAATTGATACTCGTAGGTCAATTTGACACGATATAAAATATAAATAATATATACCATGTATTGTAACGGTGAATCACTTATACCCAATGCCTTTATAATGTGTATAAAAGTCTGACGAGTGTTTTATTTACATCCCATCAATAATATTTCTTTTACTCGTACAATTTTAAAAAACGTAGTCGATGCATCAATTAATGTGGTAGAACAATATATTATACGATTTATTTTTAAATTATCATACTTTAAAATGCGAAGAGGTGGACAGTGTTAAATTTATCTTGTACAACTATTACATTGAACATATTATTGTTCTTGAATCGACCAGAAAGAAAAATTCGTATGCTCTAAGAATGTTTGTCATTTATTTAAATTATCCATGTTAAACTGACTAATTCGTTCTAATGATAATTTAAGTTTTTTACATAAACCCTTGGTAATAAATATCACGGTCATTCGTCCAAGTACAAATATAGCTATACATATAAATATAAATATAGCCATTACATGTGAATTTGAAAAGAATAATTTTTTAGTTGATTTGTATTAAATCACTACAATTATAATATTAACTGCATAAAACCAAAAACCTCAAGTTCTCCCGTATTAGTTGCTCTCAATATTTATCATATATATATACGTTTGATAATTATTAATAAGTTATAATAACCGAAGTATTGCGTAGTATTATAATGTGCACGTCAGTCAATTATTACGAACAAAATGATCGTTACGATGAATATAGTTGCTTCAATCACAAATAAATATGTTATAAATTCTTATGGCGAAATCGAAACCATCCATATGAAATTCTGTGCCGCTGTTTTGATTTTTTTGATTGCAGGTATTATTGCAATTACTACTCTATCGTAATAAATGTTTAAGACTGCAACCGCGAAATCCGTTAATTTCACAACCGGTGATTTTATTTTCGACACATTATTTCTTCACGTTTTCAATTATCCTTAAAACATAATATGTAAGCTTAAACAGCATTTTTAAATACAATCAAAGCAATATATTATTTTAATACGTTATTTTCCTAACGAAACTTATTTCTTCATTTACTTTGTTCAGACATTGGACCCGAGATAATTGTTTTCATTCCAAAACCGAAACTCGCAGTGAATAATTAAGTCAAATGTCACTATTGTAATGTTATTACGTACAACTTAATTTTTGAAAATTATTTATGAATTTCAGCACACGATTTCGCATAATGCTTGGTAATTATTTATACCTATATATTTGTTTCTTTTAAAATTATGATTTATCACAACTAAAAACAATATATATATATATATATATATATATATTATCTATGAACGGTACATAACGGTTAACGTGGATATTGATGCGTACTGGATCATTATTGAAAAAAAATCGTAGTTAAAGGTTAAAAAATAACTTCAACACTTGAAATGAATGCCACTATTTATTGCTGCTAATTTATGTGCGTTGTCCAAACCGATGTCCAATCGTTTCGTTTTCATGTTCAATATTCCACATAGTTTTTTTTCTTTCAGTATTTTATTCAAGTAATTGATTTTTCCGATATTTAAATTATATGTATAGGTGTGTACATATTTGCATATCGTTGTAGCCAGTACTCATGACTTGTTAAATTTAAATACTTGTTGTCAAAATGTCCTAGAGACACTAAAATAAGTTATTAGATTTCTAAAAAGTAAATAACAACATTTATAACAGCACACTTTTGCATATATATTTATAGTTTAGTATAAATCTCTTATGTTTTTTGCTATTACCCGCTTAAATGTTGAAATTTCAAGGAACAAAAATATTGAGTACGGTACACGGAAACTATAATCCAAACGTGTGTGGGATAAATTTTTCCTTCCACATAATAAACGCGTATACTTACTGTTTATGATGAGAAACACAAATCGGAATAGATCGGAAACGAGACGAGTCGACACCTGTGGTTTAAACACGATTTAGCCCGAAACATTTACCGACGGTCAAACCGATGCGACGTATAGTTGTTAATTGTGTACAACTAT
Source organism: Sipha maydis (assembly GCA_034509805.1). Lineage (NCBI taxonomy): Eukaryota > Metazoa > Arthropoda > Insecta > Hemiptera > Aphididae > Sipha > Sipha maydis. The sequence continues at coordinate 35,239 of JASXSY010002376.1, read as the reverse complement.
AGTTAGAGGCAGGACTAGGAATTTTCACGTCCGGTAAAAACGTTAAAATTACGCCGTAAAACAAGAATCAAATAATACACTTCCCAACAATTTATTTCTAACAAATTGAGTAAAATCATACTGATTGAGTTTTAAACACATTATAAGTATTAAAGTTAAAAATATCAATCCAGTAGTCAATAATATTTATTTTTTTTTTTTTTGAACCGAGGATCGAGCGGGAGCCGTTTATCACATTACTGCACACTCGGTCCCCATCGTTTATTAATAAAATCAATAGTTACACGTTTCAGTTGACAATTGATATCCCAACCAGTACGCCCTAGTTGCCTAGAGGTGTCTCGTAGGTATATCAAATGGTCTTACAATAATATACAGTGTTGCTTAATGCAATTATGCTTAATGACGTTTTATCGACCCGGTATCCAGAACTCGCCAACCTAGTGATTGCATTCCTGATTGACTCCATGTCTTTCACCTTCACGTTCATCCTCCTCCTTAGAGGACAGATAGTCAATAATAGATTATATGCTACAACAATTACTCCCGGTGATGAATCCCAATCTTCCTCCCCTTAGTTCCACCCCTGACTACAGCACTATGTGCTTTGTTCGATTAATCGGGAACCACTGTTGTACGTGTTGTATACTCGAGTACTTGTATAGTACCGCAAAACAGGCTTCTATAAAAATAATCTCACAATATTATCGTTACCAATTGCGTGTACGCGCGAAATACTCAGTATAGTAAAGGTGAGCAATTACGCTAATGAGATTAGGTTTGCGACGAGGTGCTGTAAAACTTAACTTGGGTGCTGTACTATACAGTGATATGTAGGTCAGGACCCTATATTGAGCACGTCTATTGAGCGTTTAGAATGAGGCTGCTTCATATTGGACTGAAGCTTGCTGCCAAATCGTTTGGAAACTTAATTACAAAATTAAATTCTAACAACAATATTTTTTTGATAAAAACTTACCTGGTACGCCAACAGGACCGATATTTAGACATTCAAGCCTTTTTTAAATATTTTTCGTCCAACAAAATGTTTAGGACTTCAACGTTATATAGTAATAACATTAAGATAATTAAATTTTATCGTTTTACTTAATTTTTATAAATATGAGCTCGGGAGGAGGGGGTCCAGGTTCAAAGCCTGTACGAAATTAGTGCCATTTATAGTAATAATATTATTCAATTATCTATGTTCGCAATATAGTTTTCTCAACGCACATGTATTCGAATCTACGGTCCGAAAAACAACGAATGTACCAACGTACAAGAAAATATGAGAACATTATGAGAGGGCTATAATATTATGAGAATAAAAATATTGGGCCACGCCGTAGAACTGGCGTTGGCCGAAACATTATATTAATATTATATTAAACGAGTAGGTGTTTGTTCTACGTCGACGCTTCGCTTATTTTATTCGATAATAAAATCGAAAACATTTCAACACCTAATAATATTATGTAAATTACATTAATTATTTTCTAAACAACCTTTCAAAGATCGTATCGTATTTTTCTTTTTTCATTTAAAACTTAAGAACAAAATTGATGGTGTTTTAAATTCCTAAAAAACCGTTTTTCCGATATACAAGAAACATTTTTTTTTTTTAAAAATGATGAAAACTCAGGTTGAGTGAGTACATGGATGAATTAACAGTATTACTAAATTAGTATTTTAAACTTGAAACCAATATCCCATAGCTCTTGAAATAATGGTTCTGAGTGAAAGAGGTAGAGTGGATCAGTTTATTTTCTAAAGATAGTTGATGTATTTGAAAAACATAATTTCTTTATATGATTGAATTTATGAACTTTATAAAAGGTATCTAATATTAAAGAAAATTGAAAATTTTAAGTTTCTATAAACAACAAAAATTCCGTTAAAAGGAATGGGAATTTGTTGAAGTATTTTATTTTGTAACGCTTCTTAAATCTTTTTTGCGACTTTCTTGTAATTTTTTTTATAACTTTAGAGAAAATCTTATGAAAATTGTTGTATATAACTAAAATCAATTTTATTTATTTAGTTTTTTAAACGTTTTGTTGTCATATATCAGTAATATACAAGTATGAGAAATAATGTATTACATTTTCAGGACTTTTTGTTTAAAAAAATGTATTTTTTCGAAAAAAGCTAAGAAAACATGAAGATTTAAATTTTTTATTAATAGCTAAAAAATAATTTTTTGAAACATCTATATTATTACCATCTATATAAAATGATAACATAAGTTATCTATGAACATTTAAGTCTTTATAGTATAATTATTATTTTTTGAGTTACGATGAAAAAAAATATTTGGTCAAATACCGGAAATTCGTACCTATATGTTTTTGTTTTTTATAAATTTTCGTCAGTTTTTTGTTTAAGAAATTTCTTTTAAAGTACTTACCAGATTAAATTTCTGATAAGAATTATTTTATTATGATGATGATCAATGAACAATTCTTCTGGTCGAAATCATGTATTCAGAAGAAAAAACGTACATCATGGTAAAATCAATATACTTTCGTCTAGCAAACATTTATATTTTTATTAATATGATAGAACAAGTGAACGTTTTAAACAATTATCTGTAGATTGAAAATTCTGCACAAGGATAACTCGCCAAAGCTATTTTAACAATGATCCAAAAGATCTGGTCTTATAATAAACATATTTTAATTACATGTGGGTTTTGACATACGCAAACGGTTATTCCCACGAATATTTATGATTATAGTGATACCTATATTATTTGTAAATTTTACTCCTACCTTCAATCTAAATCGTTTTTGTGTAGCTTACTATTTATTTTAAATGTTTTTAAATAAATATTTTCCACAAAACATAATATTATATGTGTGCGTTTATTGGATTCTACTCAAGTATGAGATTTTTCAGATTTATTTATTCACCTAAAAAATAAATAGTAGGCGTTTATTACGATAACATAATAGACGAGTTTGAATATTTTACACCAAGTGAACTTCGTCCAACATAATACCTATTCAAAATATCTCTATTAAAAATATTATATGTAAATTTCGGCTTGTCAATCATCATAACATAATAATATTATCGTGGTTTATTACAAAAAACTCGCGTGAATTAAAATATTTACTGTTAATTAATGATAAGTTTTAACGATAGTAAACGGCATTCGGTACAGTTTTATTCAATGTTTAATTTTCTGTTTTGCAGTATATTAACGAAAAAAATATGTATATTAATATTTGTAATAATTGTGTTGAAATTATAATTAATTTATATCGATATTTTACTTGTTTTCTTATTTCCTAGGCATTGTAAACATTTAAAAGGGTACCACAAAAAGTGTACTTCATGATTGTGTGAGCACGTACGAATAATAATGTTGATATTACAAGAGCTTTCAATACGTCATATTTTAAAATATTTTTTGCCATTTACATCATGTATTATATTATATATTAATTAATTGACTTATTTTAGTTATTTAAATATGTTGACAATGTTATTGCAATCAGAGTAAATATTTACGCATTAAAACAAGAATAATTTATAACGAATCTTGGATAGCATTTTCAAGCATTGCAAAATTAAAAATTAAAAATGTTATCAAACTATAACTAATATATATAATAATATATAATATATAAATAATAAATTAAATGCTAATATAAACACTAAATAATAATTGTTTTGTCAATACATTTAATTTTTTTAGAAAAACAACAAATTAATCATAATTCATTGAAATATTGGATTTGATCAAAATTAAATTTTCTAACGCTTATAAAATAATTTCACGATTCCCGAAGCATTTTACTTTTAGTTGACTGCATAAATAATAGCTTGTTAAAAATTGTGTTTTTAACTTTTAATTCTAACGTAAACAATTTGAAAGAAATTTAAGAATTTTAGTATAAAAATGTTGCAAATCATTTTAATTGCTGTGAAGTTTTGGTTAGTTATATTGGTGTTATATAAAATTCAAACTAACATGAAAAAAAGTGATAAAAATATTTTCAATATTTTTCCAACAAGTTATATGAATAAAAATATTTATATTTTCAAGATTATTCGGGTAAATTTATCGACGTTTTGCGAATAAGATGTTTAAAAAACATGAACATTTCAAATATTTATAAATTGTTCACAAAAAACAAAAAAAAATAAAATATGGCGTAATCTTTTGAAAATGCATCGATGTCCAGAGCGATACTTCACAAACTGTTAGCCGCAGTCTTATGAAGCCACATATTACGGGGAGGGGGGCATGAAACAATTTATGTACTTTAACTATTATTTATTTAACTATTCATAAGTAATCCATTAACGATTATTTTGATGGATAAAATGTCTACACCACAGAGGGTCGAAATAGTTTTATATTTTAAATTGGACCAAGTGACGAAACGGTTTGAGGATCGCCGGTACGGTACACTAATTTCAGCAAGAATTTCGTCACGACTGTTTTTTTTTCGAGTTACGATCGAGTAAAGAGTTCGCCATTTTGCCGGGAAAAATGTTTTCCGTAAACGATGTGTTTCAGTCGTCCTTTCTCGATTGCTTGGGAAATCTGCAGACTTTCAGAAAAACCGTGAACCAGAAAACATTTGAACTATTTGGTAAACCGGTGTGCAATCGGAACAATAATTCCGACGGGACAGACAAAAAATAATAAAATAACACGAGTTAAAAGGAAAAAAAAAATGATGAGTGACGACTAGACGTACTACTAGAATACTTTAGGCGAAACGCCGAACCAGGGTCCTATGAACCGTCCGGTCGGTGTAACCCCGTACGAATATCGACGGGCGCGTCGATTCACCGGCTGTTGTGCGCAATGTACGATCTCGTACCAGGGCCGCAGAATGGTGAGACGTGTACAACGGGTGGGCGGCCGGGTTGTCCTAGTCACGGGCCCGCAGCGTCGCGGTGCGACGAACACGACGTCGTGATAACGTTTGCGTTTCGTGTCACCGAATCATTTTTATTTTTCCCTCTTCGCGCGTCTTCCGCAGATATCCTCTAACCGTACCGACGGCGCACCGTGTCGCGCGAACTCGCGTTTTTTTCTCGTTCGCACCCGTCGCCGGATTCGTAAACGCAACAACGCCACCGGAACGCGCGGAGTAGGACCGTCCGCACTCGACTCGTGTTCCGGCCGCGCGATAAGAATACGACGAGACTTTTCCAATACGACCCTCCCGGGTTTGTGGACGTCGCGCGCGGCGAAATCGTTTACGGGTCATTGGCCGCCTCTACGTTTACGTGTTTCAAAAATATTATTGAACTTTTTACAGCACCCGATGGGTATTGCAATTCTTAATCGTTTTCCAAACGATGGTTTCGACACGTTTTCGCGAAACCTCATACCCACCTGTACCGCGGTTAAGAGCACGTTTTAGGATTTTAAGTTTCCCCGGCCCGGGTGTACTCATGTATTACCCATTTGCTCAAGTATCGGGCGCCAACACTTTGACATAACTATTGTTGTTCCACGTCATATTTATATTTATAGATGCTTTGTTTTAATTGGACGAAGACAAAACTAATCGAAGATGGTTTGCCGGAAGCGACTGGTATTTTACCGACCCGTCTGTAAAGGTGCGTCATCACTATACCGATCGGCAATACCGAATGAAAAAGCCAATCGGCCACTTCGAAATCGGCATGCGTCCACACATACTTTTTTTTCAGTTGCGTTCGGTATTCGGTTTCGACAAAATGAGTAGTGAGGAAGATGTTGTTTTGGTAGCCGCGGCTGCTTTAATTATTGATTCTTTTATACACGTACGCAAAAAAAGCCATTTTGGGTCCGAACCAGCTTAAAAAATCGAAAAATTTATAGTGCCAGTGATTTTTGATGAAAGATTTAATTTTGGACGATGTGGACGAATTCAATTTAGAATATCGATGTGATGTGGGTTATAGAAATTTTTTTCGAATGGCAAATACCGATTTTGAAACTTTGTTGACGTTAATTGACCCTACCATTTCTAAAAAAAACACTAAATTCAGACGTGCTATACCAGTTAGAGAACGCCTTGCAGTCACATTTATCAGTACCAAAAGATACGATTATTTCAAGCAAAGCATCATGACGTTTATTTATATTTTTGTAATCTGTCAAATGACTATACCATAGCAAAGGACGCTCGCGGTACATTTCTATTAAATTTAAGGTTTTATCTTCACTCCACTCCATTTAAAAAAATATATTTTAAGTATCAATTTATAAAAAAAGAAAATTAAGTAAGTGGACTACAATAAAAGTTTTGGTTCCTACTAACACCAAATGCCGACTGGGATTAAGCCGAAACGCGTCTCCTCTAGGCATGACGGTTCGGTTTCCTTTGATGTAGACCGCCAGCGCGCAGGTTACGATCGGTAACGTATTCGGCCTGATAACGAAGCCGACAGTCACATTAGTGATCCACATTAGTGCAGCTTTGCCGATCGGTATTGCCAATCGGTATAGTGAGGACGCAGCTTAAAAGGTGCATCGAGTGAATTTAACATTATTAAATGAAATATATGTATATGTGCATCTCTACCTTAATTAATGGTGAACCGCGCTGACATTTTTTTGTTTCATTTAGTAATAACATAGTATTATGTGTCGTTAATTGACAAAGGGATCCACGATTTTTTTGTACCATTATCATAATATAATTGAATGGTTAACGTTAATGACGTTCGATGTACTTAAAATAATTGTGAGCCGAATCAATAGTCTAAATGGGCAATGGTAACAATTTAAATTTATATGTTACCAAAAATCGAAAACAAAAATCACATTTTGACCATGCGGGCCACTAATTTTTGATGATAAAACCATGATTATAAAAAATAAAATACATTAAACTTCGTGAAATTATTGATATTCTCATATATAGCTTTTCTAATAAATACGAGTATTGATAAGAAGCTCGACGTCATTAGCATAGATATACATATGCGACGAAAGTTCTGCAATTTCTGCAAAAGTAATGTTGCCTACGGCGTTACTACACACAAAAACAAAACCTAAACGTCATCTTTAAATAAAATATTTTTGTCAACGCGTACTACATAAAATTAATGTTCAAAATCTGTATAATCATTTTTTCATTATACGTTTAGAATTACGGCGTATTGTCTTATTGTTGGAAGAAATCACGACGACTCACCATACAGCTATTAATACTTCTAAACTCAATTATTTTAAATAGATTTTCAACGTTGACCTTGATTGTTCAATTGCGACTTCACTGGGTACCCGGTCACACACGCCCATCTATTTTTGGTTTCTATTCTAATACACGCTGCTTCACCAAACAACTTTTAGCCTGCAATATTCTACGTTACAATATTAAGCATTTACATTTTTAATATTATTATTTTTTTTCATACACACTCAAAGTGCGCTTAAATGTAACAAATGTAATAAATAAATGTGATAAATGGAAATATTTGCCTTTCTAAGCACATATTCGTATCACATATTGTATTTCTTATAAATCGGCAATAGAGCCGCTACTTGGAAACACCGTAAGGTAATTCTTCAAATTTCGGAACCGTTTTCGAACTAGGGATAAGCGTATGCCCTCTTACCATTCTTAAACGCGAACGAATTCTATAGAACCATTATTATTAATTAGGTACCACGATTTATAATTATACGAACAATTTTAAATGCTTGAATATAATACAGAAAAGCTGTATAGGTTCATCGTTTTGACACGTTGCATAATATGAGAGTTATTCGATTAGTAATCAATACTAATTTGTCAGTTAACTAATTATATTATGTACTCGATTGAGTACACAACAACTCAATTAGTACAATGATTTGGTTGCATTATAATATATAATATAACTACTAGGTTTGATTAATTCCATGAAGTTCCAACAAATACATAAGAGTATATGTACAAATTTCAATTGCTATACTATAGTTTGCAACAACGATATTTCATATTACCTACCATAAACAGTACCGTACATTCAAGGTCTTGGAGGGTTACTTTTTTTTCTTTTTTTAAAAAAAAAAATTCTTTATTGGTATTTTCCATATAATAGAGAATAAATATCCCGTGTTACCTAAGAGCTAAAAGGTATCTATAGAACTTACTTATAAGTACTTAAGTTGAAAATTAATGTAGTTATTATATTGTGAGCGAAAATATAGTTGTATATTTCCTCTTTAAGTGATGAAATAAAATGGGTTCCTGCTCGTCGTGTAAAATCTACCACGGCACCGAGAAATAAAACCTAATCGACGAGGAATTGGCTTACACAGAAACCTGATGGTCGATTATTTTTTTTGCTATAGATTCATTATTAAATTATTTAAAATACAAATTTTAAATTAAATATAAAATTGAGCTCAACTAGTTATCTCGTCGGAGCGTTTCCATTCTATAGTTAGATTAAACATCTAAATCTAAATTACTTCAATGTCTTACAAACATATTAATTAAGGCTTATCAAAAGTTGATGCATTTTGCATTTTTTTTAAAAACTTTTTAGACAATGCTCTCCTGGCCACAAATGTGTTTCATTCAGTGGCGGCGTGAACTTATTATTTCAATGACGCAGTCGACAATTCTCAACACCTAATATAATGGCACTTTTGCGTTATTGATTATTGTGAATTTAATTTATTGACGTTTATTACTTTTTAAGTAATGTTTTGACATTTTTAGGTAATTTTTCCCCATTTTTAGTCATTTTAACTGATTTCATACTATTTCACTTCTTATCGTTTCTTATGGACCATAATGCCGATAACTTAAAACTTGGAAATTATCACGGACTAAGATTAGTACCTATCTGATTTTATTACATGGATTACATTTTTTGTTGTTGTGTTGTTATTATAGTGAATATTATTATACCTAAATTTTATTATTTTTCGTAATATTTGAAAATTCTAAATGATGAAGAAACTTCAAGTGAGTATTTTTCGGATGTTTTCAGTGCCTATGATTTGGCCCATTTCAGATTTTCTCCAATCACTTCAGTGAAAGTGGAGAGAAGTTTTTCCAAATATAAATATTTATCAACAGATAATCGTAGTTCATTTACTTTTAATAACATCAAATACGCTCTAATTGTGGAATACAATGATTTTAATTTTTGAGTAATTTGTAAGCATTGATATCAAACATTTTTATTTCATTTTTTATGGACATTTTTGTCATTTTTAAATCATATTTGCATATATTTTTTAGGTAATTTTATAATGTTTTTAAGATCATCAACTTCCGAATCCTAATAATATATGTATATTTATATATGAACTAATCACCCGAATATATCTTAGCAAAGGACTTATCCAATCCAATTTCTGGAATTTCTTTCAAACGATTAAAAAAGTAATTGTGTCACAACAACAAAATGTATGTTGAAATGTAATCAAAGGGGCGGCTTTTCCTTTTCTCGGTAATATAAGACATTTATCGACTGCGCCCATTATACCGATTTTATTAAGCCAATGTTGCAGAAAATATGCATAGAAAGATGTTCGAGTAAATATTTAAATTTTTATTTTTTTCAAATACTATTCAAAATACTTCTTAAATACTTTACATAAGTATTTTAATATTGGTACGTTTTATTTTGTAGGTTTTGTAATTTACGTAGCATGGTTGGTTATATGTATATATATATAAATATATATTTTTTTTTAATTGCATATTGCACATAATATTATGATTTGTATACTCGAAAGTTTTCGTCGGGCATGTTTGTTATTCTCATTTTCGCTCCACCAACACTGAATAAATTAAATATCAAATAAAAAAAAAACCAACTAATACAAGATAAATTATTTCCTATACCATTGAAAATACTTCATGCTCAAAGTATTTAAAAATTGTTTGAATAATTAAACTTTAAGATTAAGAAAAAGTTCGCGCGTATTCGAGATGTATCTGTCCTTATAGAAACGTAAACAGCTATATACAATCAGTCGAAAATACCGTGAAAATTATCTATTCTCCTTGGAATCTGACGGCGTGCAGCCGCTGGGGGCCCATGTTATCGGTGAATCGATACCGATAACACGAACGGTCGGCGAACAATAATAATAACTATTATTATAATTTAGTTTTGATTGTGAATTTTTACTTTTTTTTCATCATTAGTTTATGCAAATCGTTATTGTCGTCGTTACGCTAAATCCAAAATTATCGGCGTTGATGTAGTGTTATGATTTCTTCTCTCGGCTCATTTATTCGATGTCAACATCAAAGAAGTTTTCTGTGATCGACATCACGTTCTCCTGCTGACACGCGGTCAATAAACGTTGTACGTTTCCAAGTCCACATGTCAGACAAATACAGCACGCCGCAACCGACCGAGGTAAGTACCCTGGAAACGGCTTAAAGTGATCTACCTACTTGTTCAATAGTAATAACCATTTGTTAACGTTGTTCGTTTGACCCGATGACTGTTGACGATGTGTTGTTTCCTGTCTCATTTTGATTACACTGTCAACTGTTTCGACACAGTCGGCACGACGGTACGAGCATACACCATTCTTCCGTTATGTTAACTCATACCGTTGGGTATGCTTCTGTTGATTTAAATGTGGTCAGTCGTGTGTGTGGTCACAGCTTTCAGTGTCAACAGACAACATGAGAAGACGGATATATATGACAGTGTACATCTATTTACAAAATACCATTAAACCTATGGTTAACTGATTATGTGTATGGGAATCCAGGAGCATAAAGGGTTCTTTCTGTCATTTATAATTGATTTTACCTACCTATGGTGTCCCATTGAGTATATTAGTTATATGTTTAATTGACCGAATAAAATTATAATGCTAAAGAGTTAAGAGAACAAGGTGTCAACTCTCAAGTAGTTTTTTACCACCTGATATAGCTTAACTTATAGACAGATAATTTAATACATTCTAATTATTATTATTTGAATGTTTGGCATTCATCATTGTTCTTTTTGGCATCATTGCTTTGCTCCAAAAACCAAAAATATCTATTGACTAGTTCAAAAAAATCGTTGGCTTATAAGCAAAATAGTAAAAACAAAAGAACGCCCAAAATCTTCCTTAGTAATTTATAGTTAATAATATAAGTACTAAGTCTTATAATTATATATAATAATGTACGCAGATAATTATGAAAGTCCAATTCTTAAAAAACTAGTTCTTGATTATGCTCGAATTTGGTTAAAATATTTAATAATATTTTCTAGTATAAGTTCTTTAAATATATTTCCTAACTTTTAATTTAATTTAATAATTATTTTAAATAAAGTAATTTTTATTTATTTTATTAATAATTACTGTATTTATCTGTTTATATTTTGAATATTTACAATTTTAAATTATCACTTCATTAAATACCCATTTTTAAGAAAAACAGTTATTATTTGTTTTATATTTACTTAATATTGTATTTTACAATTGTTTATTATGTATAGTGCCATAGGTACCTATTAATTAGATGTATTGTACTTTTTTTTTTAGATTTTTTAAGTTAATTCAGTTTCTATTTTATTAGACGAATTACATTTCTTAAATTTATAAATTAGTGCCAATTAGTTCTAATGATTCATAAATAAATACAGCGGATTTCACCTGTGTGCATTGGTTTATATGGGCATCTGCATAATTTGGTCAAAATGGTCTGATCTTAGTATACAAATGTATATTAATAAGATTAAAAAAACCATATAATATGAACACTCAATTCGGTTTGTGTGGGCAATTTTTATCTCATAATAGCATAAGAATGTACACATATGTGTTTAAAAACAACTATTATAATTGAATTTTATCATGTCTACGAGCTTGTGTTTATTGAAAGCATATAAAAAATAAAAAACATTACCAATTAAACCTTAATGGGATTTTGTTGAATAGATAAAAGATAAGCAATAAAAATAAAATGATAGATGGCACACATTCTTTAACTCAACAGCAATCATTTCCAGTTGTAATGTGAATTTCAGTGTAACACTATGTCTCGAAAAGATCTCTCCCTCAAGGAAAAAATTGAAATTTTAGACAAAGTAAAATTGCTTCCTCCAGGTACTTCACAACGTAAAATTGCTGAAAAATTATGCGTTCCAAAATCAACGATAGCAAAACTGCTCAAAGAAGAAATACTTTTACGCGAAAATTTCAATTCAGCTCAAACTGGCAATCATAAACGTAAACGGGAAGGGAAAGATCCCGAAGTTGACGAGGCATTAAGTAAATGGTTTTCATTGATAACAAGCCGTGGTGTTCGCGTTTCTGGGCCTATGTTGAAATGTAAAGCCGAAGAGTTATCCCAGAAAATAGGTAACAATCGGTTTATTGCTACTAATGGTTGGTTAAGTAGGTGGAAAGTTATGAGATACATGAGTGGAGAGTACATGAGATCAAATTCATATGTTTTCATGGTGAAAAAAGAAGTGCTGATGTATCTACCTCTATTGATTGGAAAATCGACAGACTACAAAAAATATTGAACGACTTTTGCCCAGATAACATATTTAATGCAGATGAAACTGGACTGTATTATCGAGCAACACCTGATGGTTCTTTATGTTTCAAAAAGGAAATGCTATTCAGTTCAAAAAAAGCATTGGAGAGAATTACAGTTTTATTATGTGTCAATATGACCGGGAGTGATAAAAGAAAGCTGCTAGTTGTGGGCAAAAGCTTAAATCTTCGATGCTTTAAAAATCTATCTATAAATAAAATGCCAGTGCATTACCATGCAAATAAAAATGCATGGATGACTTCAACCATATTTTCGAATTGGTTGTATGAATGGGATAAGGAATTGCAAGCAAAATCTAGGTCTATACTTCTTCTCATTGATAACTGTACTGCACATCCAAAAAACATTAAACTCAAAAATATAACATTAGAATTCTGGCCTCCAAATAAGACATCCTTAATCCAACCCTTAAGTATGGGTATTATCAAAGACCTCAAAATAAAGTATAGAATGAAGCTAATTAATTTTATTCTTGAAAAGATTGAGGAAAAACTGTTTGATTCATCTGCAACTGCTAACCAATAAGTGGCAAAATAAACATGTTGCAAGCCTTACAATTTATATCAGAGAGCTGGCGAGAAGTTAGCTGTGCAATTGTTATGAATTGTTTCGCATATTGTGGATTTTCTAATTTTGTTGATCCACATCCTGAGTTAACTGAACTGAATAAACATTTTTTATTAGTTCAAAACCATAACGAGTTTGAAAATATTGATGAAAATGTTCCTTGTTTTGATAATAATGAAGACATTTGTGATATAGTAGTATAAAATGTTCTTAAAAAAAGGAAGTTTAAAGAAGAAGAAGAAGAAAAAGAAGAAGAAGAAGATGATACTGACCCACCAGTTACAGCTAAAGAGGCTAAAAAATGCATTGATTTGTTGCAGAAATTCTTCATGCAAGAAGGTAACGAAAATAGTCCATCTGATAAGCTTGAAACGTGTGCCCATTTTGTCAATCAGATCCATAATAAAGAACTTAGACAACGAGCAATACAACATTTTGTAAACCTTCCACATACTAATAATAAATTTATTTAGTTTTTATTTATTTAGTGTAGTGATTTAAATTTTTTCAGATTGTATGGATCACATGTACAAAATAAAAACTTTTTTTCATATTATAAATTTTAATGTTTTTGAAGTTATTTTAATTTTAATGGGCAATCGCTTTATGTGGGAAAACAGGGCTGGTCTTAACGTGTTCACATTTTCGGAATCCACTGTACTAATTATACCTATTGTTAAAGAAATTAAGTATGTACAATAAGTAAAAAAATTTAATTTTTTATTAAGAACTCTTGTTTTATAAATAAATTGTGAATTATTTTAAGTAATCCATATTCATTAACTATTCTTTAATTATTTATACATAGAAGTATAAAGTAATTATTATCTAAATATTTATTTTTTTTTATGATTATTTGTGATAGTAAAACCAATTTTTTTAGTTTCAAGTTTTCTACATTTTCAATATCATGGGTTATCTAATCAAAATGTCTTTATTTAAATAACATTTTGATTTTTCATTACAATTTAATAATTTCTTTTTACAATTTTATTTTTATTTTATTTAACATAATATAAAAATTATAATTTTTCAAAATTATTTGAATAATATAATTGAGAAAAATCGAATTAAAAAATGTTATTAAAAATAAATAATTAGATTATAAAAAAAAAAATCTTTACAGTTCTGAATAAATGTAAAATATTTTAGTATATGTTTTGTACAATTAAATTTGTTTATTGCATTCCTTTTTATATAAATGGTTTTTCTTAGTGTCATATTAAATTGTTATAGTGCTTATAATATTATAAATATCTAAAAAAAAATTATATTATTATTATAGTAATCTTCTATTTTATACAATATAGTGATTTTATTTTATGTATAATTCAAATTTTATGCTTCTTATTTTAAGTAATAGTATTAATTTTAATTTTTAAGTCTGCATATTATGGAAATAAATATTTTAATATATTACTAATGAATTTATTTGCATAAATATTTTAAAGAACTGGAATTCGTGAAAACAATTATTTTGGAGTTAAATCAATTCCACCACAGGAGTTGACTGTTTTGATTTAACAATTGTTTATTAGTTATAATATCATAAGCCATTGTAAATGTATTGCAGATTTATACAACAGCCTGTTCAGTCATTGTGCTTTGCTTTAGGATGGGTCCATACTAGTTTTCAACTAGTTCTGTTAATATTTGAAGGTTAGTTGATATTGGCTATGCGTCAGAAATTCATCTTGAGCATCTGACTGATTGATATCGTTGTTGACGAAGTGTCCACTGTTATTCATAAAATGGTCACTAATTCTTGCTCTCACTTTCAATACAAATTGTATTACAGATTTTTCAACAATTCAAAAGACTATCAAGCATAAGTTAAAAGTCACGTTGCCAGTGCTATTCAGAATCATTTTTGTTTGAGGTAGGACCAAATTAAATTAAATTTAAATGTAGCTTAAACTTAATTTGTATTTTTATATTTATTAAGTTTCTATTAATATATGTATAATTTCAATTACATATGGTAGTTGTAATTATTTAAAATATAATATTATGTAGGTATACTGTATTTACTAACTATGGAAACCATGACAAGAAATAGCATTTTATATTGACATTTTGGTATTTAAATGTTTATATGTGTTTTTGAACATTTCATGTTTATTTAGTATATTATCTTATCTATTTCATTATATAATAAATATTATTATTTTTTGGTAAGTAAAATTGATAGACAACAGTATATGAAGAAGGTCGTAAAAGGGACCAAGGCGTTATGAGGATTACATATTAAATGTTAATAAGTTTCATGACTAATTTAAATATTGTCTGTTTGTTTGTTTCATTGTTAAGATGGAAAGACAATTTATGGTCAAGGATACCTGTGGTTATGATTCAAATGATGAGGTAAACTCATCTACTAGACGAAGTGTTGAAATGGACTTAGTAGCTTATGATTCATCTCCTCATTCAAATGGATCTAATCATAGTACCAATAATGAACAAAATGTAGATATAACGAATAATAAAACTAATTGGTATAAATCTGTAGATTCATTCTTGGAAACTGAAAAAAGTAAGGAAAACAAGGAAAGAGGTAGAAGCCGTGATCATAGTCAAAAAAATAAGCGTGATAAAAGTTCAAGTAGACATGGAAGTAGAAGGCGTAAACACAAAAAACATCATAGATCTAGATCAAGAAGTAGATCTAGATCAAGGTCTAGATCACCTAAAAGAAGGAGTCGATACTCTCCAGGTGATCGTGACTCACAAACAAGTCAGTATAGTAGTGATGAAGACCGTCGTAAGCGTCGTTCTAGGAGTCATGATGGTGTGGAAGGGCCAAGAGTTAGAAATATATATTCCGATTCAGGTACTACTAGTACTCGGCGTTATCATAATACTGTAGATACTAGAAGAAGTCAAGATGGATCACAAGAATATTATCGAGAAGAAGATTTTGATAGATATACATTTAAAAAACAAATTCCTAATAAAACTATAATTGTTCGTGGCCTAGCACCTCATATTTCAGAAAATGACATAAGAAAAGAAATACTTAGATGTGGACTAACACCTGTTGACATACGTTTGATTAGAAAAAAAGATACTGGATCATCTCGTGGATTTGCATTTGTAGAATTTTTTACTAAAGCAGAAGCTGAAACATTAATGGAATCCAAACAGGGTGAAATGATGCTTAGAGATAACTTTAGAGCAATCATGCAATATACCATTTCTACGATTGACCCCGAAAAAATGTTATCTGATTGGTGGTGTAAATGTAACGCTCACAATTTTAAACGTAGGGAAAGCTGCTTTGTTTGTGGTGCTTCAAGAGAAATAGGGGAAATTTTTGATCACACTAAAGAAGTGAGCTCCTATCCTACACACACTGTCTTACTTCGTGGATTAGAACTATTTACTACCGAAGAAAATGTTCTTAAAGCTATACAGCCATTATCAACACTACCTATTCGTAGCGTACGTATTGGCCGAAATCCTTTGACAAACGTTTCTAAAGGTCTTTGCTATTTGGAAATGAACAATGTAGTTGATGCTATGTACCTTCATAATTCATTAATTGTGGAAGATCCATTAATGATTGATGGAAAAGAAGTGCTTGTGTCTTATTGTAAACTTGGACCAGTTGGTCCAATGGCTACTGCTTCTATGGGTAATGCTGCTGTAGAAGCAGCAAAGTGGAGTAATCAAAAACCAGAAACTCCAAACTATACTATTGCTGATGTTCCCAGACTTGCAGAATTTAGTGCAAATTTGTATGCAAAAACTCCTGCTGAACGAACTTCTTATGTACAATATTACACTAATTTTTACACAGAAAAAATTCAAAAAGGAGAAACTATTAGTATGCCTTCAATACCATCAGGTCAATCAATTTCAGCAGCTTATGCCCCTGTTGGTACAGTTGTAATGCCACAAGCTGTATCTGCATTTCCGTTACCTATAGCTAATAAGTCTGAACCTTTAAGTCAACCTCCATCTGGAAAAGGAGATGTCACTTATTCCCCTCCTGATTTATCTACATATCAATATGACAAAGGATCCGGTTATTATTATGATCCATTTACAAAACTTTATTATGATGCAAATTCACAATACTATTTCAACAGTTTTACTAATAGTTTTCTTTATTGGGATGCTACAAAACAAACTTATTTATCTGCACCAACTAATGACAAATCAAATTCTGATGTAGGTAGTACTAATAATGAAACAAAAAAAGAAGAGGCTCCAGTAGAAGAAAAAAAAGATGATGACAAAGTTAAAGTGGCAAAACGTATTGCTAAGGACATGGAAAAATGGGCCAAAACATTAAATCAAAAAAAAATATCAGCTAAACAAAATATAGTAACTTCCCAAATAGCAATACAAACTGCAAAAACTCAAGCAGCTGCAGATATTGGTTATTCTGTTATGGGTACAAAGGCAGAACCAAAAAAAAACCTGTATTCAATGCCTTCTACCTCTGAAGACACCAGTTATAATGAAGAAGTGAATGAAGTTATGGAAGAAGCTAATCGGAATGAAGATGAACAACATACCGATTGGGTTAAATTAGCTTGCTTACTTTGTAAGAGACAATTTAGTAGCAAAGAAATATTAATAAAACATCAACAAATGTCTGACTTACATAAACAAAATATACGGAATTGGTACAGTGAAAGAGGATTGGATCCTGATGATGAATCTAAACGAGTTATCCAGTATAGAGATAGAGCTAAAGAAAGAAGAATGAAATATAATGAACCTGATAAACCATTAAATAATTTAAAAGACAAATATATGAAGGCTAAAGAAGCTACTGTAGATTATGAACAACCCACCAAATTGGGCATTGGATCGGACAACAAAGGTAATAAATTATTACAAAAAATGGGTTGGCAAGAAGGAATGGGATTAGGTAAAACAAATCAGGGACGAACAACTATAATTGAAGCTGAAGGAAGGTTGGCAAATGCTGGTCTTGGAACTAGGGCTGTTGGAGTTGTTCCTGGCCCTCGTGAAACATACAAAGATTGTGTAAAAAAAATGATGCGTTATAGATATAACGAATCTGATTAATTAACAGGTAAAAGTTAGAAATATGTTATATTTTTCCCAGAGGCTAATTAATCTTAATTTATAATGTATTAATTATCTAATATTTCCCTCAGAAATTTATTTAGTGAATGAATTTTATTTTAAAATTCATATTATTCTTGAATTAATAATTGATTAAATATTTTTTTAAGCTTGGTTTATCCATGTATGAAATCGTGTAAATGCATTTGAAAGACATTAATATTATTTCGGTAACTATTAGTTATGTTTATTTTAATATTTAACGATTACTTTTTCTGTATGGTAAAAATAATAAAATAGTATATTTGTTAAGTTTTATTTGAGTTCATGTATAACAAAAGGAAAATTAAAGTAGAAGTGTAGTTTAAAGTGTTTGAATCAACTGTGAAATTTTGATTGTGTAAAAATCTCATGTATTAAAACTTTATATTGTTATTATATTATGTGACATAAACATAATTAATGTTTTGTTATTAAGCTTCCATTTTTTTTTTTTTAAATAACATTATAACAATCTCTCCTTTTCCTCTAATATTATTTTACATTATGTAGGTTCAATAAGTTGTGTTAACTTAAACTGATAATATGTTAATCGGTTATTGAAAATTAAGTATTTCTATTAATTCAAGGTTATTGTTTTTGAAAATTTGAAATGTTTCATAAATGCATTTTAATCAAAATGTATTTATATGTATTATAAATATTCATGTACAAATGAAACTCAATTAATTAATCTAATTATATTAAAATATTAGAAATATATTGTACATATTCATTGTATAATAATATATGTTCTACTTCCAATTTAGTTCAATAACATGTAAAAAATGTATTGTATTCCATTGATAATTTTACTGTCACATTTTTTGTTAATAATTTGTAAAGTATATTGTATAAAATTGCCAATATTTTGTATGAAAACTTCTTTAAGTACTAAGTTCTATATTTGTTATTTTGAACAAATGTCATTTGTTAAAGTACAATATTAATAGTATTATATTACTATATTTTGCTTACTTTAGCAAGTAATATTAAGCTTTGAATTATTAATTTTTTCAAATCCTATACTTAAAACATTAATATTTATTTATATTGTAGTTTAAAGAACTAGAAATTTTGTTTTCAGTATAGACCTTCAAACCATTTAAATAATCTTAATAATTATATCAATGAATTCTTTATTATTATGGAAATAAACGCTTTTAGTTACTTTTTTTTTTTATTTTTTATTATTTGTTCCATATGACTTTTCTATACCTATTATATTTTATATGAATTAATCCACTTGGATTTTATTAGGAAAATTTAGTAATTTTAAAATTTCTCATGGATAATAAATTGTGATTTTTGTATAAAGTTGTATATATATTTACATTTCAGTTCTTTTAGTCTGAAACTGAAGAACTGGTAAAACTTCTGAAAATAATTCATTTACCAACATTACCACTATAATAAATTATTTCAAGAGAACAAATTATTTAAAATATGAAATTATTTTCTGGTAAATATAAGTAAATGTATTATTCTAATTTATTTATTTATATTATAATACAAGTTATTGCAAACGTATTTTAGGTATACTTTAGTTTACTATATTTATGTTATGCTTTAGGTTTACTTTATTAAAAGAATATGTAAGTATAGATGTGTAGACTTGGTATGTGAGACAGTTTGTGCAGAAATGTATTTAGCAGTCACTTACCTAGAATTAACTTGAAGCTGTACCTATATGTAATTAAATTTGCTATCTATTTAATCCAAATTAAATTATACTTTGTTATTCATCTAATTGATTTTCTATAATCGAACAATTACTTATAATAATGAAATAATTACTTAAAATTATAAATAATTATTTTGGCTAGATTCCTAGAAGTCCAAGTTAATTTTGAAATTAAAACAATTCTGTAAACTATATGTTTGAAAGCTAATGTATTTTGTAGCTAATGAACATATTCTAAACAAGTTATCAGTCAAGGTGTATTTTAAAGAATCAGAAAAATATAAAGGAATCCATAAGCCATCCACTATTCACGGTTTTGATACAACTTTATTTTTAAAATTAATACTCAGTTTTTTTTTAATAGAATTACTTTTTTCAAATATGAATTTTCAATAAACTGAAAGTAGTTTAAATAAAACTTTTATTTTTTATTATAATAGTGTTATAAATAGTTCATATTGGATGTTGAAACGGTTCTAATGTTCAAAATAAAAAATTTTTTAATGAATATAATTCACACAAATTATCCCTTTTTTAGACGAAAAGAAAATTATAAATATCTATAATTTAATTAATCAGGTAAAAAAATGTAAGTAACATTTTTTTCTGGTGCTCAACTTATCGATTTTTTTTTTTTTTAAAAAACTGAATTATTTTTTTGTCACCGATTAATCTGTGTTATATTTAAAATAAAAATTCTATTACGGGTACGTTCTATTATTTCAGTTTAGTGATCCGATGTTCATAGTATTCAAAAAATCTTAAAAAATCTGTCGAAAGAATATTTTATACCAAACATATTAGAGTATTCAAAATAATTTCTATTTAATCAGGATTAATATAATACCATATCACCAAACTCAGTTTTATTTTTCATTATCTTCTTAAACACGATATGACTGTTATTGTCAAATATAAGCTCATATTATACCATTATACATTTTATATCTCATTGTAAAAAAAAAAGTATTCTACTTATGTAATTTTAGTATTATACTCAGTTCGTACCGTATTGTCATTCCGGTTCTTACTAAGTGTATTGGAGTTATTTTTGAAATCCGGCATCCCCTAAATTGAATAACGTTTTTATCGTACCTATTATTATCAGGTTGTCAGGTTAAATGTTTTCATTTTTTAACATTGACCTACTAACATGTAAAAGTACCTAGTTGAGTGCAATCGACTGTAGCAATGTTATATTGCAGTGCCGTTGTAGTGGGCCGGTCTCTGGGAGAACTATCGTCGCCGTTACGAAAATCGGGATTACGGAGTATTTTTAGGCTGTTCTATTATTTTCGTAAAACTCACTCCACTTCACTCCGTAAACGTTTGTGAAAATTCAATACAAAAAAAAAAAAAATATATATAAAAAATACGTCATATTTTCGAACATTAACGACCTGTCATGTGAACCAACGACGGACATTGCGGCGCGTGATATTGAATTCAACCGAGCGATCGGCGGGCAGAAGTGGTTGAGGGATGGAGGTAGGAGAGAGTACAACTATCACCCCGTGTCCGGGCAATCAATCAAAATGGAGGGAAAAAAGGAAAAAAATCCCCTGAAATAATAATACCCGTTTTGTCCGCCGCCGTCTTTTTTCTCGCTCCATCCATCATAACACGCCGCGCGCACTCACAAAACCGCCGCCACCGCCGTAGACTTGCCCGCGCTCCCTTCTCATCCCTCCGTGTGCCATTTCGTGTATGTGTGTGTGTTTGTTTTGCCGGAGAAAAACTTCTCGTGGGTCCACTTATTTATACATTCCTCTTCCCTACCGGCGAGGGCGGGGATCGTCGTCGCGTATATCCTTGTACTCCTCCAGCTGCCCGGACACACCATTATAATACACTTTCGACATTTTTATATCAACCGTGTAACAGCGCCCTATGCCGCGTCGCGTATAGTAGCCGCATATAACCTGTCTCTCTTATCCGGGGTTTAGGGGGAAAAAAAACCCCTTTTGTCCGGAAGAAAAGTTCAACGGGTCTATTTTCGTTCTTCATTTCTTCCCCCTCCAACCACCACCGTGTGTGCCGTGCGCGTTTTTATTCAATATTTCATTTTATCGCCAGCTCGCAGCGGTCGAATTCGAGTTACCTGCTCAACCGCCGCTGGCTATCTCTTGTTCGCTCTCCGTCATGACTACGCGACCATTCTATTACATATTATTCGACCGTAGCCACGTCTTTAAACACGTGCGGCTGTACGCATTTCAGTGACCGGGAACTTTTTCGCGGCAATCAGCCGTCTTCATAAAAAGTTCCATACTACCAACGGTGTTTAATGAGTAGTATAGTTCAAAATCGGAAAACAACGTTTAGTGTAGAAATTGCTGCCAAAGTACACCGTTAGTAGGTTTATTATAGGAATCGATACAGGTATAGTATCCAGAAACAGAGATTTCAAACCTTTTGGTATCTACGTTGCAAAAGTAAAAAAAATTAAAGAATAATTTTTTCTTGAAAGTTCAATACTTAGAATTTTTTACTGGTGTGATCGGTTTGAAATACATAATTTAAAACTACACATCAGCTATTTTCTGATCTGCATCTGAATGGTAAACCCGTCATATTGGAATAGATATTACAGTATTATAAAAACAGTCCGGTGTTCAGGTAAGTTTAATTAATTTTACTAGTATTTGTATTAAATAATTATCAATTATTAGATTCAATTAGGGTTAAGATGATTGTAACCACCGAATTTTACGACTAACTAACTTTAAATTGAGTAAGATGTTTTTTGTAAAATGTGCAAAAATACACAAAATATGATATTTTTATAATAAGACCCTAAAAGTATGAAAATTATTTTAATTTGGTATTTCAAATTTTTAAGAGACTAAATAAAAAATTATGATTTGATTTTCATATTAATAAATAAAAAAAATATTCATTAGAAAAAATGTAATTTTAAAATGTACAATGTATATTCATGTACATAAGATATTACGTATATACGTACCAATATTCGTTTCGTGTTAATTTTACTTTGGAATTAAATTGTATTAGAGTAGGTACTTCAATAATTATCAGCTAACTTAAACCAACTTTCTAAATTTATTCTTATCCAAATGGTTAGACTTTTAAGATTTTCGGACAAGACTATAATAACAATTATTTCAACTATATGTAGGAGGCTTGTTAATAAATTTTATTTTTATCGTATTACGCATTTTTCACTATTTTTTATTAAAACAAAGAAAAATGTGCACCAATTAAGTACCTAATTAAAATTACTGCGTTTAACACTTATAGTTTCTATTAAACATTAATGAACGAAACGATCGTTTCTATCTTTGTCCGTGTATTTTTTAGGAATTTTCACTGGGCAGCAAACAATTTTTTTCTCAGTTAGTGAAAGTTTTAGTTTTACTTGTATTATATAAAATTTTAGCGAATTCGTAAGATACATTATTCTGTTACTATTATTATATTATCTTCTATCTATATAAATAAAAATCTAATGCTGTTTGTATATCTCGCTAAAACTCTAGAACGGCTGGACCGATTTAGCTTATTTTGGTCTTAAATTATTTGTGGATGTCCAGAGAAGGTTTAAAAGGTGAGTGAGTATGAAAATGTAAATCGGTCCAGCCGTTCTCGAGTTTTAGCGAGACATACAAACAGCAGTTAAATTTACATGCTTGGTGTATTTCGGATATTCCCGTGACCACGGAAACTAAAAAAAACAAAAGATGTTTATCTGTTATGAATATTATCTATATCTATACCTACATATTGTCCGATATAATAACCGATATCGCACTAAGCACACGCTTACTCAGTACGGCACTCTCCACCGTCGTGTTTTGTTCTCTCCGTGTACGTGCGCATGAACTTTTCACACTTTCATTAATTACAATTTACGATGCCGAGAAGAAGATGACCTGACTTAGGTCGTCGCAGTCAATCAAATGTGCGAAGAGCTACCACACGTGCTAACTGCACTGATGACCAGACAGATCAATAAAATAGTCATATTGTTTTAGTCAGTGACAATGAAATAGATAGGCTTAGAATTCGTGTACAACAACGGCAAGCACGAAATAATGAAATTGAGAAGGAACACCAGTTGAAAGACATCCAAATGTATTTACTTCAGACACCTTGGGTCGCATCTACACAGTACATCCAAATAACGATGAATGTTATTATTTGCGGTTGTTGTTGGTGAATGTTCGTGGTCTGACATCGTTTGAACAACTGAGAACAGTTAATGGATATCTGTGTGCGACTTACCGTGAGGCATGTCCACTATTACATTTACTCGAGAACGATTCGAACTGGGATGATACGCTTAAGGATTCCGTAATATCTTCATCACCGCATCAAATTCGTACATTGTTTTCGATTATCATATCGAAATGTTTCCCCTCAAATCCAAACAATTTGTGGGTTAATTATAGTAATGACATGTCTGAAGATGTTTGCATCGTGTGCGCCGTCAAACTTTGAATCCTACACTACAAAGGACTGCAGAAATGTACAATGAGACATTGATCATGATAGAAGATATGTGTTTATTGATGGCAAATAAAGCCGTTATTGTTATGTTATGTTGCAAAATATTGTTATGTTTGGGAATGACAGCACCCATCGTCATATGCACGATGCATTAAACCACGAGTTGCAAAGAGAGCAACAGTACGACACTGAAACATTGGCCGAAACTGTTCGTATAAATGTTCCACAATTAAATCAACAACAAAAAATTGCGTACAACACTTTGATAGAAGCTGTGAACAGTGGATCTGGTGGAATTTATTTTATTGATGCTCCCGGAGGAACAGGAAAAACGTTCTTAATTTCATTGCTTTTGGCGAGGATCAGACAGGCGCGGCTCCAAGGGGGGAGCCACTGGGGCCATGGCCCCCCAGATTTTTTTAAAAAATTTTAATTTTTCACACATTTGTCCTTGTGAGCTGTTAAATCCTGATTTTAATTATTTACCTAGCTAACAATTTTATTTGGCGGCCTAAAAAAACCATATGACATTAATATGAGGTGTGTATCATAATATAGGAACGTAGTCGGACTCTGTATTCATTTGGAGAAACAACTATTATCAGTAATCACTTACAGGTTCCAGGTTAGAATATTCTCTAACTCTAGTCCCCTTTGAAATTTAGCAATGGCTGAAAAAAATGGCCCCCCCCCCCTTTGTAAGTCTCTGAAGCCGCGCCTGAGATCAGAACACAAAGTAATGTAGCTCTAGCGTTGGCTTCATTTGGAATAGCTGCGACTCTACTAGAAGGCGGGCGAACTGCACATTCTGCCTTGGAATTACCATTAAACATGCAAATCAACGAAACACCAATTTGCAACATATCCAAAAATAGCGCATTGGCCAAGATCCTACAGGTATGCAAATTGATTATTTGGGATGAATGCACAATGGCCCATAAGAGGTCACTGGAGGCCCTAGACAGAACATTGAAAAATCTTCGTGACAACCAAAATATTTTTGGTGGGGCTATGATTCTGTTATCAGGTGATTTTCGTCGGACTTTTCCAGTCAACTGTTGCTGATGAACTAAACGCATGCCTGTTTATTAACAGACTGTATCATAACTGTGTGTGCCTACTAATATCAATTGAAACCTTATTGTTGTGACGTGACTATTTTTAAGCAATATCATGTTTAATAAATAAAACCTCATTCATACCGAGCATTTATTTTTAAAAAAATTTCTGATTCCTTTTGTTTGTTTTAAGATTTTATATAAAAGTTTAGCTTTTTTATTTATCGAATGAGGCAATACGAAGTCGAAAAAATTCCGGTTTTCATCTGAGGTGACTTTTGCCCGGGCAACGCCAGTTGGGACATTGTTTATAAAACTAATAAGTAAATATCGTTTTCACGTTGTCCCTACCACATGTATCTACTACACATTTTCGGTCACAAATACTTGTTCTTGTGTTGAAATTATGATATTTCTCATTAGGATTTATGAGAAAAACAATTGGAACATATATTAGCCCCTAATGAAATCGTTGGCTCCTGAAGGAACCTTAAAGTGGATCCTTCCTCTTCTGTAGTTGTATCCAGGCTACACTTGGCTTTAGCCCGACTCTGCCTATTAGCGTTTACACATTATGTAATTATATGGTACATTGGAACTATCGTACTTGTATCTACACGAGTAGCTGTTCGCAAGAAACCACTACTGATTCCCATACTACATATTTATGTATAAACAATTGCAAAGTCAATATCAGCGGCTTTATGATGGGCTGCTTGCGTATACTCTGCATTACGACGGACAGGAGTAAGGCCTTGATAGTGGAGGTAGACCTGTTACAGATGAGATAAAACTTGCACAAGCTTTTATGCGTAACTCGACGATGTACACCGTATTAACTTGGTAATTAACTCGCGGCCTAGCTAAAAACGATGGAGTGGCGCGGTAGCGGTGGAGCTACTCAATGAATAATAATTTCTGAATACATACATATTAGACCAGTCGCGCGCGAGAAACGGAGACGACGAAAAAACAGAATAATAATACACCGAAAGAAGGGAAAAAAAGCAAGACATTTAAAAACATTTATATGTATAGACCTCCGTCGTCGTCGCAACAAAATTCCTTCGCACGTTGCAACAGTCTGTGTCGAAGAATTCGGGAGCCAACACGCGCACGTTATACCGCGGATCCTGCAGGATTGCCGAGGCCCCTTTGACACGCCCAAAGGTTTCTGTAAATACGTATTAGCGTAAATTGACGAAACCTCAATGGTTCCTCGCAGTCACCGCAGCCTTTTGAAGTTTTAATAAAAATAATCCGTTTTACGCGACCGTAGTTGTCACAACCCGTCTACATCCAAATCAACGATCTATTGAAACGACGCGTGGCCACGGGTTTCAGTTTTTAATTTTTTTTTTCTTTATTTTCCTCCCCCTGTTTTTTAAACTTTTCCTCGCACGCTAACCGCCGTCGTAAGAGCTTAGATTTATTACTATTATTATTATTATAATCAGTCGTTCATTGTACGTGTACGCGCGGGCTGCTGATTGCATTATCAGTAACTCGTCGTCGTCACGTTATAAGGTTGTGTTGGTTGTAAGGGGTGAGGAGTGGGTCAGTACTGCGAAATCGCCGTCGGACAAACGATGATTTTTTTTTTCATTTTATTTCCCCTTTTTCACACTTTTTTTGTAACCTCGTCTTTGTATTTAAACCGTTACCGACGACGCGTCCCCCCCATCTGTTTATATAAAATATAAAAACACCCTCGTATTATATTTTGACGACTTCCGTTTGCTAATGCTGATTTCACGCGGTTTATGGAACAAGAACCAGGAAGATAACGGTGTCGGGGTTATGAGCAGATGACCACGAAGTCTTTACGGACGTGTAATATGACAACGAACCTTCGCGGACTCAACGAGTAGATAGACTGCAATAATAATCGGTATGATATGTAATTATATTTTTCTTTGGATAACCGTTACATTTTTTTTCTTACCCACGGTTCCTGGGTTTCACATCTTGTCCTGCCAAGTCCTTCCCTCCCTACAGAAATTGCTGTATCGTATTTAGGTATATACCTACTTGTGTATGTAATATACCCACGGTATAACACATTGTATGTGTGTTTTTGCCAACAGGTGTCTTATACCAGATTTAATAAATCTGGTATGATTACCAGATTATTAATTAAATTAATAATTAAAAATAGATAATAATTGTTGAGTTCCGTGAAATAAATAGTATTCGGATACGGTCTAATCATTACAGGCATTTGATAATACGATAATAGAATTTTACAAATTTCAATTTTCAATGAAAATTTTCAATATTTTTTAATACTATATTGTAGTTTGAAGACGTGTAGTGTACCGAATAAAAAATGAAGTAAATTTAATAATCACGACAACTGTATTATATTATTACAATGTTTTATATCGCCTTTTTCTATGAATGTATTCATATTACATTATAACTTCTATTTGTAGCTAATATGATAATACGTAAAATTAGAGGATTCGTAAAAAATAAAATAACGATTTTTTTTCGCAATCGAATACATAGTCGTAAGTTATTTTAATTTTAATAAATTAGCATTGGTAGTTGGTTATCAAATTTGTATTTAGTTCATAACAATCCACAACCGAGATAATAATGATAATAAGGATAATAAAGGAAATCAATAATGTGCACCCACGTTTACGAAATTGCCAGCTTTTACATTTTAATTGTATTAGACCACCTATAGTTACTGTACAATAATATGCACAACCTATGTAGAGTTGCTTTGTGTTATGAAATAGCTATACCTACGTAATTTACTTGTACTAAGTGCTACGGGGTAATTTTTTTCATTACAGTTTTTCTAGCGTTTTTCTTCGAGAAAATTTCTAGTGGAAAATTAAATTATTTGTTTCGATGTACATCCTATACTCCGTGGAGAGCTTTAAAACGTAGGATTTAACTGGCGTGTATATACTTTATTACGTTATTATAATTACTTGGAAAACAACAGCAGGTCCTCGCGCTATTACACGCATGTATTATAAGATATAGATAAAAACTGCAGTTCCGCTGGATGTTAAATTCAGTCCCAGATTATAGATGTAGAACGATAATCGTTTATAAGATTTGCGTTTCGTAGTGGTTTGGTTAGTGCCGATAATATAACATATGCCATATGATCGGAGAATATGTGTAGGTACGCATCATATGCGTGTAAGTGTAAACGTATAACGGATACAAGATCGTCGTGCGCGCGACGCGTAAATTAATCGCCTTCGGTATCAACGGGTCTCGGATGCACCTATACACAATGTACTACTCGGGAACGGTAAATCGAACGCTATAAATCACCGATGGACGAAGTTTATCATAAACGATCGATTACTCGCAGACACGAACACTGCGCGTAATATATTATAATGACTGTGCCCGGTGTATACAATATTATGTGTTTTGTATATATATATATATATATTCTCGCGCCGTGTATGTATGACCTACATAAATTAACGCGTACGAAATGGAAACGGATACATAGTGTATATACACCCACACGGTCTCAATACTTGAGTGTCTTGTGCACGGTAGTGTGAGATTATAATAAATATTATATACGAAAGAATCGTAAAACGTATGTCACTCGTTTTCAAAAACATCTTATTTAACGAGAAACGATACATTTTCGTGGTCATATGAACCCATGTTCTATGAATACACACGTAATTCCTATAGACGTAGAGTACATAATGTCTAATAGCTATATTATGTTAAGCATCACCTTCGTCCGCTACTGCCCCTATACTATGTGAAAATATATAATGACCGAAACGCGCGAGCCGTTGACAAGAACGAGTGAAGCGAATCTTTACACACAATGGATCCCGTCGTCTGTCTTTTCCGCAGAAGATTATTATCGTTATTTTTATTATTATTATTATTATTACTATTATTACAAGGACGCATCAGCAACAGAAGCCTGGCTGTATAGTAGTGCACGTGCACGTATACATTATAATAATAATAATAATAATAATAATAATAATAATAATATATAGTTGCTTGTTCGACCGGAGCAATAAATTTCTAGAAAATCGTTACAACCGACTCCACTGCTACGGTAGTTCGTGTTTGCTCTCTGGTACTGACGTGCGGATGTGATATTATTGTTGAAAATAGGCGCGTAGTGCGCGCGTGAAGGACTCGTATAGTCGGAACCGTTTGAAACGAGAAGGAAAAATGGATGTGTACGTTTTATACAGGTGCACCATCGCGCCTTGGCCAACGTCCAACTCGACAAGACGAAAAATAAATTATTATTATCATTATTATTGTTATTATTATTATATGTACGTGATAGCAGCCGCTGGTAACTAAAACGGTATGGGACCGATATAGAGGCGAGACGTATGTGATGTTATATGTGAATAGTATTCGTTTGTTTTCGACGTGTATTTTACACACGCGCGCACACACACACGTTAAGGCAGGGTAGGTATACAGGGGACGCAGGGGAGGTACGTGCGTCGTCGGTGAACGCGCGTGCGTTATCGCGCGGAAACCCGTGTCGAAGCCGGTTCGGTTTCTGTCATTGCGATCACGTACCTACGCGCAGACGCAAGAATAAGAAACGGCGACGACTACCGGTCCTGAAGTCTGACCGACGACGGCTGCGGAATACTAAAAGCTCTCTCGGGGGAGAAAGACCACGTACTCTACGACCATTCGCTCCGGTCGTATTTCACTTTCCAAACGACACCGGTTCGACGTATATTGTAAACGTAAGTACGCGGTCCGTCTGCTCATGTCCTCGGGCCCGGCTCCTTACCGCGTGCGTACGCTATTGTACACGGACGTGCCTGTGCACGGTATCCGTTCGCCTGTTGCGAAACGTGTGCGAGAGAAAAAAAATAAAATTTATATTTAATAAGAATGGTAATGCTTAGATTTCGATCCTGGTTTCTCGTCCTTTATTCGTCCAAATATTGGGAAAAATCGATAGTCTGGCTCCACGCGGCCGGGATTTCTGCGCAGGCGATATGCAATGATGATCGAAATCGTTTGTCTATATTATCGTACCACGGTAATTTTAAAACTATTTTTTTTCACTTTGTTTCAGAGAAAACTAAAGACATGCGTAGCTTATATCGTCTGGAGTGTTTCGAATCGCGCACGTGACAATATAATTCGAGAACATAACGAAATACGTACCAAACACTTAAAAAGTATAAGCGGATTTAGAGTTTTTTTTTTTTTTTGGCGATAATCGTATTGAAACGAGAACTTACATAATATGAAATTATGATTCGCAAAACATTATGTACGATTGCTCATCAAGGATTTAGTTTTCAATTTTTATTCTCAATATGTACTATTCGTGTGGTCATTTGACATGAACTTGGTTGGGACTGGGGATTAAATACGTGTCACTTGAAGTAGTCATAATTAATACAACCCCCAAATTATTATTTAACAACTTTAACTTTACCGTAAGTGTCATTTTATTCCTCTGTCAATTAATAAATTGAATTAATACTTATAAGTAAGTCTCAACAGGGGCTGTTTTGTATACGTTAACTGAGCTTTTCATAATTCATAATAATAATAATTACTATGTGCTTATATATGCCTATATTTCCCATCAATTACTTTTCTATTAAATCTATAAGATGTTTAATGTTTAACCCCACTACGCTATCACTCATTTTGTCACATCACTCATCACATCATATAATTTTGTACCTACTTACAATTTTTTTCTTATCTATCTTTATATATATTCTTGATAATTTTATTTTCCTTTTTTTGTTCGGTAATTTATACATTATACCTATTTTTTCTTAATTTTAATTTTATTAAAAGGACTCATCCTGTTTATATTCTAATATAAAACCTTTGAGTTCAAGTGGAAGCATACGAATCGTGTATTTAAACCTTTATCACTGCGAATCAACTCAGGCCGGATACAATGTTCAAACAACTTATGACCGTTAAATTAATTACGTTTTTCTTTTTATTACAATATGTTTACGTAGGCGAATACGTCTCGAAAATAATAATATTCTAGTATTGTTAATATTTATTATTGTATCATGTTTATTCGATTAACGTGTTAGAATTTATACTGCCTTTTTATTGAATGTTTTTCGGTTTCATAAGTCATAACAAATAACTGATTAAAATCATTGCTTTTGGATTTGTGGTAATTATCAATCATGGTACTCTAAGATTTTTTTTGATCACCAGTCATGAGTGCTATAATTAGTTAAAAATGATTTATTTTTATTTTTTCATAATATAATTTAAATAATTTTTTTTCAGTTCTTCTCAACATTATTTTTCGTTAAAATACATATTACGATCTTATTCGTAGAAAATGTTTAGCTTATAACTATAACTATAATATGGTATATTTAGTAAAAAATGTAATGTTATAGTTTATAAACGTTTGTTTAAAAACTGCTGAACAATTTAAATTGTTTCAGAATCAACAAAATTTATACAAGCTGTCCGTATTTTATTCATTTTTGGCATGGTATTTAGACAACCTAACTAACGATACACTTCTATATTTTCTTGATTATAATACAGAAATATTAGAATACATTTTTAATCAAAGAGAAAAAAAACTTCCATCATTTTTACTAAGGTATAATGATGTGGGAAACAGTTTTGATGTTTGAGTAATTTTTTTCTTTTTTTTTTTACAATACCGCTGCTTAGAAAAAAAACCCGGCTATCATTTTTTCATTTGATTTATGTCGATTCTATTTATACATTACTTTGTTTATTGACACTATATCTCTCTGTTACCTACTAACCCTTGCTCCCGACATCATCCTGCATAATGGTTGTAGAATATATGAATGTATTGCAAATATCGTGATTCCACTTTTATTGATATAACTATTTCCCATTGATATTTATTAAATGCTATGAAACATTACCATATTTGTATTATCAGGCATTTATTATAATATAATATCTAAACGTTATAATATTTATAATAACATGCATTGTATATGTATTATGTTATTGTTAAGAGACGACTATCCATGTGGACTATAACTTCCGGTATCACATAGGTCAGAACGTGTACATACTGAATGATTGTTTTTGTGTTGTATTTTCAACAATATTTTCATCATAATGTATTGACTATCTAGTGACTTTATCATACGTAGATTGATAATTTATGAAACCAATATCGATGTTGTTTTATCATATAATTAAGGAATAAATACCATCGTAATGATTGCATCTTATTTAAGTATAAGAAGGAAAATCACAAATTGCACTTCAGGTAAGATGACCACATATACTATAAATGTTGTATCAAAAATTTACTATCTATAATTATTACTTTATCTCGCGAAAATAATATATTATAGGCGTGTAACCGTTTTTACATTCGATACACTTTGATAAACACCGCATATTTGTGTAAAAGTTTCAACCTATATGCCGTTTGCGAGTTGCATTGAAAATGAAAAAACAAATCATCATAAGTAATATATGTAATATAATATTTAGTCATAAATCTTGTTATGCGTACTAAAGTCATTGCTAACTTTAATGAGAAGAGTTATAACATTTTCATAACACAATAAATATAGAATTGTTCATTTATTATAAATTATATATATTATAACTAAAAAGTATATTACAGCATATTTTTGTTTATTATTATTTAATTAAAGTTTCCATTCATGTACTAGTTATTAGTTATTACTTAGTATTGCCTACTGTTGGGCCCTATATTAATAAAACGTGTAGGTATATTTAATAAATTATATTGTGTAAATAATTAAATTTGAATAAAATAATAGTAATAAAATTAAACATAAATTACATTTTTTATCTAATATTGAGGTATATTTTAGTCTCAATGAATATGTTATCTTGAATCTCGTATATTTTTCAATTATTTATGATTTGTATTTTTGTAGTTCATTTTAGCTGATATTTTATCATAATAAATGTTTGCATGAAAATTTATTTATATATTTTTTATTAGGTACGAAGCATAATTTATTTTTTACTAAATATTTTAGAATAAATTACATTGAATTTGAACAATATCAGTTAAAATACGGACCTCTCATTTTTATACTTAAATTTTAGGGCCCCATTTACAACATTTAGTGGGTGTTCAGGTACACCAGACACCTCCTGTGCGCACAACTGATTGATCGGGCACTTAATTTACTACGGATAACGACTCCTAAAATAAAGCAGTCGATCAAGAAAACTTCTATGTTCAAATCGGCAAAATTCCATCAGTAAGAACATTATATGTTATTCCTACCCACAAGTTCCGAAATGTACATTTCAGGGCTGTACGGAATTAATAAAGGGAAAATCGTATATAATAGTAATATATCGTATATATGACAACAAAATTTAACAAAATTGTGACTCTCATGATTTTAACATTTTATGTGATGTAACTAAATCGATTTCAAATTTACTGTCAAATGATTTTCCTCACAAACTTGTTATATATTTGAAAAATAAAATAAAGTATTGATAATAAAAATAAAAAAATACTTTTGTTCGTGAAATGCCGTCATCCTTATGAAGATGTCGCAACTTTTTATTCCGATAATTTGATGGATAATCTTTTTATCAATAACTTTTTTGTAAACAGTTATTTCACAAAATAATTCAAATTAAAAATGTATACCATTTAAAGATAAGTAATGTGATGCAAGAATAAAATTACAATCGGAAATTACTGCAATGACTTTATTTATATTATAACAATACCTATCAAGCCATGAAAATTCCGTTGAAATTGTTACAATCATAATTGATTACATATTTTCAAAAAGTCATTATTGCAAAATACAAAATCTTAACAATTAAATTAATTTATACATGTATTCTTAGTTTGAACTAATTACAGTAAAATAATGTATATTCTATATTACCTCTGTTCAACAACGCGGTCGTATAATCAATGCGGTGTGTACTATGCTAAAAACTTTTATTTTATTTGATTTTTTTTTTGTTCTCAATACACTGACGTAGCAACGTAATACGTAGATACTATGTAAAACGCCCGATTTTCGTGCGTTTTGTGTTCCGGCTAGGCAGGCGGTTCAGATCGGTCCGCAGGTCGACGAGTCCGTCTAAAAGCTGCTCATGGTCTTGGCAAAAGGCGGCCTTGGCGTCGCCTGGACTTGGCCATCCTCCTGGATATCGCGGTCGTAGTCATCGTGACGGTTTTGGACGAGCACGCGTTGGCTATGGTGGTCGTCGTTCGCGGGCTTAGGAATTATCGGCATGCTGGCGGTCGTTTTCAGCTGCTTCCGGTCGGACGCGGCGGCAGTCTTGTTGTCCATAACGGCTGGTCGTATCTGCGGCGTGTAATCCGGTACGCGCGTGACGTGCAAATATCGCGTCGACCTACGGCACTTGCAAGAACCACGCACGATCGCTACGGCTATATATTATATTTACTTATATTTACGTGTCAGTTACGTGCTGCTCTTCGGATTGTTCGACGGGACCGGGACCGGATCATGTAGTAGAATATAATAACGCGTCCGGCGTCATTATCGATGCCACTGCGACTGGATTGATCGATGGGCTTTGATTGGTACGCGGCGCGTGTGCGCTTATGTTTCCGGGGCTCGGTAATAGTATTGCGTTACGAGATGGTTTTTGTTTTTTCTCGTTTTCTTCTTTCGCCGTTGCTCGTGCGTTGACCGTTGCCTCGTATACCAGAGTTCGATTGTACCGTGCAAACGGTCAACTACTTATCATAACGTGCACACCCAACGTGCGTACGTGTTTAATGTAGGCAGTGCAGTGATTGAGGAGAAAAAACTCAAAGTACCTCTCCCACAGACTTCTAATCGGTAGCATTCGTCGAAAACGTTATTCTAAACATTTCCATGCAAATACACGTATACGAGTCAAAATGTTATTGGGTG
>JASXSY010002375.1:0-30926 GCA_034509805.1 Sipha maydis | reverse complement strand
TTATTTTTTAACTTCAAAATAAATAAATTTAGCTGTTGCATGTTTATTAACTTCACAGCCATTGGCTTTAGTGAGTTGACCAATTTATTGTGTATACATACATATATATATATATATATATATATATATATATATATATATATATATATATATATATATATATATATATATATATATATATAATATATATATATATATATATATATATGTTTAAAAAATATTGTGAACTATTCTGTTATTGATGAACATAATATAATATTGAGTGTGTGGTACCCAGTGATGTAAAAATACGGTATTATATTTTTCATTTGTATAATACGTGTATTATACGTGTATTATACAGTATTAAAAAAAATTGTTTGGTGCTTACATTATTGCTAAATATAGTTATTCTAGTATAGTAATATCAAAACTATTGAAGTTTATTGATGAATAATGATCCATTTTAAATACTTATTAAATTAAATAATGGTAGTTATGAGTTGGGTAATAAATAATAATAAATACATAAAAATGTATTGTTTCTAAGTTTTTAGTATAAGGTTTTAATATTTTTAGTCATTAGAAATAGACAAATAGTATATAATTAATTAATTTGTAAGTGTTTACTGTGGTTACACAACTATTTAGATCCCCCAGCACTATAGTTTTAATAAATAAAGACTTTTTCAAAAAGAAACAAACTTTATTATAAAATATAGAAACATAAATTAATAACTTTTTATACAGTTTTCAGGAACTTTTGAAACTATTAGTCAAAACATTATAAATAATTAACTGTTAATAATATATAATAACAAAAAATAAAATAACAAACAAAAAAAAATATTTTGTACTAAATCTTGATTTTCAATTACAAGTTCAAAATCCTCATCATTTTGATCATTTTTTAAAAAGGCCGGTATAATTGCACCCAAATTATATGAAGATGTTGTTTCAGTGCTACTATTTGAAGTGAAACTAACCTCTTCACAGTTGTTTAAATTAAACAAAGATGCAATTTGTCACTTTATCATTTTGGAATTTGGAATCCGTTTTTTTGCATGTTAATAAATGCTTAGCCAAACAAAATGCATTATAGGCATGAGACTCCTTACAAAATATGCATTTTCGTTTTTCTGCCTTTCCAACATAATACTTGATAAAATATTTATCAACAAAAGCTTTTTGCTTCGAAGGTCGACCCATTGAAAAATAAACAGTACCTAACTATACAATTATTCAAGAACTAAAAATTATTGTAAATTTTAGTCAAAAAGTATCTAATATAAGTATAACATAGTAATAACACTAATAACTAATAAATAAATACATTTATACAAAACATAAAGTGATGACAAAGAGAAAACAGAACAATCAAACAACTAACATGGATATTATTATATTAATAATATATTATGCATTATTTAATTATTATTGACAATTTGATATAA
This sequence comes from Sipha maydis, assembly GCA_034509805.1. NCBI lineage: Eukaryota > Metazoa > Arthropoda > Insecta > Hemiptera > Aphididae > Sipha > Sipha maydis. The sequence continues at coordinate 29,493 of JASXSY010002375.1, read as the reverse complement.
TGATAAGCGGTGAGCACTACTGCAGTGAGCGCAGAGCGGTGTAATACTGTGTCGTACTCCAATTAAACCGCCATGCGACCATGCCATCTTTACCGCAGCGTTTGTGGGGACCAGTTGTCGCGTCTGTCGTTATATCACTGTTATCAGTTGAAACAATATGCATCGCATTTATTCGCATGCATTATCGGTCTACCATTTATCACTAGTTTTTTTTTTTATACCATTTGTATTTTATTTTTTATACACAACGTATAATACGCTTGTATAATACAATATTATACAATTTGTATTATACAATTTACATCACTGGTGGTACCCGTAGGTTTCTATACCCCATTTAGAATATACTAGTAATGCGCAACCTGGGTGTCACGATACTCGAATAGGTCACCAATAGTTTAACATAAAATGAAAAAGTTCTATATTATGTATATTATTAACTTATAACTTATAACTTTATACTTAAGATTTTATTTATTGACTTAAGATAGAAATATTAATATGATTTGTAGAGAATTATTTTATATGTTTAATACCCAACCATTTTATTATCGGTTTTTAGTATAAACATTTTATTTTATTAACTAGAAAAAAAAGATAATATCATAAACACAGTATCCTTGGACTCTTTGTATATAAAATATTATGTATTTATAGCCCTATAGGTGTGCGTGTAATATAAATTATTATTTTAAGGAGTATCAAAACAGGAAAAATTGGTATAAAAATTACTTTTCGTAATTCCATACAATAAATTATAATATGAATGGTTTTTGAGTTGAAATGCCAACCATCATTGTAGTAGAGAAGATATGTATTATTCTTGCACAAAAATTGATTTTCGATGTTTTAATTATTATTAAGCTTAATAAGTATAACAATAAAAAGTAAAGTAACACCGATTTTAGAAGTTAAATTTTGACGTCAGATATTGAAAATTGTTTCTTATACAGGCAGAGAGATGTAATAAAACATTTTCTCTAGAATATTAATATTTGGTAATTTTATTTAAAAACCTATCAATAAGTCTTATTATTGGAATTTATAAACTGTAGCTTTCAATTTTTATGAGAAAACTTTTTTTTGTAACTATAGTTGATCGCGTTGATTATCATGTTGATCATCTGCACTCAAGGAGCGGAAGGGTAGCGCAATTGATGCACTGCACAACCAGGTCTTACGCTCATGCAAGGTATTGAAATGGATTTGGTTGAAACATTATCTTTAACGAAATAATCAATAGATTTTTAGCAGAAAAAGCCCGAAAAAAATGTTTTTAATAATTTAATTATTTTAAATATTTTTTATTTATAAACTTCAATTTTACTAACGTTTGGTTATTAATTTGTGTAAACGGTCGAATAATTTGTTAATTTATATTACATTTTTTAATTCAATATATTTAATAAAATGTATACAAAAATAATTCCTAGAAGAGGAGTAGCAAACAAATGGCTTACTGACCACCTTTTTTCAAATTTTATACAAGAAATCCCATGGTAAGAAAAAAAATTGCATCAGACCATGCAAATTGTTCTGTCGACACTGGCTGCACTACGTACACTGCAACGTACACTAACGTTGTGGACGCTTTTAATTAGGACACATGTACCACCTTTCCGAATCAGTGATACGGCACGCGTAGCAGTGGTATTGCGTAAAATGTTAACGGCACGGTAAAGGTCGTGTGACGAATACTAGTATGTCATATTTACACATTTTATACCTAAGTAATTTCACGTCATTAAATTATTAATAATTACAGTGATACAAATATTCTCTATAAATATAATGGCTGCAGAATATGGTATAAAAATGAAAATTTTATCCGAGTAAATTATATTTATTTACATTATTTTATATTATATATTTTTTTTTAAATAAATACATCCAGTGGCGTAGAAATGATTTTTTTTCTTAGTGGTGGTGGGTTTTAACATTTATTTATGATTACAAGTTAAACTAAATATTATGTTTCTTTTATTTGGAATTGTTAGAAACACTATAATTATCTATAGGTATATAAAGAAGTATTATTATAGTTGTAAAGTACGACCAGTTTCGAATTAAAAATTTATCATTAGGTATATACAAAGTTAATAAAATCGGTACTGAATTTGAACAAATAAAGGGAGAAATACAATGAGAAAAATTAATCGTTTTATATAGGAATGATTAATTTTATTAGGAGAGATTATTATAAATAAGTTTTTATTGGATATAGATATATTAAGAAATATAAATACTTTGTTTATTATTATTTATTATAACCTAAAATATATTAATATAAGATATTATTTTTAAAATCGGTTTATATTTAATATTATATATTTAATACATTTGAATTAGGGGCACCCTTTTTTAATTTTATTTCAGAAATGTGTTCTTTACATCATATTTCTAATTGTCCTGCCTACATTACATTTATTACAGTTACATTTAAGTATATTTATACCAGCATCTTTAAAATAAAGGAGATTTTTGTGAAGTTTTTAGTTTTACTGTTTATGCGTTTGATCAAATTATTATTAGTTTTAAAAGCGATTTTGACATTATTGTATTATTGTTTGAGCAAATTTGTTAGATATATTAATTACTATAATAATCGAACAAATACACCATAATATAATCTTAAATTTAGTGTAAAATAAACATTAAATACTTAGCAATAACATACTTAAACCAACAAAAATAAATAATAAAAACTAACGCTATTCAATTCACAATAATTGAATTATTATTATATTAGAAAAAAATAAAGATATGCGTAATATATTACATTGACGTATAATAATATTATACATGTTAATTTATATTTGTATTATTTACTAATTATCTAATATTTTAACCAATTTAAAAAAAAAATTGAAAGGGATGGGAACCCCTCACCCCTTTCCCGTAACTACATCACTGGATACACCTAGACTTTTTATCTGTGAATGTCAGACTACATTACAGAATAAAACATAATTAATAAATAAATGTATTTACGTGTCGTGCTCTTATATATCTAATTCCCAGTGACGGTTTTTAATAAAAGTTAAATAATTTATTTGATATACATCAGCCCAAGCTCAAAAGGTTACAAAAATGAATTATGCATTTGGAATTTATTTGAAAACGATGAGTAAGAGTTATGTACAGTACGACATTACGTGCACTGAGAGTTCCCGAATTTGGTGTTTGTTTCGGAGAAGTAGTTCTTCTACTTCGGGCTTTTTAGGTATTTGGTTGTGTAGGTATACGATTCAAAATGCAATTTTTGTACAAATTAATTTTAATTAAATTAATTAATTATTCGTACTGACAACAGCAACACAGGTAATGTTATAATAGCGCGCGTGGCATATATTGTCGTGATTATTTTGAGGTAGGATTTATATTCTCTTAAAATTTGATTTTTTTTATGTCGTTTAAAAATAGAAATATTCTTTCAATAATTTCTGTAAAAAACAGATAAAATATATTAATATTACTCGGTTTAAATTTATAATGTATTAAAATTTAATAAATAAATAAAAATAATTAATTGTTATTTTTTTTTGAAAAAAATCAATTTTAATCATATGTGGATTTCTTCTAATATCTAGTGTTTAATTTTTATAACAAAGTAGAAGGATATAAAAATAATTCAAATAGAGATTATTGTATTTGTTGATCAATATAATCAAAATTTCGATGTTTGTAATACATGCACAGATGCGAAGATAAATAAAAGGTAATAATAAATAAAAATTTTTTTCTTCAAAAATGTAATTTATAAAAATAAAAATATTTAGAAAATATTCTCAAATATTTTCCAACTTATTGAATATTCCTTAATCATTAAAATATGCTCTTTTATGCAAAAAACATTTTTTTCTGCGAATTCCGAGTTTCGTGAATCGTAAAAGTATTTCACTTCCATTTAACTGCATGGATTAGAAACAAATTCGTATAACATTGATAATCCGACCTCTACTTATCACCCATAAGCGCGCCCCTACGGCGATTGCAATTTCTGCAGCGCGAGTGTGCGCAATGCGTACGCTGTATTAGTTATTGAGTACGCGGCCGTGTCATGAATGACGTCAGCCGATGACGTAATCATCGTGACTCGCTGTCCTCTATACGTATACACTTTTATTATTTCCCTACTCATAGGTGTACAATTGTGCGCGTCGTGAAAGCTTAATAATATTATTATTATTTATTAATTTTTTTCAAACTTCGATAGTACTACACATGATGTGCGCGTACTTATACACGTACTTATATACTTTTATGTGTATGATAGTACACAGTCGTTTTACTGACATACAATGTATACGCTGTATACGCTGTATACGCGCGTTCGTTACGTACGTTAAATTATCTCAACGATTTTGTATAATCGAACTCGTAAACGTACACGATAGTATTAGAACTAATGATATAAGAAATGATATGCTTAATATATTTATTAATAAACAGATTATGTACGATAAATACGCGTGTACCCGCAGCTAATGTTTGTTAGCCAATCGAAAATATAACGTGAACGTAGAGGAGAACGCGATGTTTGTTTTGATTGTTACTTCGGTTTATTGATATCAACACTGACTCGCGCCGTGGATGACGTTTTTTTTTTTGAAGTTTAAAATTTAAATTTAATATTTAATATTATCCCACTGACTGATTGAATTTACTGTATCGTAAATAAAATATCACGTACACGTCATTATAATTTTTTTATTTACTTTATTCACCGCTACGGTTAACTTACGGCCGTACGAAATATATATAATATAATATAAATATAATAAAAAATATAATAAACCTAACGTTATATACCGTATGCGTATCTGTATGGAAATTTTACGATGTATAACGTGTGTACACGGAGCGTTTCGATTTTTAAGTGACATGATATTTCTCTATAAACGAGATATAATTTTAATTACATAATTAACCTATTCGTTATAAACACGACGAACGTTAGAACTCAACGGATTATTTTATTGTGGTCATGGCTATGGAAATGTATGTGCGTGGACGTGCGGTAATCGTTTTACATTGTTGACCAGTACCTACACATTTGCAGCGAGTCGTCATTGATGCGTATACATGTAAAGGTGCTTTTATATACATTATTAGTCGGCTGTCGAACGTAGTAGAAAGGGTCTACGTGACTCATGTACACATATTTTAAGTGTATTATGCAATTACCAAGTGGCCATGTGAAGGGATTTTTAATTCGCTTAATTTTAGCGTAATGTTTGAAATTTGTTACGATTTATTTTACGAGTATACTTTTATTTTTTTATTTTTATTTACAAATTTTCAGTGAATACAAAACGGGTATACTTAAACATTTTGTTTGTATAAATCGTTCTAAAAACACTAAAATATACAATTACAAGCCATATAAAACCAAAAAATATGCAACATTTAAACATCACATAATGGCGGGGGGGGGGAGGATTTCCATAAAAGAAGTTTGGAAATGAAATATGTCATCGGACATGCTTGTTCATACATTTTCTCTATAAATTCTGAATAAAATAACAGACATTTTATTCACTCTCCTGTCATTGTCCACATACCTATGTCGCATATTTTGTAATGATATAAGAAATAGTTAAAATAGTATTTTTTCTGTTATATAGATTCCACTTAAGATATTATGAAGGAAGATCATATTCGTTTTATTATTCGTTATACTGCTGTGTACTATGAAAAAAAGAAATTGAAGTTAAAGAACCATTTTTAGGTTTTTTTTTTTATTAAAAAACATGGTACTATAGATTACGCTGAGTTATTGAAACATACTTTGTCAAAATACAAGTATAATATTGCGAAGAGCAGAAGTTAGGATATGATGGTGCTGCTGTCATGAGTAGTCGTAATTCGGGGATTGAAAAGAGAATTACTGAAACTGTACCAAATGCTATGTTTGTTCATTGTTGTTCTCACAATTTAAATTTTGTTATAAGTGATGCTGCTAAAGTACCAGTCTTGTAAAATATTTTCTTGACACTGTTCAAGATATTTACAATATTTTTAGTTCCAATGCATCAAGGTGGTTAAAAAAGTTTTTCATGGAAAGAGTGTTTTATTGATATTTTGGAAGCTCTGACAAACATTCAGTTAACCAGTGCTCAATTAGACGAAATAAATATGGCTAAAGCTCTTAAAAAAAATTGTATCTGCTGAATTTGTTTTATTAGGTATTATGCATATAGGGAAATATTTTAGTGTTTATTTATTGTCTCAAAAATGTTGCAATATTATAATATAAATTTGCAACCAGCATATGAGCTATTAAAAAATGTTTACGAATCCATTAGTAAAATGAGGGGAGAATATAATATATTTATGGATAATGCTTAAACAATATGTGAAAAATGACACATTCAATTCAAGTACCATAATTAACACCAACGAATTGTCATATTTATGAAGTTGATAGTGATAGACGATTAACTGTAATTGAAGATAATTTTAAAGTAACAATTTTTTATCTAATTATAGATACTAAACTTCTAAAAATCAAAGATAGATTTGTGGGAATGAAATCTGTTTTTGAGAATTTTAGTACATTAGAGCCACACATAATTAATAATTAACAATAACATAATAGCTACTAATAAAATGATTTTATAAATAAATATAGAAAATATATAAATTCTGATTTTACACACCAAATATTATCTTTGAGAAATTTTTTGTTTTTAAATATAATTATTTGAAAAAATGAGCATTTAAGATTTAGGAGAATATCTTATATGTAGTGACAACTATATTCCCTGATTTATTTTACAAAGTACAGTAGAACCCGTTTAAGACGCTCTCCAAGGGACCAGTTAAAAATAGCGTCTTAAGCAGGAAATCGTATTACGCGGGAACAAAAATTTTTTTTTACAAAAATTTTTTTTACATATTGTACATATTAAACATGTACCTATTATGTTTTTTTTACTTTGCTGAGTGAGTTATTACATTTATATTGCATATTATTTTATACATATTACTTATTTCATAATTCAGCCATAATTAAAAATTTAACTCGAACAATTTACACTTAAAGAGGATAAAATAAATTACACTTTACTATACGTCTTTATATAACCACTAACTTTTGTTAACTGGGGCCATATCCGATTATATTCCGATTACGTGAATAGCCATGTGTACTGTGTAGTGTGTCGTATCTAATCGTCAATATTTATCGTCCGAAAACCAGTACTACTAACACGTACACACTATTCGTTATCGTTATTATTTAGTTATTATTAGTGATACGTATATACGATGTATTTTTATATTAATATAACTGACAAGGCGAGCGTCTTATCCGGGAACATAGAGCGTATTATCCAGAGTTAATTCTATGTTAAACGTTGTCAAAATCAAGGGACTCGTAAAAATGAGCGTATTAGCCGGGAAATCGTCTTAAGCGAGAGCGTCTTAAACGGGTTCTACTGTATATATATACATATATTTACAAGCATATCTATATTTTTGATAGTTCCTGGAACATCTTTAGCGGAACGTTTGTTTTCAAAACTTAAATTTATTAAGGACTATCTTTGTAGTTCAATTTCTTAATATCGGTTAACAAATATTACTATTTTAAATATTGAAAGACTTCAAACTTCTAGAATAGATGTAGATAATATTATTAACAATTCTGCAAATTTAAAATTAAGAAAGAATAATTTTTTAAGTAATTTATTTTATGTTTAAATACTATTTATATTAAAAATAAAGAATACTTATTATAAAATAAAATGTGTATTAAAAAAAATAACAATATAAATATATATATATATATACATACAATTAATATATAATATAAAAAAAAACTGTACATAAAAATAAAATATACCTAGATTATTTGAAAAATAATTATGAAGTTTCAAAAATAAGTTATTATCAGGTTACAAATAAATAATAAAAAAACATATTGTTATTTTTATAATAGCAATATATTATTTATTTTTTTTTATAAGTATATTTCTATTTTTATACTAATTATTCTTTTAATTTTATATTTATTCATTTGTAATTTATTACTTGTATATTTAAATTTAAAAATAATTAAGGAATACATATTTAAAAACATTGTAACATCTAATATTCCTATATAATATCATTTTTTATTTATATCATTTTTAAAAAATAATACTATACAAATAACAGTAAAATATTTTTTACTTATTATAAATTATCTAAATAAATAAATTAAAAATATAGTTGTCTAATCTCAACACTGATAATAGGTATGTATTACAATTTTGAAGTCTTATTATGACTTAATTATAGTAGCGCGCGCGCTTACACACACAAACACAAATATATCTACATACATGAAGTATAATTAATACATAAAACCCTAGTAAGTTTTATGTACACTTAATATTAGCTATCCATTTATTTTTAGTAGAAATAAAGGGTTCCAATTTAAGTTTTGTATACGGTCCCCGATTGGTCTGGTTACGGTACTGTTTGTAAATTATAAGACGAATACTTAAATGTGTTTTATTTTTTACCCTTATTATATAGTTTCTTAAAGTGACACGGGGATGTGATGACAGCTATATAGCAGCGGAGTAGGAACTGTTTTTTGCTGCAGAGGGTGAAAAAATAAAAACCTTTGATGTGCGCATAAAAGGTGCAGAGGTTTGTGCATTGTCGCGAAATATACCTATCAATGGGAAGTCTAAGAGAGAGCCGTGCGTTCAGATGTCGGTGTTGTGGTGTTATAATAATATACAGAGAGAGGATAAGCTTTTAAAAGTATTAAAAAAGTATTAATCAATAACTTTTACACCATGTTGTCTATCGGTTTAAATTACGCACGTACGGATGATAGTAAAAATGTAAAATGCGATTTATATTTTTTAGTTTCACATTTACGTGAGCTAACTTTCTGCGAACTATAATTTTAGTGACAATACTTCTTAAAAGTGTATATAGAAAAATATAATAAATTGGACCCTGAACTTCTTTAAACGAGTTACAGTATTACAGGGAAGCGAAAAAAAATTGAATTACATATTATTTGAAAACCGCAAGGAAGACGAGGCACGTAGCTTAAGGGTCTGGGGTAGTCTTACCACCCATAATATTTACAGGTCACCCCACTGGCCACCTTATTATGTTGTTGAAATATCCAAGGCTCAAATAATATAGTTAAAAAAATGAGTCCCTCATCTAGTCGAGTAATTTAGCTAGTATATGTTATATATAATACTTCAGAAATAATTCATAAAATCAAAACTCAAGCAAAGCTGAATGGAATAGCTATGAATCAATCAAATTTCCAAGTATAAAAAGAGACATGCACATAGGCTATCTTTTTTTCCATTCTTTCAAAATATAAGTTCCCATACGTATTTATTTTTGACCAATGGAAGTTTCGAATAATAATCATTTTTATATAGTTTTCATTGGTTATAAACAATGTTAGCGTTGGCTGGGGAATGTTGAGCCTATTGACATAATATACAACGTGGACCATTTTGCAAGCAAGAATGAGGACGTGAATAGGACGTGAACGAGTAGGTTTAAGGGAGGTATATGTTGAAATACAAATATCTTACACTTGGACGAAGTCGTGTAATTCAGCTAGTATAATATAATGATAAATATAATCTAATTTATTTGTTTTTATAAATGTAGAATCTTAATACCTTTTGTACTATTGTTACTATAATATTATATTAAAAAGAAGAAGTACAAATGATAATAACCAATAATTCTGATTTAAAAGTAGTTTGCAAGAATAATATAATCTACAACCGCTTATATGGTAAAAAAAAATTTAAAAGAAACGGGAATGAGTTCTTTTTCAAAAAGAAATATTCCAACACTGGTTATTATATGGTTATTACAATATAGGAACCGCTGTCCACTTATTTTGTTCTCAAATGACTAATACATAATTAAAAGTTTACTTACATTTACATATTGCGTATATACGTAAAAATTTACACACATTGAAAATAAGTAATAAATAATGAGCAATTAAATAATTTCGTACAAATATTAGATGACGTATGGTAGAGTCAATATACGTTATTATACAATTATGATTATACTTGTAAGTAGGTAAGTAAAAAAAAAATTAAGCCATTTCATTTAATTTTAATTTTTATTAATTTTGGAACAGCGTGGTAAAATGTTGTAATATTTTCTAATGTCAATTGTGTGAAAATTATAATACCTCTTCAAATAAATGATTAATATTTTTATTGTAATTAGGTCGATTCGTCCGAAGTGTTATTGAATTACAGTTTGAAATTAAGAATTTAAATACTTATAAAATTGTATGTTTATTCGGTAGGTATAAAATATATGTTATAATAAGTGTAGCACTAATTAATATTCATTAGCCATTCATAGTATTAGGTATTGTTGTGTAATAAAAATATTTTAAATATATTAATATAAACGCTTATATGATTGTATAAAATGATTATTGATAATTTAATAATCAATTATGATTATATAAGTGTAATAGCTGTTAAATGTTTTTTAAAAAAAATATGAAACTCCTCAGTTAGGTGAAATACAGGAAACGGATGAATAATATTGATACATTGATTTTTTAATTCTAAAAATAATGTATATTTTTCTCGATAAATGTATAGCTGAGAGAAGTTATGTAGATCGATTTATATTTCTAAAGATGATTGATAAAGTAGTAGAAAAACTAGTGATGAAAAATAAAGTAGTTAACGTAGGAAGAAAAAGAAATAGAATTATTAGGGTAAAATTTACAATCGAGAAAAAAGTTTGAAAGTAATAAATGTATGCGCTTTAAGTAGGTTGTGAAAAAAGAGAAAACGAAGTTTTGGCGTGAGATTGATGAGATGATACAAAGAATACCAGGAAATGAAGATGCTGCAAATGGTGGTGATATGAATGGGCATGTAGATAGTGAGAAAGATGGTATGGATTTGACAAGAGGAGTGAGGCTAATGAAAAAGTTTTGGATTTTGCATCATCGTATAAGCTGCCAATAATCAACACATATTTTAGGATTGGAGAAGAACGTTATAAAGTATATAACAATGGAAGAAATAGGAAATACATTTTACAGGAGTGTAATTACTCCATCTATGCGGTATGGTTCGGAATGTTGAGCGGTTAGCAAGAGAATAGAACGTGGTATGAATGTTGCAAAAATGTTTAGATGGATGAGTGAAGTGAAAAGAAAAGATAGAATAAAAAATGAATATATGAGAGGTATACCTATAGTATTCCTATAGCGTCGATAGTGAACAAGATGAGAGAAAATAGACTGTGGTGGTTTGGACATGTGATGAGGCGACAAAAGTGGAAACAAAAGCAGTAGAGTTTTTATAAAAATTAACATTGAAGGGAAAGAGGAAGAGGAAGATCAAAAAAGTGATGGTTGAATACGATTGAAGGCTATTTGTTGTATGCGTAAGGGATGTAGAAAATCTAGATGAGTGGAGGTTTAGGACAAAGGTGGTTGATCCCAAATAGTTGGGAGAAAGACGAAGGATAAGATGAAGAAGAATTATTATCCATTGTAAAAACTATTTTTGGTAAACCAAAAAAACATTTGCAATTCGAATGAAATTTTTTTACCCTAGTAAATAACTGTATTTGAGTACATAATAAATACTTATAAGAAAATTATTAATTGGATAATATTCATTATTTAACACAATATGTTGAAATTTTAAAAACTTTTAAAAATAAGACTTTTAGATAAATGGGTAAATAATATTAAAATGTTTTCAATGTTTTCAGGGTGTGCGAATGGGGCAGTCGTCGTCCCCGAACTTTCTTTGCTTCAAACTGTGGTGTTTTTTTTTTATAAATGTACAAGAATATTATACTAGAAAAAAAACATAAATGTTAAAACATGTGTTAAGTTCACTTTCTCCTAAAAATAGATCTAGGAACACCACTGAACTATTACCGGCATAAATTTGGGAAAATCGAAAATTTGAAATCTCTATAAACTGTACAAATTTCATTCAAATATTTCTAATTTGAAATTATGAAATCCTCTGAATTGCTAATTTAAATACTCAATAAAGGTTTTGACTCACTATGATTAATACTTATAAAATATTACCTAATTAAATAACTAATATCGTATAATAGAATAAAAGATTTAATCTAAATTTCATATTGTAAGGCTTTAAAAACTTTCGAAACTTTTCGGTAAATCCTATAAAATAACTTAAAATAACACAAAAAATGCAAAATTTTTAATCATATAATTTTAAAAAATCGGGGATATTAGCATGAAATGGAAATTTAAAGTTAATTTGATTATTATTTTTTATGTAACTATGACAATAAAAGTTTAATTTCATTAAAGCTGGTAAGTAATAAATATCCTAATCTTAGTCAACTTCTTAAATTTAAATAAATTGTGTTACTCGATGGGAAATCGAAAAATTCAATTGTTCCGTTTTATTTAGTTAAAATATTAAGAACCAAGTACTTAACAACTATTATAGCTTCACAATTAAAATACATATATGGTAGTATATAATAAAATCGGGTGATCAGCTAAAGTATATATATATTTGTTTTCAAATGTCTTTAAAACGCTAATATAAATACTCAGTAAGTTATTTGATTTCAAGCAATATTATTGATGTTTATAATAAAAACTAAATAACTCATCTTATCAAAGTTAGTAGAAATTTTATGATTTCATCAATATTTCATAATGTAGCGCTTATAAAAGTTTTTCGCATCTTTCCAGAATTATTTTTCCAAAGAAGTAATAGCGAATAATATGTGACATAAAAAATCTGTAACCAAATATTTTATGTTACAAAACACATAATTAATTTTATATTTTATGTTTCATATATTTTTATTTTACATTCACTGTATTTTATGTGATCTAATTTCCTTTTTTTCGACATAGCTCATCGATGACCTCATCTGATAAAATTTAAATATTTTGATGACAGGACAATAAAGCCAACCTATTTAGTCTATTCTAATAAAATTTTTATATATTTATAACAATAGTGTAATTAAAGAAAGATAAATATTAAAGAACGATAAAATTTTTACTCTTGTCGTACTATTCCTAAAATACAACTTAATTTTTTTTTTAAGAAGAAACTATCGTTCCGGAGTTGTAGAAACTGGCAATGTGCAAAATATTTTGAAAAGTATATGAATACTGGGGTAAAATTATTTATTACAAGTATTTAAAGTGTATAATTCTGAAAGGAGAGTTATGTTTTTCGTCATTTATTTTATGTATATACGTTCAATTCAGAAGTTCTAGATTAATTATAGTTGAATAAAACTCAACTAGCGTTTAAAATTTTCTTTTTCTTTATATTTTAATAATAATGATTTTTATTTAAAAATATTTAAAAATATAATTAAATACTAAATAAATAAATTTGAGGTATGTAATTTAAATTTTTTATATTCAAAAAGTTGCATTGTTAATTACCTTCAAATATTGTTTTATAGCTAATAAATCATTCGTATACAATCAATTACATAAAACTACTATGACAAAGAATAATTTTTAATAGAATTATTCAAAATGTATAGATTGGTCCTATAGATTTGATTAGAATCACCTTGCATACTCGTTCACTAGCAAAGTGTGTTAAAAATAACGAACGTTCAAAAGTCAAATTCTTATAAACGTTTTTTCTAAGTTGTTTGCTAAAAATCATAATAGTTGTTATAAACAAGAAAAAAAATTCAAGGAGAATATCTATCCCCCATATCACCCACTCCCCGTGTATACGCTACTGTACTCAAGACTAATTTAACAAAGACATCTAATTCATTATGCATTCAATATATAATATTTTTGCAATCGTACCGGATTGCCGAATATAATACAATATACAATTATAAAATGATATATACTTAAAATGCAATGCCAACTATTGTTTTTAATATATGTATGTTTTAAATTACTAACTATTAACCATATGTTACTATACTCAAATAAAATAACAGGAAATTATTCGATCACCTATGCTTGAAAATTAATCAAATATTTTGTTATTCTAATATTAAGTTTTGAAAATTAATCAAGAACATTTTTATTCGAGTAACTATGAAAAAATAACTCTAATGATAATTTAATCGATTAAAATGTTATCTAAATAATGATCTCAATAAAATGTCATTTAAATAACGCCCTACTCTGTGTATAACTACTAAAATTAATTATCCAAATTAAAAATCGAACGAAGGTAGGTTCTTATAGGATCAACATTCATGGTGTTAGAATGTCATTTTTGAATAACTCGAGATTATTCAACAAGTATTTATACAATAAGGGAATTATGCTCCGTATAGTTTGCCTAACATATGTCGATTTCGACCGCATGTAACAAATACATTTTAAACGTCAAGCCCGAGTGGGTCATTATCTATTTACATGGAGCGGTTCGTCATGGACGTAGTAGTAATCATCTGATTGAAAATTGATAATACGAATAAACGATATTGCGCTACAGTAGAACACACCATATGTATTAATATTAAAAAAGTCGCTAACGATTAGGTTACATTAAACCGGATATAGAAATCAAATCTAGAGGAAAACGACCTAGGCGAAAATACTCGTATCATAATTTGCGCGCGTCCAACAATCGGTTGCCGAGATCAGCAGACGTTCTGATGATACGAAGCAGCACATATTGTGTATGAATATATGTATTTATTATATTATGTTGTTCAACGGGACCATGTAAACATTTTATGACGTGTTGTGCATGATTAATTACGGTTGGTTTCCACAATTTTTTTTATATGAAATTCGCTTTGCGCTGCAGTGCATTCGCGTCCACGTAACAGTCAGTCGTCTCATTGCCAGGCAACAATCTATCTAATTCGGTCGCCGCGTCGAAATCGTTCTGAGCATTACGAAAATTGCTATCTCACACACTCGAAATCGTTCCCGATCGCGTTATTTTCAAATCTTAGTTAATCATTATTAATCATTACCCGTCGAATTCTTCACGGCAAAAACATCACGTCCGACCACGGATCACCATTCCGGATGTCCCAAGATGACGCGTGATTGCATTACAGCAGGTACTTCCGCGTGGTTAGTGGTACTCCTATCGCTGATCAGTAGCACACTACAGAACTCGACGATATTTTCGGTATGTACCGCATTCGTAACGATCTCTGATAACGCAAACCGATCGATGCGATCGATATATTGATGTTATTTTTGTATTCCCAATCAGAACTCAAGAAACATGTTTCGTTCAATTATGCTGAGTGCAATTTTATATTGTAATCGAAAAATATTGATGAATATTGCAATGGTATACGGCATTTGGCGTGGAAAGATTAGATGTGGGTGCTTGGACGCGGGATATTGGGTGCGTGATATTTGGACACAAAGACAATTACGTTTAAGCGGGACACATGCGGTCGCGAAAACATTTATTGAATTCTAGTAGTGGTATGCGAATAAAATATACATGGTGGAGACGACCTTTTTTTGTGTGACAATTTATAATAATTCATAAACGCATTTTATTCTTATTAATAAATTCATCAGCATAATATTCTTCTTCTTCTTCTTCTTTTTCCAGGGTTTATAGAGATACATATAGAACCATCGCCACTTCCAACACTCTTTTCCACCTATTCCTATCCAACGTTAATTCCGTATCCAGCACTGGATTAATTTCTTTCGAGGTTTTCTTAACTGTACCGTATCATCTATACTTAGGCTTGCATCTTGGTCTTTTCCCGTTTAATTGTTTTCTGTAACTTTCTTAGTGAGTGATCCCTCAGCTCACCAAACGTGTGCCGCCTTCCAGCCTTTTTCTGGTTTAGAAATATCGTAGACTCGGCTTATTGTACAGTCATTACAGGTTTTCGTTTAATCTTCTTAGGTAACTTTCTAAGTTATTATTATACACTGGTCCATATACTTTCCCGAGTACTTTCCTCTCGAAATTCAATAGCCTTTGTCAGCTTCTCGGGTGTTAGACCACATTTCGTATGCGTACTTTACTATGTGTCATAAGTACGTACAATATAGACGTTACTTTGTATGTCTGGACAGTAAATTGAAAGAAAATATTTCTTTCGTTGTAAAATAACATCTGTTTGTCGTATTCAGTCTCATCCTAATTTCATTGTGCAAATTGTTCTTTTCGTTTATGTTAACTCTCAAGTACTTGTAGTCCTCTACCTACTTGAAAGTAAATCTTTCGGTGCATGGATTATCCTTTACAGTTATATTCCTAGTCAACACCATATACTTTGTCTTGTTGTCGTTTATTATTAGTTCCATATTGCAACTAAATTTTATTAGTTTTCTCCCACTCTCCTCAATGTCGTTTCTAGATTCTCCAAGTAAAACAATATCATCTGCATAGGTGGGCAAGGTATAGGGGCCTATTATTTCCATTTTTTTTGAGGTCTGATATATTTCTTACCAGCTTTTCTTGAGCTAAATTAAACAGCATTGAGGACATTGTATCACTGTGTCTAAGGACATTCATGCTTTAAAAAATTGATGATAATTCTCTTAAGAAACATACTCTATAATAGGTTTGTTCGTTACACATCTGGGTTAGGTTTTACTCGTTTATTGGGTACGCCAGAGTTTCTTAGGGTTGTCCAAATTTGTTTGCGATTGTTGCTATCATATGTCTGTTTGAAGTACACAAATAGCATGTGAATGTCCTTATTATTCTTGTAATACTTTTCCATAAGATGCCTTAGTGTATGAATATGATATTTCATGTACTTTTCTTCATTAAAGCCACATTGGTACTCTCCAATTATGTTAACTGCTTATATTTCAAGTCTCTTCAAGATAGTTATTGATAACACTTTGTATGTGATGTCCAATAATGAGATTCCGCGATAATTTGTTACCTTCTTCCTTTCTTTCTTCTTCCTTTTTTGACATATAATTCCTAAATTCCAATCTTTAGGCATAGATTTTTTGTTCCATTTATCTTTTACTAGGTGGTAAATTTCTATCCCTGATAGAATCATGATATATCATCTGATAGTTGATATAGTACGAGCATTGACTATAGAAAATTTATTCTATAATCAATGGTAAGAAGAACAAATTTCGTACAGATAAACTGAGACGTATTACCGCCAAGGACTATTTTCCGTCGACACTATAGCTTATGGTAATTTATTACGTTCATTACCTCATACCACGTTAGAAATTATTTTCTCAGAGATCTCAGTTCGTATTCTGAATCAAACATCCCACCCGCATGATCGATTACTTTGACCGCCACTGCGAAACAAAAAAACTCTGTTAACACTCGCCAGTTATTGTAGAAGTGATCTGGCTACAACGAAATTAGTTGACTGAAACGGACGAATACGTTTGTTTGTTGACATACACGTTGCCGTAAGTTCCAATAAACCATACACATTAAATAAATACCTACATACACATACGTTGTCCTGAACACAATGAAGTCGCTGTAGTTTTTTGGTTTTTGTCATTTTTGTCACGTCCCGAGAGTAATCTATACCCGTTTCAACTTCTCGTTAACCAACATATTGGCGGCACGGTCTCGAAGCAATCTTAATGGAATCGACTAAATGTAAGTGTAACTAATTAGTTCGTTATGAAAAAACTACGTGAAATTTCGGGAGACTCGGCCTTCTATTAATTGCCAGACTTTAATGTATTTTTCTTCTTATAATTTACGTAGATTGAAGACATCAAAAAAGCTAATGAAAACGATTGGATTGCGAGAGGTCTTCGCGGCCTAGTTTTCAATCACAACTTTGAATTTATTGCTCATTTTTGCGGTGGTCAATTTTGCCGGTCTGTTCTGATTCGGTACTCGACTACAGGTAAGGCGAAGCAAAAATAAACTACCACCGGACACCAGTGTGGCCATCTTGGGGATAATGTTGAGAAGTTGTGTACACTAAGTGTTCGCGGATCTGGGAAAATAGGTTGCATCTTCTCAAATTTCCTTAGACTCCTAACCCCCATATCGCGGTCTTTCCGACTCGTCATCAAAATCCCACCGCAGAAAATCCGTCTGTATAAAATCCCGTAAAAAAACCTAAACATATGTTTGTAGTTAATAAATTTCTTTAAAATGTTTTAATCTTAGTATTTTTTTCAAATTCTTTAGCAACTTTTCCTCCAAATTTTACCAGGTTTAAGACTGGTCAAAAGTGAATTTCAACTACTCACATTTAAAGTTTTCTTTGGACGTATACATTTTTTATTAATACTATTTTTTCAGTTACTTCTCTCTTCCAATTAAATTTCAAATATCTTTTTAAACCGTTATAATTAAATAAAACTAACATAATATATAACTAATAACGAATACTTGAAACGTATTTATTTTTTCACCCGACGGGATTTTGTCCAAGCGGAATTTCGGCAGTGGTATTTTGAGCGGCGAGATTCCCTCTGAACACTCTCTGAACACCACTTTCTAAGGGAGGGCTCTACTTAACTATCCGGAATCACTTAGTGTATGCAACGACTAAGGCTCGTAGCAAGTTATCATCCGTTCCCAAACATACACCGTGGTCAACACGGGCGGATCTGGATAGATCATCTGTTACGAGCTGACATTATAACAATTTGGCCGGGCCCGTGGCGGTGTTTTTAATGTTTTTTCTGCTTCGCCTTAGTTCACGACGGAGACTTTACTTGCTGCAGTCCTTCCAAAAATCGTGGTGACACAGGTCGCTGACATAACGTCATCGGATTTCACAGTGCTGATGAATGAAGTGACGTTATACCAACGCATGGACTCCACAACGTCAGTTCGAAACGGATTCGTCACTGGGATTAATGTACACAAGACGTGCACTTCTTTATAATAATTATTATCTTATTTACTGAATATACGATATACAATACAATTATATGTGTTATATTTATTTCAATTAGGTTTCCAAATAGTATTTATTAATATTTTTATCGATTACACTTTGTATTTCTTATATTTTTTAAATACCACATGACAAATTCGTTTAAGACGTAAGTCTATAGCAGTGTTTCTCAACCTTTTTATTATGGCGACACACTATTAAAATATTTCATACTCTGTGACACATAATAAAAAAAAATAAGAATAATAGGTAGTATTAAATACTTATTATTAGTTAATAACATATAAACTTAAAAATAACAAAGAAAAATATAACATAAAACAGCATTTTAATGAGAAATTTGTGACTGATATTTCTTACATAATGTATCATCCGTGGTGAAATTTTTGATAAGGCGACTCTTAACTACCCTTCGACATTAATTAATCTTTCCTTTTTTTTGCTTTTAATTTCGTTCAAATAGAAAAAGCTACCTCACACATATTTGATGTTGAAAATGGTAATAACATGGACAGAGCCAAATTTGTTAAAGTCGGATTTTCTTTTTTTGTGTGAATCCAAAGTTGGTCTAGCTCGAGCTCATTAAATTTCATTTGAAGATTGCGATCGTTTTTTAATTCTGCAAGGTCTTCTTCCTCTTTTAATGAAAGATGTGTGGTTTCTAAACTAGGATTAAATGGATTTCTCACCCAATCAAATAATTTCAAATCCAGCGATGAAAAATAATGATCAAGTTGTTGGTCCAATAATGTTATTGAATCATTGATAATTGGTATTATTTTATCAGTAAATTTAGTACTAACATTTAAAGGAAACATATTCAAATTCTTATAATTGTCCCTTCTTTTACAAATCAATAATTTGCCTTTAAATGCAGCCATTTTATCTGTAGATATTAATACCTTTTGATTTTCACCTTGCATGCTTAAATTTAATTGATTCAGGTGTTCAAAAATATCAGCTAAATATGCTCATTTTGAACACCAAAGTTAATCGGATAAATAGTCGAAATATTCCATTTGTTCCATTGTAAAATATACTAAAAGTTCTTCTCTAAATTCATAAAAACGTGATAAAACTCGCCCTTTTGATAACCAACGTACTTCTGTATGAATAATCAATGTATAGTGGTCAGATTCCATTGATTCGCATAACTGAGAATATAATCGAATTTTTTGGGGCCTACTTTTAATAAAATTCACCATTTCTACGATTATGTACAATCTTTAATTCATTAACAATACTTTTTGCTAATATTGCCTCCCTATGTAAAAAACAGTGTGTTGTGTTTATATTTGGATTTTGATTTTTGGCAATTTTAATAAATCCTTTGATAGAGCCTATCATTGATGGCGCTCCATCTGTACAAATACTTACACAAGAAGTCCACGATATACCATAATTTTAAAAATATTTATTTATGACATCAAAAACATCTTGACCAGTTGTTGTCCCAGATAATTCTTTACAACAAAAAAATTGACTAACTATTTTTGAATTTACAATAAGTCTATTAAATGCCATTAATTGAGCTTTCCCACTAATATCTGTTGATTCATCAACTTGCAAGGAAAATAATTCTCCACTTTTTATAACTTCAATAACCTGCTCCTCGATATCCTCTGGTATATTTATAATCCTACGACTAATTGTACTATCAGATAAAGGTATTTAAATTATTGCCTTTTTTGCTTCGACTCCTAATATAGTCTTTACCATAGTACGACAAGCTGGCATAATAAGACTCTCGGAAATTAAATGAGATTTTTTTTTTTGAGTTATCAATTGGGCGATTCTAAATCTAGCTTCCTGTGCCTTATCCGAAATGTTCACTGATTTTACAAATTGTTTTGATTGTAGTTTTTTTGAATCTAATAATTTTCGAAAATAATCAATTTATTTATTTTGTAATGATTGATGTTTTGTGATAAAATGGTGAGCTAGCTTATTGGGAATCATAGATTCGTTAGACAATTTTTCGTCACAAATTAAACAATAAGGAATAGGACAGTGTTCGTCACCGACCCAAAAAAATCCTAATTTTAAATAATTATCATTGTATTGACGATATTTACTTTTGAAGTTTTTAGAAGGATTTTCTGATTTTTCTTTAAAACTTGACGATACGTATACAGAAGGTGACGAGTCTTTTTCTGTTTCGAAATTGTCTTCATCTGTATTCTCTCTTACTACTTGTATTTTTTTAATCAAAAATTTATCCATTTTATTTCAATTAGTAGCAAAAAATTATTATTTTTAGTAAATTAAGAAAATAAAAGTATATTCGACTATAGTAGAAGTAAATGGCAACCGAGCACACAATCGAAAAACCAACATTTTACAATTAAGGGTTAAACACACTTGGCGATTCGAACGGACGCGTCTGCGTTTTTAAAACGTCGCGATTAATCGTTCAAAATTACGATGATAATAATAATAACCCAACGATAATAATAGAATAATAATGATAATTTATTTTATGTCGATAGCTGATAATCTATTTTTATTCATCATGAAAATTATATCAAATACCTATTCATTTTTGTACATAGTTAATAGTGTTAATAATGATTGAACATTTTGTCTCATTTAATATTAGTACTTCACGCGACACATTTGGACTTAATCGGCGACACAATGGTTGAGAAACACTGTTTTAACGCAGTAATTAGTGGGCACCAGGGGATAACTCCAAACCCCTATTTCCTTTTTGTAGTAGTGGATAAAGTTATAAAAGAGATACCATGGTATATGATGTTTGCTGATTATATAGTTTTAGTAGGAGAAAATCTGGAAGAAATTAATTATTGATTGGATGAATGGACGTAAGCCCTTGAAGGAAACTGATTGATAATTTGTATAAATTGTATTAAACAGAATATACAGAGTATGATTTTGGAGGAAGATGTTGAGAAGTTAATTTCATGAGAAGACCAATGATAATTACAGTGATGTGATAGGTGAAGTCGAGAATTTTAAATATTTAGGACCGTTTGTACAAAAGGGAATGGAAGAGAATAGAATGGAGAGAAGCATCAGACGTTTTATATGGTAAGAGAATTCTAATGAGGTAAATTCTGATAGGTAAATTTACAGGATTGTAGTGAGATCTATGATATATGATTATATAACCATGCTTTATGTTGGCTATTGATCTCATCTATATAATTTATGAATAATAATATTTTTTTATAATTTTAATTTTTAGTTTTATGAAAAAAGACAAATTTTTCTATCATTTAGCTAAGATAATGAAATGTCAATTTTGAAATAACAACAAAATAAAATAAATATGACTACAATATTAATAATAACAATAAATAAAAAAGTACCTTAATTATTAAATAATAAACATATTTGAGGAATGAGGTAAATAATACGCTAAAACCATGAAGTCAATTTTACTACAAAACAATTAAGAGAGTGGATCAAATGTTGTTGCCCTAGGGCGTGATTGACAGTAAGGACGGAACTGTATATACAGTATGTAAATGTACATCAAATAAATAAATAATTATAGGTAGTCAGAAATATAATTTATAACTTATAGTTCATAAAAATTAATATTAGTTTTTGTTCAAATTTAATTATAATAAAATGAAATTATTTATTTTTCATACATAAAAAGCAAATCCATAAATCTGGATACTTCGGCAAATCTGAATAATAATTTGATCTAAATCCAGATTTGGATATCCCAATACTAGGAAAATTCAGATCTTCGAATTTAATGCCCATCCCTAGTTTTAATACAGTAAAATTAATTATACAAATTAAATAAAACATAATATTTGAAGGCATGTTTAAATTATACTTCGACTAAAGCCGTCTTCACACGAAGCAATTTCTAGGTGACGCAATGGACACCCGAGTGTCTCATAAATCACTCCCTATATTTATTACTAGAAAAGCACAAAAGACGTTACTCTCAAGCGACATGTATCCTATGCGTATTTGCATATCGCAAGATTTGCGAATAAGGTCGGCCGAATTGTCTGCGTAGCCTGTCTCACGATTTATAATTGTTAACCAGTATTTACTTTTGAACATAATCAAGTTATAGATGGATAAACAGTGTCGATCAACAGTTGGTAACTGTTTGTTTGTTGTTGACTTAGTTTTAGAATTATTTTGTCATGCGTCAGAATGCTTTATTTGCATACTTAGAATCAGAATTTTCTGACTTTTTAGCAACAGCAAATAAGTGACAATGAATGTTCTTTTCAATGTAAGAGTAGCACCTTTTTTTTTAAATTTTTCTCTCTCTTTAATACTCATAATAATAGGTTACAAATATATCATCATTACTAGACGAACGTATTGAAAACTCAACTACTACAAGGTTATAAACAAATGCTTGTCTGACGGTGGACTGAAAAGATTTCGTTGCTTCGCAGTAACTTCAGAATAGATCTGTGTGTGGTGATGGGCACCTAGCTTATTGGTATCCTACTAACAAGCAACTCATACAGACAATACTTAAATGTCTTAAATACTTTAATTAAATATTCGTCGCATCGCCAGGGTGTTTTTTCTTGATAAGATGACCTGTCAGTTTAAAAATTCGAAAAATATTAGTTACTTACCCACGAAATTAGCCGTATTCATTTCGAAAGAAGTTACGCGATGCCTTCAAAAAATTGGTTATCTTTTATTTTTAAAATTGATTTTATAAAGACCTTATAATATATTGCAAAATAACCGATTATAAATATATAATTAAAATATCTTGTATTAATTAAATTAAGAACAAACTATAATCTTAATTTAAAATTTGGTATGTTCCAGATTTGTTTTGTACTTACAATTATTTATTATAATGTGTATCAATTGGAAATTTGAAGTTTTATCTTGGCATTTTGGAGGGAAATATTTTCTATGGATTATAACCGACATTGTAAACGCAATACAAGAAGTATCGATCTTTATAATAGAAATATGTAATAAACGTGTTCTAAAAATATAAAAGGAAAAACGTTACCTACAATTAAAATTTTAAAATAATTTTTCATCAACTACGAGTTATACTCAAAGAAAACTCTTATGCAGTGTCGAGTACAACTAATTGATATGATATATTATGTGTTGACTAGGCGTATCGTGGAGTAGTGCTTTTAATCATGTATTATAATCTCAATTTCATAGCTAATATTGTATTAATATATGTACAATTATTTAATTTTAACTTTTTTTTTAATAAAAAAATTATCTTTGGACTTTTTTTATTTTTTTATTTTTTTAAACATTGTGGATACAATTAGTTTCAACAATTACAATTAGAAATACAAATACAAAAAGAACCGGATGGGCCTCGCTCTGCTGTACAGTTAGGGGTGGAGTGCACCTCGCTTATAGGATAGGTCATTATTATAATGGATTTGTTAAATTTGAATGCAATGATAGATATCATTGTATACGAATAACGATTCTGAACGGAGTTCATATGTTTGTCTAGGATATAATACATTGTTATTTATAAACATTGTAAAAAGTATATTTTATTTTGAAACGATAAATATATTTTTCAATTAGGATGGGTTGGCAGTTGCATACAGCGATATAGTTTGTGAGTCTAGAACATTCTACATTATATTATATTTTACATGTAATTTTATGTCAATATTCGCTGTTCAAACGCTTATAAAAAAAAATTGTGCCTATGGATTTTGATAATTTTTGAATGACATTAAGAACTACTTCTGTGGAATCTTCGATTAAATTTTCAAGTATTTTGTAGTAGCCAAATTTTTTTTATCACCGATTATAAAAATAAAATGTAAAAAAATCGAATATTTTAAATGCCTATAAGTGGCTTAAAAATCAATATAATATTTTGAAAAAAATATTGCATAAAAGAAAGACCAATCTTAACAGCTGGTAGAAATTTCAAAAATCTGCGACTTATACTTTTGAATTATAACAAATATTTAAAATCGTCTGAGAATAAATTGCTATTTTATGCAATCTCGTAAATATTTATATTTCAAACAGTCATACAATTTTTTCGTCTTAGTTCGGTAGAAATTTTTTTAAAGATTTTTGAAGAGTAGCTCATAGATAACTTAGTGTTAAAATTTTGAACCTTAAGTATGAACAAAAAAAAATTTTATGAATTTTTATCTACAAAATAACTTGCGAATTATCGTGATTTTTACACATTTTATACAAATTTGAGCATTAAGGGCTTATAAAAAAAAATTGAGTTAACCGATCACCGATATTTTTTAGTTACGATAAGTTTAACTTATTATAAACCTAGTATAAAATTTTCAAGAGTTTTCGCTCAACCAATTAAATTTTATAGATGTTTAAAAACAAAAATTTTACAAAAATCGAAAATTTAAATTGTCTATAAATAAGTCAAAATATGTCAAAATACTTTGAAATCTTAACCATGTATAGAGAACGTCAATATAAAGATTTGGTAAAAATTTCAAGTTGTTGCGGTTTTTCATTTTTGAGTTAGAGCATTTAAAAAAAAACCGATATCTTGACAAATTAAGCAGTACGTTTTTTCTAAATTTGTTAACATTTCATAGGAAGGGGTAGTGGTTGAACACTCAACCTATCCCCTAGTTACGCCTTTGTTGTAGTATATAAGTTTATATTATTCTACATAGGTATATAATACATTATTTCAAATGTTAGCAAGGTTAAAAATACAAACTATGGTTATATTTAATCTTTAATAATGTAATAAATAAAAAAAAAAAATATGATATTTTACATTTAAAACATTAAATTCCATACTAGTATTTAAGTAAGGATGCGTAAGGATGCGAAAATGATCACTGGCGGAACTACCAAAAGTTCCAAAAGGGTGACGAATATTTTATTTATTACTGTCGAATTTTCGAAATTTTTATTGATTCATAAAAGAATATGATATAAGTTTATTATAGGTAAAATATATTCACTCTTTTACGTAACAACCCAACAGTAGTGGTCGCGCATCGAACGGCCCAAGAGCACTTGAATAAGCTATTGAACTTTTTAAATACATTATATAACATACGAGTATTTAACCTAATTTTAAATGAAACAGCTTATACTAGATAACGCGTGACAGCTTACGATAGGGGCGTATACCTAAAGGGGTATTTACAATATACCTATAATATGGAGTCATGCAGAAGATTATAATATTTAATGCAACATTTTATTTAGTGACATATTATAATATTAATAATTTACAATATAGTTTTCTTTATACAGACAAAAAATCTTATAAATAAACATTGATCTGAAGAATAATTAAAAATAAAACTATATGTTAGTCGTGACAGTAGTAAAAAAATAAAATTGTGAAAATAAAGGAATAATTATTGTATCTGGTGATTATTTGTTCTTACGGTGAGTTTTTTTTAATGTGCTTTTCATCGTTAGTGCCGCACATTTTGCAATTCGTTGAAAAATAAATGGGTCCGATTTCTGAACAATAGGAGTGATGTATTAAGAATTACCGTGTTTTGGCTATAAAAAATAATTCCTACTTTTCAAATCATATAATGTAATATATAATGCTTAGAAATATAAATGGATACGTTTATTTATCTTACAGTATACCCTGAAATAGCGTATCGCATTATTTTCATAAATTGTATTTTGTATAAATTATACTTTTGTCCTATACATAAAGGTCTGTATTAACTTATGAACTAAATAAGCTTAAACCTTAGCTTATTGGATTTTTTTATTTCAATTGTTGTAGTTTTTTATGTCAAATTCATTTTTATAAGCTTCAGACCAATTTCGCTCATAATCCTAGCCTATTTATACATGTGTCGTGTAAGTATATAAATATTATCTAAAGAATTATAGAAATAAAATAAATTGTTAATTTTTAATTTTAATAATACACATAAAATGAGCGCCACATTGGAGCACTCTTTCTACTCAAAATAGTGTATTGGAATATAATACAGGATATCTGACGGACACGAGAAAGTCCCGGAATGAACAAGTAACATAGTAATAGTATAGAAAAGCAAAGTTAAGGCAGTTCTCCTCTGGGTCCGGCGATTTAAGTTAAAAAATTAGTAGTTACTAGTAATTGTATTGCATATATAGAATATAAAGAAATAAAAGTGTGGTCTTCAATGCATTGGAATATAATGGGTTTGAACTGGTAGGTTCTTGTCTAAATATATAGGTTAGAATGTTTATTTATATATTTATATTTATGTTAAATAATAATCATAAAATCAATAGAAATACCCGTAGATTTTATGCATTTATGATACATTCAGAACCACCACCATTATGATTAGTAGTTATGAATGTCTCTTGTATGTAATACAGTGAGAACACCTGTCTTAATGGTCAGTAATCATAGACGGCAACCTTAGTACCTATATACACATACAAGGTTAAACTTACGCCGCGGATTAGAAAATCGATTTCCACATCGACGGCCAGAGAAAATGTTTCTACGCCAATCCATCGCCGTTGTGCAAGATTTCCACTACATTTACTAATAAATATTATTAATATTAATAAACATTTTATTTGCATATTGGTAGACTATAGATGGTCATTACTTTACGTATAATTAGGTAACATTTTTGTTTACTTGGAAAGTTACAAATAAATTATAATGTAATTGTAAATTATAAAAAAATATGGGAATGTATATACAAGTGCATATAATGATACGGTGTATGGATTGTGATGGATTACAATATATAAAATGCATATTATAATCTTTATATAAATACACGTACACGTGCACAATGCATGCTGTAGGTGCGTATAATTTATAATTGTTTTTTTATTTTCGAACGAGTGGACCTGTGAAACAATAATAAACGTAATTAGTGGGTAATATTTCGACTTATACGATTCGTACATATATAACTGATATTATAATGTGGATTGACCTCAACGGGTGAACGTAAATGTTTTTGTAATTTCGTTACTACCACTGGCATGTTTTGACGACAAACTGGGAATTCGATTATTTTTCAAATCAAACCATTGTCGACGATATAAATTTATATTATTCGTGTGTTATATATACACGATGTTTTTACAATTGCATTCTAGTCTGTCAATATAATACGACGGAAATATGCGTTTAAAACTTTTAAGATAAAACATATTAAATCAATAAAGATGCGCAAATCGTCAATATGCGTTCTAATATTGCCATAACGTCAACTATAATATAATATTATAATATTATTAGTACATGTTCATTCGCTCTAGGATTGAATGTACTCTATCAGAAAGTTACTTGCGGATTGTCATCGTGCGAATAAAATAAAAATCACTGTATTGGCGTACATAATATTATATAATGAGCGCGTGCAATTTTTTTTACTAATTAAATTAAAACTTTCTTATTCTATGCTATTTAAATTCACGTATATTTGGTCATATAGTATTTTTAGGTCTTTTTAACATGACGGTTTGGATATGATTTATATATAAATATAAATACATACATACATTTAATGTATATATTTATAGAAAAGATAAATTAATGACGATGCGATTTTGCACATTAACATGAACTAATATGAATTAGTCCATGCAACATATTTCAGCAACCGCGCGTTATCGACAACTATGGTATAAAAAATGAATAAAATTGTCGCACGCGAAAATTTGTCGGTCCGTCCCCCGCGCACCCACACGATTAATATTTTTACCCGTTAAAACATCGTCACTCGTTTCTGTCGTTTAAATTCGCAGTTTATAAAACGCGACATACGGCATACACATGCAGCGAGGTAAACACTTTTTTCTTACATTATACCATATATGTATTTTTTATACGCTATAAAAATATATCAAATTCCGCGTAAATACACTTATAATTGCATATGCAAGACAGTGTAACGGCGTTCGAGATCGCTGTTCGTACGTAGAAGTCACGGAACGGCGGTCAAAGGATTGGCGAAAAAATGAAAACGAAACGAAACAAAACGCGCTTCGGCACAGTAGTGCAAAACCGTTTCGACCACTGGTAGGGATAGAGTTGGCGGTGGCGGTGGGCAGTTTGCGTAAACAAGTACACGAGCGTACAAAACGTACTAAGTGTGTATTATGAAAATCCCGAAGAAATTGTTTTCTTATTCCTCGTTCATTCTCATCATTCCGTGTTACGTTGTCCACTCGTGATGTTCCATCGAATATCACGTTGTTCACCGTGTGCCTTTATTAAAAAGTACGTGAACACAACAATAATAATAGGGAATCACCCTTTCCCATCACGAATCCCCATGCGGTAAGCCGGCGGCGGCGATACGCACACGCTGCTGGTACAAGAAACGAGTCCGTCTATTTCCGGACTCGAGCGTGGGTTACGTGCTTGCTATTCTTACGGTACGGGACAACAGCGGCGGTCATCGGCTGAACAACACGGTTTTCTTGCAAACACGAACGGCAGACGGTGTTTGATAGTGTCTGTTAAATAATTTTCACAAAAATAATAATCCGTCGACGTCGACGCAGCGCTTCGTAGATCAAACGTATAGTGCGAGCGAAAAAAAAAATAATAAAAATCGGGCGCGCGTTCGAAGGGCACCGGGAACGTAAGAAAAAAAGTGATCTGGCGACGTACACGCCGTATACATTCATTGGCGAGCAGGTGAGTGCGGGGTGCGGTGGCGTCGTCGGTGTCGGTGCCATGGGTCGATCGTTGGCGGCGGTGTACGACGAGCGCGCGTT
>JASXSY010002374.1:0-18226 GCA_034509805.1 Sipha maydis | reverse complement strand
GACAGCGATAGCCATCTAGTTTTGGCATGTGATAAAATATCACCGTATCGTACATTAGCAAAATTCCAAAATTCTTTTAATTTTTCTACCCGTACCGTATAAATGTAGAAATTTATTTATTTATTTATTAAGAATTTACGGGCTGAGCCCTTTATAATTAAATGGAAATAGAAGTATCCAAAAAGTTTAACTGTAATAGCTTCTGCGTCAATAGGTAAATTATCTGACGCGATTTGTATAGCGTTATGTACGATATGAGCATTGCAATCTAATCCAAGTAAATCTCTTTTTAATTCTGTCTGAAGTTTTGTAAACCTACACGTTATTTTTTCCTTATCTATTTAATTCACCAAAATTAGTGTTTGTGTTATCAGCCGATATTGTAAAAATTTTTTGCTTTAACCAGAATTTAGTAAGATCGTCAATAATTTTAGAAGTAATTAAATCAGACGTTTCACCGGGCAAATTTGAGAACTCTAGTATTTGGTTTTTTACACCATAACAGTGAATATTGACATAAAATTACATGTAAAATATAATATAATATAATATAATATAATATTCTAGATTGACAAACTATGTCGCTGTATGCAACTGCCAACCCATCCTAATTGAAAAATATATTTATCGTTTCAAAATAAAATATACTTTTTACAATATTTATAAATAACAATGTATTATATTCTAGACAAACATATTGACTCCGTTCAGATTCGTTATTCGTATACAATGATATCTATCATTGCATTCAAATTTAACAAATCCATTGTAATAATGACCTATCCTATAAACGAGGTGCACTCCACCCCCAACTGTAAAGCAGAGCGAGGCCTATCCGGTTCTTTTTTCAATTTATTCCGTTTAAATATATACTATTATTGTATTATACTTCCAGTAATAATATTACTAATTATCAGTAATTACGGTACGCTTTAAATGTGGTCTTATCCCGCACGAACTATTCGATGTGTTTCGTACATTGCATTACTCTTACTATGTAAGCATAGGCGGAAATTGGGGGTGCTTGGGGGGGCTTAGCCCCCCTAAAAAGATCAAAATTATTAAATTTCGTAGTATAAAATATTAAAATAGGTACTTATTTTGCAACAATTGACATTTAAGCCCCCCTAAAATTCAATCAAATCTCCGCCTATGTATACAAGTAGGTATTAGTTTAAAGTTCCGAAATAATATAGTAGCAACTACGTTTTCTACATTTGTTGTCATTCGAAAATTATTATACCGCTATAAATGACCCTTAAATTATGAGTTATGTAACGTGCAAACACAACAAGAACAATACTATAAAGAACAAAAGTGATTATAATTTACTAAAATTGATGGTTATTACCACTCAAAGTATTCCTGAAGTTAAGTTATAAGTTATTCGAGTGTACTTCAATTTTTTGTTATAAACTATTCACTCATTTAGTTTATTGATTTAATTTGAGAACTTAAAAAGTTATTGATATTTCAATTAACTGAACACAATTCAAATGATTTGAAATTTAATTATCATTGAATATAGTTTTACCGACTTTTTTCATTTATTTTTTTTTTATATGTATTTTACCGAAGTCTGGTTTTTTTTTTGTAAAATAATTATTTTTGTCAGTTGTAATGAGCTAATCACAGTAGTGTAGCGTAGTCATACTATAATCAGTGTTCATTTCATACCTACTATCCCGGACGGGGATGTCGCAGTGGTAAATAATTAATATATAAATATATTTTTGTAATAATTATATCTTTATATATATATATATTGTCCCGGTTTTCGTCAAATAAAATATGGTAACCCTAGTCTTGGGGTATGTCCAAGAAGTCTTCATCTTTTTTCTTTGATTGATCTTAATAATCCTCAACGCTCACCTATTTCATTAAGTACACTGTCATTGGTACGGAACTCCGTCCAGCTAACTTAGGAACCTCCGCCAGCATCACATTTCGAAGCTTTCCAAACATATTTCTGCTGCCTTGTTTATTAACCAAGACTCTGATTCGCATAGAGCCACGCTCCACACAAATACTTTAACTAATCGTTTTTTTATATAGATATTCATCTTCTTAGAGCATAGTGATTTCTTGTAGTTCATAAAAGCGGTTTTTGCCTGCGCTATTCAAGCTTTAATTACTAATAATACTATTAATAGAGTAATAAAAACTAAGTATTAGGTATTTTACCAATATTATTGCATAACTGTATATCTCACACAATATAATATACAATAAGTATTAGGAATGGGAATTTTTCAACACATTTTGGTGAATCGGATCTTTCAACTTAGCTCAATTAAATGAGTTGAGTCAGTGAATTGATCTTCAACTCTTCTAACTTTTATTTGAATCGGAATCAAATTTCGAATGTCAATTCTTGACTCTCAGAAGTCGGAGTCCGGTTGAATCGCGAGTCCACGGGCTCGTTTCACATGAGCCACATTCTGTGTCGCCACAGAAAAGACACAGTCACAGGAAAAATCTTAAGTGTAAAAATATTTCATGCAGATTTTGAAAAAACTGCACACGTTGTTGTTTTTCAGAGTTTTCTGCAATGTAAAATAGTATGTTGTACATTCCATTTAGAACAGTTTGTTCGGGCATTTGAAAAAAAATAAAGTGTTGTGAAAAGAATACTCGAAAAATGAGTCTGAAATTGGAAGGTGGTTTAGATACTTTTTCGATTTACCTTATTTAAACCTTAATGAAGTTCCGCATTCGTATAATAATTTTAATAGCTCCTTCTAATATAAGTATGGATTTTCCAAAATATATATTAAAAAATTATATTGATTTTGAGTCAGAATTATGGGCTAGTGAACCAAAAAATAGCCCAAGAACAACAAACGAAGCTGGTAACTTTCACATGCACTTTGATAATCAATTTTATACCTCGAATCCTCACATTCACCAAATTATTCAAAAACTAATGGAAATTCAAGTTGTTACTGATTTAAAAATAAATAATTTAAAAAATAATGGCATCATCCAGACGGAGCGATTGAGAAACTGACGTGATAAGTTGACTGACGACTAGAAATGCTAGTCTCTCGCTACTTTAGTTGATCGAGTTGCTAGATAATTTTTATTTTCAGTATAATAAAATAATATAACATAGATTAAAATTATAATATATTTCAACAGTGGCGTCATTTGGGGTTGATAAGGTAGGCATTTGCCCCTGTCAAATTTAAAAAACAGTGCCGGATTGTGTTGTTTATCATTATTATACTTTATTAGAGCAAAAACATGACTATTTTTATATTTTTAGAAAAAATTATACCGTGTACCTACTAAGACATTATTGTCATGATACATTTTAATTTAAAAGGTTCCCATTTAGTTACATTTTTTGACTGTTATAGATATTTATAAATCAGTTAATCATGAAAGTATTTAAAGTGAATTTCGATCTGAAAAAATATGATAAGTCAAAAATGAAAAAGGAAGATATCCTTTAGTAAACTAATAATATTTGTGTTATTCAATAAAAATTGTCATAATAGTTTACTGAGTTTTAATTGGTATAGTATACAACTGTTTTTATAAAATATCTGTTACCATTTTTAATAAAAAAAAAGCGAGTTTTTTTTTTTACTCATTTAGGCCGGTAAAAACTTTTGCTCCCCTCTATTCAAAATTGAAATGACGTCACTGTATTTTAATACATTCTTTTACAATTCACCTAAAATAACTTTGATTATACATTTCGACATTTTATAATGTAGTAGATTCAATGGTTTTTTTTTTTTACGTATTTGCATGTCTCAATGGAAATGCATATTAGTTGTATATTTCTAACATTTTTTAACTAACAAGATATTGTTATCTGATCGAACAAAACATCACGTGGTCTCTTCCGTATAGGGTGAATAGACCTCTTTACGGAAACATTTTAAAAATAAATAAAACATAGTTATGTTCGCTTTAATTGTTTATTGAAGTTATATTTTATACCTTTAAATAAATACAATAAATAATACATAAAATGCAAATACAAAATAGTTAAAATTATAATTAATAAAAGTTTGATAGTAAATAGGTACACAATAAATAATATCAGTTTGAATGGCAATATCAAATTATGGGAATATTAATAGTTATAATAAGAACAAATATACAATTGTATTACACAACAAATCAAACAAAATAATATCAAAAAATCGAATAGATATCTTAATTCAAACTAATTGATGTTGGAACTGTACATATTATGGTACAAATTATTATACATACAAATATTTATGTAATAATAAAGGCATTATTTAAAGTTCTAACAGAACATAATAGAAATTACAAGTTTAAAAAATAATTAGATTTAGATCAAAAATAAGATTGAAACATTGACGCACACATATAATTATATTAAATATAATTAGCAAACAAATAAATAATTGATAAATATTTCTAAAACAAAATGTAAAGGAATTAATTCATTCAAAAATAACGTTAATGCCCAAATTATATGTTACAATAATTCAAAGGGCGTATATCGACTTCGCCGAAAAGGTCTTTTTACCTGTAAGAAATTTATTAATTGTGAGGAATATTTTTATACATCGATTCCGCCGAAAATATGCATACATGTAATATCATTATATATACTATATATAAATATATATAAGAGGAAGACCAAAAAAGAGATGGTTGGAGACTTTGGAGAATGACATGAGGGCTGTCGGTGTGTGCAGAGGAGATGTGATTGACCGAGTAAAGTGGAGGTGTAGGACAATGGTGGCCGACCCCAAATAGTTGGGAGGAAGGCGAAGTAGAAGAAGAAGAAGACACCATATCTAGCACGACAGTATAGTGGCACGAGGCTAAGTAAGAAAAAGAACCTTTAAATTGTATAGAATAAATAAATTTATTTTTGCGTTCACTATAAACGATTTCAAAGTTCATTTTAATTAAATAAAAATTTAAATTAATTTTAACGTACCTATAGGCACCATAAGTCAACAAAATAAAACGCACAAGTGATTACATGACTATAATATTATGGACGTTACCAAAGTATAATTATGACGAGTAAATCTATACTATTTATAATTTATTGCATTGAACAAGAAAAACGAGAACATAAAAACCTGGATTCAATACAACTTGTAATTTTATATATATATATATATATATATATATATATATATATATATATATATATATATATATATATATGTTATATTCTTATATACATGTAGGTATACATTTTCGAAGGAATCGATATAAAAAAATATACGGCGCAATCAATATATACAGATATTCGGCGGAATCGATAAACTCTCAATTCTAATAATATAGATGATATTCATAAATTAAATCAAATAAAAACAGCAAATGGATCAACGAGTAACAAAATTTAGTTTTAGGAAAACTTTAAGTTAAAGGCCGATTTACACTAACGATCTCGGTTTGGTCCTGTCAACATCGATAGCACATAATCCAAGATACACACTATTGGTCAGGTTATGGACCAATTCGATCAAATTACGATCAGTAGACGGGTAATTTAGACCGTGGCGGTCGAGTATTTTGAATTATCAGTTTGTAAAAAACCACTTATAATTATTTAGTAAAAAAAATATATTTTCAAAACGGTATATCCACTTTTCTTAAATCATTTTAAATTGTTGACATAATTTTCATGTATTCTCTACGAGACTACGAAAATGTTAAAACATTTTAGCGTCATCATTTATTAACTGGGAATAGAGTGTTGAATATTATCATGATGAGTCCGAACTAACAAGTGAACCCAAAACTGCCTTCTTGGTTTATTTTCTCTTAATTTTTCTTCTTTATCAAGAATTAATTTTATTTCATGAAAGTACATGTTTAAAAGGGCCCATAGATGACCAACTTGTTTGTCAACCTCGTTGCCAACTTGCCAAGTTGGAGGAGAGGTTGCACGTCTGTGGACTGGTTGTCGGTTGTAGTAAACGGTTGGTCCAATGGTTGGTGTGAAATCAAATCGTTTTGATTTTTGGTAGGCGGAGCCTTATGTTGGCAACCAAGTTGGTCGTCTATAGGCCCCTTAAAATGCCACCACAACGATGGTACTGACAAGATTTAATTGTTTGTGACCAATAATGTGAATTTAATGTCATAATATTAGATCGTGATTGGACCAAATCGAGACTGCTAATGTAAATCAGTTTTCAGTTAGGAATAACTTCAAAGATTTCTTTGTAAATTGAAATACTTTACAAATTAATTATAAATACAAAAAATATTTATAAATTTGACTAATGACTAAAAATCATAGATAACAAATTTAGTTATCTAACTTAAATATTTTTACTATAAACATATTTCTATTTGTAATAAATTTAATACAACTCCTTTATTTCAATGTAATTTGTATGTTCTATTGTTCAATGTAATTCAAAAATGAACATATAATTATTTATAAATTATTGATTGTTATTTGAAGAAAAATCATGGTAAATACCCAATATTTTTTAACATACGTGTGCATGACATGCCAGACAGCGTTTAAAAAATTAGTTTATGATTACAACACATTTTTCTAAAAGGATCATATATTATATTATATTATATTATATTATAATATAATATATTAAAACATAAAAACCCATTAATTTTTATAATTTAAAATTTAATTCCTATATTTAATTACTTATTTCCCTCGTTATTTTCTTAAATGTAATTCTTATAAATGAAAAAAAGGTAACATAATATTTTAAACTCAAGCGTCCTGAGCCAAAAATATATATCAGTCTAAACTCAGGACCTGGGGGAGATCCAGACTCCCTGGACCCCTTGTAAAACCACCACTAATTGTAAATGTAAATGTAAGAAATAATATTTAATATGATTATTTACTTCACATTTATTAAAACCAAATTTTAAATAAAAGAATTACCAAAAACATCTAATATTCAGTACATGCGTAGCAATTTTCAATTAAGATTAACTCTTTATACAAATTCTTTTGAATTTATATTTTATAGTTTCACTATAATTAAATTATTGTATTTATAAACTAACTAGGATTTGTACTGTATATTAACAATTTAATGAATAATGTTATTAGTAGCATCTTCAAATACTTTTTTATACAAAACACAACTTTTTTCAATTACAATTGCATCAATATAACATCGATCCAAATTCATAAGAGCATTTGAAATCACCCATTCATTATCATGAGGATTGTAAACTTCAAACGTTTTTGAATAGGAATTATTACCTGTTTTTCCACCAAATACATAAATTAAACCATTCATAGATACAGCACCTATTAACGAATAATAATTAAAATATATTGTATTATAGAATATTAAAATAACAGTAGACCTTGATTATTTTAGGTAATGGTAAGGTGGAATCGTACTGATAAACAATTAACACGGTTAATTAAGACTTTTTATTTAACAAATTTTATTTTAATTTTTCTTCATTTTATTTAACATGTTCAATAAATACATATTGTCATGCTATAAAATTATCTAGGCTGAGCATTTAAAGTAATTAGTCTATGTTTTTTGCGATTTGAATTTTTTTTTTTTATTCACTTTTAATTTTTCTTAAATTCATGATATCAGGGAAGTTGAAAATTTTCTTATTCTCAGAAGTTCGGGAGGATATCAATTACTTCCATAAATATATTTAAAATAGAGTCCAAAATTTTTTTTATTTAATTACTATAATTTGTCATATTTAATCTACATACAGTATACTGCTTACACTGCCTATGACTATACTTATGATACACACACATTTTTGAAAAAATTAGCTCAGTTAATCGCAAACACAGATAATCGAGGTCTACTCTATAACTAGTTAGAGTTATACCTGAATGTGATCGAGGAAAATTCAAATCAGCAACAGACTCCCATATTTTGGTTTCTGTACAATATGCCCATACACTTTTACAGTAATTGTTATTATTATTACCACCAATTATATAAATTTTATTATTTAATGTACAAACAGCAGATCCTTCTTTTTTTTCGGGCAATTGTAAAATAGAATTCCATAAATTACTTTGAGGGTTGTAATATCCAGCTTCTGACAATCCAATCTATATAAATCAGAAAAAAAGTATTTAAAATAATTCATAAATTAGTATTTAACAAAAATAATTTTGATATATTTTTGTCAAAAATTAAACAAATTAATAAATTGATATAATACATAATGTATAAATTATTATATTAGATTTTACAATAAAAATTAAAAACATAAAACAATTTAAAACAAATTATCTTAATTAAAACTAACTAAAAGTAAGTTATAATATATTGGAGAACAAAAACTTACAATATAAATTAGTCCATTAACACATGCAACAAAAGCATCATCTTTCAATGTAGTACATCCTCTAACTTTAGTTTTGAGAACAATCCATTTTTTTTTCTTTAAATCATAATATTCTATAGTATTGAAAAATGATGATGGTTTAATAAAAGCAGTACAGCCACCAATCTAATTAAAATATAAACAATAAATAAATAATATATTTTTAATCAAATCATAACATTTAAATTAAAAAAATAATTTTAATATCTTATTAATCAATATAAGTTAAATACAAACAAAACACAAATATCATTAATATATATTTATAGTTATTAATCTTTATCAAGCAATTCAATAATAATAATAAATTATTATATTTAATTTTAAAAAGACTTAATTTGTTTAAAGTTAAATTTAATAATGATCAATGAGTTAATAAGGTTAATATAAATAAAAATAAGACTGGAAATCACATCTTGCAATATTTTAGAAATATTTATTATGATACATTTGGTTATATAATGATATATTATATAATAAACATTTAATTTATTTTAATAATAAAGCTAGCCTTGCTTAAAAGCTCAAAACCATCAAGGGTACCTGCAGAAAAATAAATTAGAGGGATGGAGCAAACTCAAAATACAGTAAACAAATTTTATACTTACTATAGTATAATAATAATTTATGTAAAAAAAAAGTTGGTTAAATTTCTGTACTTTCATCAAGTTTAAACGATATATCAAATTACATATATTACAGGATAGGTAAAAATGTATAAAACATATAAAAATAGATAAATATATTAAATTAACTAAAATCGTGATAGGTGCAATGGTAACATATTTCTCCAATAGACTTTTTTTTTTACAAATTTGAATTTTTTTATTTTTTTATTAGAATATATAGAATCTGTAAATTAGTTTTACAATAAGAATATGAGCTATAATAAGTATGAAATGAGTTTCTTGAT
The DNA here is from genome assembly GCA_034509805.1 of Sipha maydis. Lineage (NCBI taxonomy): Eukaryota > Metazoa > Arthropoda > Insecta > Hemiptera > Aphididae > Sipha > Sipha maydis. The sequence goes on along the minus strand of JASXSY010002374.1, from coordinate 8,994 downwards.
AAAAGAAGTAACCCAGCGGCTACACTTAACATTGATTTAATTGTAATGTTATATATATAATTTTTTTAAATTTTTTTTGAGATAAATAGTACATTAAGTATATCTTCTCTTAAGTTTTCTTTGGGGATTCCCAGGAATTGTTAGAGAATTAAGTGCTGAGATTAGCGGGTTGGGGTTGGTCTCTAGTCATAACCGTTTTATGAATTATGTCACACTAATTATTTTATTTTATCACAAAAAAAAAAAAAAATGAGCCTTTTATGTGAGATTTAATACTTTATAAGTTGAAAAATGATTTCACAATTATTAAAAATAATACCTTTCTAAAATTCAATTATATTGTGCCCTATATGGTGGTACATCACCTTTCCGGTGTATAACAACATGAGCAACTTTTTTCAGTTTATATTAAGTTGAACTATTTTAAAATTAAAAGTTTATTTTAGTTTAGAACCTTAAAACATCATTAACATATAAATAATCTTAATTAAGTGTAAAAATGATAATTATTTTATTTCTGAATTTTATACTTAAAAAATTCACCTTTTTACCTAATGACAAATATAAAAATATAATTTACTTATGGATTTTTGAAAAAATAAATTTAATGATAAGTATAATAAATAAAATATTTACCACAAAAACTTTCCGACCTAGTTGCACAATATATGGTTTAATACGCTCAAAATGCATATCAGTTAAACATATCCATTGGTTTGTTTTTAAATCAAAAATGTTTGCTAATCTCATTCCTTTACCATATTCACAACCACCAGCAGCAAATAAACGACCATCATCAAGTAAAGTACATGTACATAAACTTCGTGGTGGTGCTAAAATAATTTGAAAGTTTTTACACTGGCAATTTTCACATATACAATATTGCCATTGATCTAGAGCAGCATCATACCATTCTGGAGATGATTCAAATGGATAATGACTTAGCATTAATATACCCTAAAAAGCAACAAAAAAAAGTATATATACAGGGAATTACATATAAAAACAATTCTAAAAAATGGGTTTCTAGTCATTAATGGATAGGGAAAATATCTAAGTTGAGTACATGGTCCAAGGTAGACAATTAATTCCAATCCAAAAAGGAGTATAACATGCATAATAATAATAGTAATGATAACAATAATGCATTTTAAAAATCAAAAATTTCAATAGAGAGAGCAAAACTATTAGATATTTCATGTATAAATTGATTATTTATTTATTTTTTTTGGGTTTATTGAGCCTTTAAGACTATCCAATCTCACAACCAAGCTTCTATCCTTCTCTATCTAATGCTAGATTTCTCCAATTGGAAAAACCTCCCAAATTCTCAACATCCTTTTTATAATATCCTCCCATTGCATTCTTGGTCTTCCCAGAGGCCTTTTACCTACAGGATTTTGTTCAATCATTGCATAAAATAGTGGATTTTGGCTCCTCCAAGTATGTCCAGCCCACCATAGTATTCTGCTTCTGATGACCTCCAGTATGTCCGAATTATCATATAATGTTTCCAGCTCTATATTCTTTCTTCGTCTCCATTCCCCAGTTATTTCATCTTTGACCGGACCATATATTTTACGCAACACTTATCTTTCAATGACCATGAATCTATAATCATCTACTTTTCTAAGTGGCCATGTTTCTGACCTATACTATACAACCGGCCATATTAGACGTATATAAATGTTCTTTCATTCTTCGCAACACTGCTCGTGAGCTCAGTACCTTAGTCAGTCCATAGTAATATTTATTCCCAGCTTGAATTCTTGCTGCTACCTTGTTTGCTACAATATTTTTTTCAGTCAATATAGAGCCTAGATATTTGAACTATTCTACCCTTTTATAATTCATAGAGATAAATTTTTATGGACTGGCAAAAAGGTAGTCCCATCTACTCAAAAACATATACTTCGTTTTTCCTTTGTTTACACATAGTCTTACTTTTGATGCCTCTTTATACAGCTTACTGAATAAAAACTTCAACCTATCCTGAGACTCTTCCATCAATATTATATTGCCAGTATAAGCAAGTAGGCCTATCGACGTTTTTAGTAGCCTAATATAATTTAATTTTTTAAATTGATTATTTTATCATTACAAACCTTTCTAAATGGCTTCCGATGTTCCATTCGAAAAGAACTAATACCATTAATTCTAGCACCTTGAAACTCATGGACCTTGATGACTCCTTGATAAGTATTTAATACTAATGGCAATCGAACATACCATAATAATTCTGGGGAATATTTGGATCTGGTTGCTGGATCATGTTTTATCCATTTCATAACAACATCATAAACCTTAAACATAACATTAATTTTTTAAAACTACTAAATAGTTTAACTCAATATGGATATTTTAGAATACCATTTTCTGTAAGAGAAGGTATCATATATGAAACAAAGAAATTTAATGTGTTAATATAGTTTAGAAATATAAATATCATACAAAGTTAAACAATTTATTTTTAAGATTAATTAACAACCAATGTATATCAATTGGTAAATTGAAAAAAATATATTTTTCTATACAATTGATATACATTGGTTGTTAATTAATCTTAAAAATAAATTGTTTAACTTAAGATTGTTTAACTCTAAAGTAAGATAAAATAATTGTAATCTATTATTATAGAATACAATTATTTTATCTTTATTTTATATATGATATAACTTAATATTATTTAATAAAAAAAAAACTTTACCATTTCTTCTTTTGCAAATAAATTATCATTCTTGATCAACATCATGATTTCTTCATAATTAACTGTCATAAAATCATCAGTATTTGCTACAAGTCTAAAAATAATTTTAACTAATTAATTAATATAATAAATAAAGTTATTAAATCAAATTGATTGATTTACAACTTTATAATTAATTATAATGGTGGTTGAATCAAAATCCTTTCTAGTATTTTTATACTGAATAAAATTATAAATAAGAGTTAAGTTTACATTAAATGAGGTAAATGTGAATAAATTAAACACTTAATATAATTAAAATACATGAACTAAATACAAACTCATGTAATTATTTTATTGCAAAAATATAAAATTAAGAGAAATAAATTTCTTAAGAAATAAGACTATTCGTTCAATATTCAAATTATAGTAAACAAATACAAAAGTATAAAAATTAATTCCATCAAATTTTAATTAAAAGATACATTTTTAATAATGTGAATCTAATATTATAATTCTAATATTTTTTCAATTAAATTTTTTAAATGGTTCTTATGATGAGATAGAGTTGTAATAGATAGTTTAAAGAGCAGGGTTTAGTAATGTATGTAATACATTGAGACATATCTTTGAATAATATCGTATATTATTTTATGAATATGGAACTACTGCAAAGCAATAAATAATATTGCATTACAACATAATGCTCATGATATTTAATATAAATAATAATTGCATATTTTATTAAGTTAAAAATTGTTATGTATTATTCAGTTAATGCATTATTAATGACAAATATTAATAGTAATACAATAGTAAAAATATATACAATTTGTATATATTACAAAACAGTTTTAAATTAATTATAAAATTATTTACCTAAAATTGTTTACTATATAAGTTAAGCATAAAGAATAGAGATCATTTAAGCCAAGAGAATTGGCAAAATCTTTCATGTTGATACAATTGTCAGCATCAATCATGCTTTTTAAGTAATCTACACAAGCTTCTCGAACATCATCAAGTAAAAATATATTTGATCCAATTAATAAGTCCTGTAATAAAAATATAATCATTTTTATTTTTAAATTATGAAACTTCAACATTTAAATTAATACTAAAAGTTTATGAAAACAAAACCTGAATTACCTGAACATTATGTTCTGTAATGATTAATACTGAAGTATAAAAATATCCAATAAGGGTATTTAAAGTTTCATAACTAAGATCAGTAATGTTAATTTCTACCTTATCTTGGTCTCGTTCTTTAAAATTACTAGTAAACATTCTATCAAAATAGTCACTATTAGAAGCTAAAACATTTTTGTGAGCAGTTAATTTTTGATTATCAACCATCAGTGTTATATCCTTATCCTTGGTACTACTGTCACTGAAATTTAAAATAACAAATAATTTCAATATTAATATATAAAATTTTTTAATATTATATTTAATTAATAATAATAATATATTTTCAATATAAAAATATAAAAATTATTTTTAAAATATTTAAACTAGTCTTGTAATTTACTAAATCTGAAGAAGTATACCATGAACATTTTAAAATACATACATTATTACATTATTTAGGTCAGTTAAAGATGAATTACACATTTTTGTTCGTTTAAAAGTGACATATTTTGACGTTAAAACAATTCCGTTTATCTCATTTGAAGTCCTAAAAATAAGTCAAAACATAATAAATAAAATTTACTAAAAATTCTAATAAATATTTAAAGAATCATGACTTTTATAGAAAACAATAATACTTACATACTAAAACAATATACTATATAAATTTAAAATACATTTTACTATGTAAATTATTAGATCTACGTTCATTGCAGGCCTATTTTATAAAATAACTTACACAAATAAGAGTAATTAAATACAATAAATTAAATTAAAATAATTAGCATTATATTAAATTTGTGGTATAGGTAGTTTTAGAAAACTTAGAAAACTAATGTATTATTGAACTTTGAATATTATAAATAATTAGTATACAAAAACTACAAATACATATACTAAATATACATATACAATGCAATCATTAGACTATATAATCGATTAAATTTCAAAAAAAATTTCAATAAGTTTTAAAAAAAATGTTTATGAAATTACTTATTGGAGTTTAATTGAACTGTTGTTTCATTTGATGTCTCCATTTCAAATATTTTTGAACAATTGTCAAAAACGATTAGCCGCATACAATATTACTATAGATGATGGGTTATAGTTGGATAGTTAACTATTAATTTCTAAACCCATATTGAACAGCACGTTTTTATATTTAATTAATTTCAATTCCATAAATTTCCAAATTGAAAATTGAATTGAATTATCACGGTGGAACTATTTTCTATTTAATTAATACTCAAGAGCAACTAATGCCCGCCGAATAGTGATATAATATTGACAGACGCGATTTTAATCGAAGACCGCAAACCCGCAATTACCTTTATCAATAATAACCACTCAAACATACGTTTTATTAGTTACATTTTCATCGCGTTTAACTGGTATCACAGAATAGATAAGAATACTGTATCGGGTATTAGATAAGAAAAAAAATAATTGAAAATTACTTGTAATTCAGAGCGTTTGAAAAAGTATTTAAAATAAGTTCTATAATTTGTATTTCCTCAATTCTCATTCTATTAATGTAGATTTTGAATCATCTTCCCTTGAATATTACCTTTTTAAATTAATATGTCAATAATTTATAAATATTAGAATGCTGCATTATGAAAAACAATTTAACATGAGAGAAGTTTGTAAAAACTATTTTTCGATTATACAAAAATTATTTTATTTAATAATTTATAGGTTCCATGTTAGGTACTTATATGTTTTTTCTTTTATCTTTAAAAAATACTGTTTTTTGTCAATAATTGTTGTTGGTTTTTCAGATTAAATTATTAGGTATACCTATATATTTATTATTGTCTTTGAATAAATAAAAGTAATTATAATTATATGCTAACACATTTAGTTAATTATTATAAGTGCTTTCATAAAATAAATTCTGGAATATTCTGAATTATATTATAATTTTTAATTTAAAAAAAATTATATTAAAGTGCATGAGCGGTGAGTGGTGATTTGCGGCGTTAGACGTTCGTACAGGAATATTTTATTATATTGTATCTCTTGCCGTATAGTGATGGAGATAGCATCAAATGACGGATGTGGAGGCGAATCGTTTGTTTAACTTGGCGAAAATAGGAGGTACACGCTCCATTATTATTTTCTATTTGATGATTATATATATTCATGTAGGTGATACATAGAGTAATTGTGTAATTAGTCTTATGAGTTGATACCAAACGGTAGGAGATAATTTAATCTATTCCGGTATATCACATAGAAACATAATGGCATATATATTTATAATAAGATAGAGGAAGATAGAAGATATACCTAACATAAATTATTCCTAACGTATCTAAAAAAAAAATTTTAGTTTATAAATACTGCAGTAATTGCCTTCTCCCCTTAATCCTCTTAATATCACCTTATTGGTTATTACTATAGGTACTTCCATACTAAAGAATATATAGCACAGATTATATAATAAAATAATCGTAAATTAAATATATCAATAAATATCCCTATAATAATATTATTTAATTAAGAATATAGTATATATGTATTAATTATAAAATCGCTATGAAAATTATAATATGTATAATATTATATTAAATTGTTATTATATACGTCAATATATAATGAAGATGAGTACGGAAATTGGAGCCCCTTCAATGAAAGTATAAATACATACAATATGTCAATATATACCTGTATAAAATATATTTATTGGAGTTTCGAAATTTGTTCTAAATTTATCAAGATAATTATAGTGCTTTGATTATACTCTTAGATGAAATGTTGATACATTTGAAAAAATAAAATTAATCCGATACATTTTTAATATATATTAATTAAAAATGTACTTTTTATTTGCTTAGTCAAATAAAGGGATGCTTTATAAATAATTTAATATATTATGTTTAATTCCTCTATATATATTTATATTTATCATTCAAGAATTCTAGACTTCCAAACCGGAGCTAACTTTAATTATTAAATAATAAATAAGTATAATAAATATTTAATAAATTAGTAGTCTTCAATTACTACAACAGTTTTTTTTTTTAATTAAATAAAAAATAATAATGCTCTATATTACTACTAGAGTGCAGTCATGTTTATACATTTACCAGCGCAGATTATATTATGTTGTTTTATATTTACGGAAATGTTATTTAAATACTATACTTAACTAGTTCACTTCCACAATCGTAGCAGTATTGTACGTATACTTTACTGGTGTATTTTTATTATACATGGTTATACCAAAATTGATGCTTAATTTCCAATTTCTTAGCAAATTTTGATCATATTTAGAACAAAAAAAAAATGTCATCTTCAAAAGTATCTTCTTTGTTAACAAAGTCAAGTGAGTAGATTTTATTTCATGATCCTTAGTTAAGGTCAAATTAATTAAATTAGATCATAATATTTGAAAATGTATGTATATGTTGTGTAGGAGGAATGAAATGTTCAGTGGATTTTTTTTTGAAAAGGTCAATAGTATCATTATCTTCTTTGTCTGAGACACATCGTTTATTATATAAGACATGTAGAGATTTTGCTGAAGGAGAGTTAAAACCTATTGCAGCTAAACTTGACAAAGAACATTTGTTTCCCAAAAAACAGGTTTGTTTGTTGATTATCAAAAAAAAAATGTTTTTTATAAAGATTATTTAGGAAATATAATTGTAAATTATTTTGTTTTTTGGCATGTAATTTTTTATTATGTAACTTTGTCATTATTAAATTTCTCCTGATTATAATGTATTAGGGCACCAATTAATCCAAAAAATAATGTAGAACTAAATTATATTATTATTTATTTTTTTCACACTTTAATAATAAATAATGTCTGCTACTCGTGAATAAAAAAAATATTCTTATCTAATAAACAACATTTTATCTATATAGTTGTATAATGTTGTATTTTACAGTACCAGTACAAGCAGTAAATACATTTCATGTTAATGTTTTATTAAGTACATTATTTTTGCAAAGTCATTATTTTGTATATTATTTTAAGTACCTATTGTGAAGTTAATATTTTTATAGTTTCAATATAATATATCTTTAAACACCTAATTAAAATCATACTTTGTAATTTATTATTTATAGAACATAATATTAATTCTGTGCTTGTTTTGATAAAATAATTATCTAATAAAATACTTATTTTTCACTGAATTTCCATTTAATGAGTCAAGTTTTAATGCTTGAAATATCCTAGGAATTAATTATTCAAATATTCTTTTTTTTTTAAAGAATTTTAAGCAATGTATTCTAAATATAATTTAAACTTAAACTATAAAATTCATATAATATATGTACAAATTATTTATTTAGTTTTTACTAAATTATTTATTTATTTATTTATTTATTTATTTATTTACTAAATTATTTATTTTTTTTACTAAATTATTTATTTAGTTTTTACTAATTAATTTAAATGGTATACCATATAACAAGAAGGTATAAAAATTGTTTTACTGTTAATACAGTGTTTGTAAGTATATTGAACATCAATAAAAGAACAAATTTGTGCGCTTGTATAAATTCATCTGATATAAAGTACTTCTAATATTTTTAATTTCATTATAAAACTAAGTTTTTAATGCTTACCTATAAGAGTTAAAATTAAAAATTTAATTTTGAACTTATGAAATAGAAAAGCCAATAGATCCATTGATCCTATGGTCAGTGTTTTGGCATAATAAATTGGCAAAATAAAAGTAATGGCTCATCGTTTAATACCACTTTTTCCAATGTTTCATATCTTAGTAACCATCTTCAATTTTATTCGTCTTGATATTCACCTTAACTTAAATTTTTCGTATGAATAAAAAAAAAAAATTAACAAAATGTTATTGTTTAAGCTATTTTATTTAATTACCAGAATTAAAGAGAAAAACAATTTCTTCATTAATAATTTTGAGAAATAGTTTAGATACTCAGTTCCTTTAACTTTAGTACTTTTCTTGGTTTTACTCATTTCATTATTCTTCCATTTTATCAAACAAGTTATAAAATGTAAAAAAAATACAAATTAGAATAGACCTTATAACCATCATCAAGTAATTAATTATCTATTAATATTTTTATATGTCATACAAATATACATTTTATATAAATACAGTTATACATATATACATTTTGTGTGTATTTCAGATTAAAGAAATGGGAGAATTAGGTTTAATGGCAATTGATATCCCGGA
>JASXSY010002373.1:0-12453 GCA_034509805.1 Sipha maydis | reverse complement strand
AGAAAAGTTGAACTATTTGAGTTTATTATATATTGATGTTATTTGTTTACAATATCACTGACCCTCAAGGGTTGATAAAATGCATAATTAAAATGAGGGTTATTCAAATCGATTCCAAATGTTCTACTGAACATTTTGTACAAAATTCATAATCATCGCCTAGATGCACAAGTGTCCAGGATCCAGCATATCGAGAAAAGTTGAACTATTTGAGTATATTAAATATTGATGATATTTGTTTACAAAATAACTGGCCCTCAAGGGTTGATTAAATGCATAATTGAAATGAGGGTTATCCAAATCTATTCCAAATTTTCTACTGAACATTTTGTACAAATTTCATAAATATCGCCTAAATGCCCAAGTGTCCAGGATCCAGCATATCGAGAAAAGTTGAACTATTTGAGTTTATTATATATAGATGTTATTTGTTTACAATATCACGGCCCTCAAGGGTTGATTAAATGCATAATTAAAATGAGGGTTATTCAAATCGATTCCAAATGTTCTACTGAAAATATTCTACAAATTTCATAAACATAGCCAAAATGCCCAAGTGTCCAGGATCCAGCATATCGAGAAAAGTTGAACTATTTGAGTATATTAAATATTGCTGATGTTTGTTTACTATTTTACTGGCCCTCAAGTGTTGACGAAATGCATAATTGAAATGAGGGTTATTTAAATCGATTCCAAATGTTCTACTGAACATTTTGTACAAATTTCATAAATATCGCCTAAATGCCCAAGTGTCCAGGTTCCAGCATATCGAGAAAAGTTGAACTATTTGAGTATATTAAATATTGCTGATGTTTGTTTACTATTTTACTGGCCCTCAAGTGTTGACGAAATGCATAATTGAAATGAGGGTTATCCAAATCTATTCCAAATTTTCTACTGAACATTTTGTACAAATTTCATAAATATCGCCTAAATGCCCAAGTGTCCAGGTTCCAGCATATCGAGAAAAGTTGAACTATTTGAGTATATTAAATATTGCTGATGTTTGTTTACAATATCACTGGCCCTCAAGGAATGATTAAATGCATAATTAAAATGAGGGTTATTCAAATCTATTCCAAATTTTCTACTGAACATTTTGTACAAATTTCATAAATATCGCCTAAATGCCCAAGTGTCCAGGATCCAGCATATCGAGAAAAGTTGAACTATTTGAGTTTATTATATATTGATGTTATTTGTTTACAATATCACTGGCCCTCAAGGGTTGATTAAATGCATAATTAAAATGAGGGTTATTCAAATTATTTCCAAATGTTCTACTGAACATTTTGTACAAATTTCATAAATATCGCCTAAATGCCCAAGTGTCCAGGATCCAGCATATCGAGAAAAGTTGAACTATTTGAGTATTTTAAATATTGATGTTATTTTTTACAATATCACTGGCCCTCAAGGATTGATTAAATGCATAATTAAAATGAGGGTTATTCAAATTATTTCCTAATGTTCTACTGAACATTTTGTACAAATTTCATAAATATCGCCTAAATGCCAAAGTGTCCAGGATCCAGCATATCGAGAAAAGTTGAACTATTTGAGTTTATTATATATTGATGTTATTTGTTTACAATATCACTGGCCCTCAAGGGTTGATTAAATGCATAATTAAAATGAGGGTTATTCAAATCGATTCCAAATGTTCTACTGAAAATATTCTACAAATTTCATAAACATAGCCCAAATGCCCAAGTGTCCAGGATCCAGCATATCGAGAAAAGTTGAACTATTTGAGTTTATTATATATTGATGTTATTTGTTTACAATATCACTGACCCTCAAGGGTTGATAAAATGCATAATTAAAATGAGGGTTATTCAAATCGATTCCAAATGTTCTACTGAACATTTTGTACAAAATTCATAATCATCGCCTAGATGCACAAGTGTCCAGGATCCAGCATATCGAGAAAAGTTGAACTATTTGAGTATATTAAATATTGATGATATTTGTTTACAAAATAACTGGCCCTCAAGGGTTGATTAAATGCATAAATAAAATGAGGGTTATTCAAATCTATTCCAAATTTTCTACTGAACATTTTGTACAAATTTCATAAATATCGCCTAAATGCCCAAGTGTCCAGGATCCAGCATATCGAGAAAAGTTGAACTATTTGAGTTTATTATATATTGATGTTATTTGTTTACAATATCACTGGCCCTCAAGGGTTGATTAAATGCATAATTAAAATGAGGGTTATTCAAATTATTTCCAAATGTTCTACTGAACATTTTGTACAAATTTCATAAATATCGCCTAAATGCCCAAGTGTCCAGGATCCAGCATATCGAGAAAAGTTGAACTACTTGAGTTTATTATATATTGATGTTATTTGTTTACAATATCACTGACCCTCAAGGGTTGATAAAATGCACAATTAAAATGAGGGTTATTCAAATCGATTCCAAATGTTCTACTGAAATCTTTGTACAAATTTCATAAATATCGCCTAAATGCCCAAGTGTCAAGGATCCAGCATATCGAGAAAAGTTGAACTATTTGAGTTTAGTATATATTGATGTTATTTGTTTACAATATCACTGGCCCTCAAGGGTTGATTAAATGCATAATTAAAATGAGGGTTATTTAAATCGATTCCAAATGTTCTACTGAACATTTTGTACAAATTTCATAAATATCGCCTAAATGCCCAAGTGTCCAGGATCCAGCATATCGAGAAAAGTTGAACTATTTGAGTTTATTATATATTGATGTTATTTGTTTACAATATCACTGGCCCACAAGGGTTGATTAAATGCATAATTAAAATGAGGGTTATTCAAATCGATTCCAAATGTTCTACTGAAAATATTCTACAAATTTCATAAACATCGCCCAAATGCCCAAGTCTCCAGGATCCAGTATATCGAGAAAAGTTGAACTATTTGAGTTTATTATATATTGATGTTATTTGTTTACACTATCACTGACCCTCAAGGGTTGATAAAATGCATAATTAAAATGAGGGTTATTCAAATCGCTTCCAAATGTTCTACTGAACATTTTGTACAAAATTCATAATCATCGCCCAGATGCCCAAGTGTCCAGCATCCAGCATATCGAGAAAAGTTGAACTATTTGAGTATATTAAATATTGATGTTATTTTTTACAATATCACTGGCCCTCAAGGAATGATTAAATGCATAATTAAAATGAGGGTTATTCAAATTATTTCCTAATGTTCTACAGAACATTTTGTACAAATTTCATAAATATCGCCTAAATGCCCAAGTGTCCAGGATCCAGCATATCGAGAAAAGTTGAACTATTTGAGTTTATTATATATTGATGTTATTTGTTTACAATATCACTGGCCCTCAAGGGTTGATTAAATGCATAATTAAAATGAGGGTTATTCAAATCGATTCCAAATATTCTACTGAAAATATTCTACAAATTTCATAAACATAGCCCAAATGCCCAAGTGTCCAGGATCCAGCATATCGAGAAAAGTTGAACTATTTGAGTTTATTATATATTGATGTTATTTGTTTACAATATCACTGACCCTCAAGGGTTGATAAAATGCATAATTAAAATGAGGGTTATTCAAATCGATTCCAAATGTTCTACTGAACATTTTGTACAAAATTCATAATCATCGCCCAGATGCACAAGTGTCCAGGATCCAGCATATCGAGAAAAGTTGAACTATTTGAGTATATTAAATATTGATGATATTTGTTTACAAAATAACTGGCCCTCAAGGGTTGATTAAATGCATAAATAAAATGAGGGTTATTCAAATCTATTCCAAATTTTCTACTGAACATTTTGTACAAATTTCATAAATATCGCCTAAATGCCCAAGTGTCCAGGATCCAGCATATCGAGAAAAGTTGAACTATTTGAGTTTATTATATATTGATGTTATTTGTTTACAATATCACTGGCCCTCAAGGGTTGATTAAATGCATAATTAAAATGAGGGTTATTCAAATTATTTCCAAATGTTCTACTGAACATTTTGTACAAATTTCATAAATATCGCCTAAATGCCCAAGTGTCCAGGATCCAGCATATCGAGAAAAGTTGAACTACTTGAGTTTATTATATATTGATGTTATTTGTTTACAATATCACTGACCCTCAAGGGTTGATAAAATGCACAATTAAAATGAGGGTTATTCAAATCGATTCCAAATGTTCTACTGAAATCTTTGTACAAATTTCATAAATATCGCCTAAATGCCCAAGTGTCAAGGATCCAGCATATCGAGAAAAGTTGAACTATTTGAGTTTAGTATATATTGATGTTATTTGTTTACAATATCACTGGCCCTCAAGGGTTGATTAAATGCATAATTAAAATGAGGGTTATTCAAATCGATTCCAAATGTTCTACTGAAAATATTCTACAAATTTCATAAACATCGCCCAAATGCCCAAGTCTCCAGGATCCAGCATATCGAGAAAAGTTGAACTATTTGAGTTTATTATATATTGATGTTATTTGTTTACACTATCACTGACCCTCAAGGGTTGATAAAATGCATAATTAAAATGAGGGTTATGCAAATCGCTTCCAAATGTTCTACTGAACATTTTGTACAAAATTCATAATCATCGCCCAGATGCCCAAGTGTCCAGCATCCAGCATATCGAGAAAAGTTGAACTATTTGAGTATATTAAATATTGATGTTATTTTTTACAATATCACTGGCCCTCAAGGGTTGATTAAATGCATAATTAAAATGAGGGTTATTCAAATTATTTCCAAATGTTCTACTGAACATTTTGTACAAAATTCATAATCATCGCCCAGATGCACAAGTGTCCAGGATCCAGCATATCGAGAAAAGTTGAACTATTTGAGTATATTAAATATTGATGATATTTGTTTACAAAATCACTGGCCCTCAAGGGTTGATTAAATGCATAAATAAAATGAGGGTTATTCAAATCTATTCCAAATTTTCTACTGAACATTTTGTACAAATTTCATAAATATCGCCTAAATGCCCAAGTGTCCAGGATCCAGCATATCGAGAAAAGTTGAACTATTTGAGTTTATTATATATTGATGTTATTTGTTTACAATATCACTGGCCCTCAAGGGTTGATTAAATGCATAATTAAAATGAGGGTTATTCAAATTATTTCCAAATGTTCTACTGAACATTTTGTACAAATTTCATAAATATCGCCTAAATGCCCAAGTGTCAAGGATCCAGCATATCGAGAAAAGTTGAACTATTTGAGTTTAGTATATATTGATGTTATTTGTTTACAATATCACTGGCCCTCAAGGGTTGATTAAATGCATAATTAAAATGAGGGTTATTTAAATCGATTCCAAATGTTCTACTGAACATTTTGTACAAATTTCATAAATATCGCCTAAATGCCCAAGTGTCCAGGATCCAGCATAACGAGAAAAGTTGAACTATTTGAGTTTATTATATATTGATGTTATTTGTTTACAATATCACTGGCCCTCAAGGGTTGATTAAATGCATAATTAAAATGAGGGTTATTCAAATCGATTCCAAATGTTCTACTGAAAATATTCTACAAATTTCATAAACATCGCCCAAATGCCCAAGTCTCCAGGATCCAGCATATCGAGAAAAGTTGAACTATTTGAGTTTATTATATATTGATGTTATTTGTTTACACTATCACTGACCCTCAAGGGTTGATAAAATGCATAATTAAAATGAGGGTTATTCAAATCGCTTCCAAATGTTCTACTGAACATTTTGTACAAAATTCATAATCATCGCCCAGATGCCCAAGTGTCCAGCATCCAGCATATCGAGAAAAGTTGAACTATTTGAGTATATTAAATATTGATGTTATTTTTTACAATATCACTGGCCCTCAAGGATTGATTAAATGCATAATTAAAATGAGGGTTATTCAAATTATTTCCTAATGTTCTACAGAACATTTTGTACAAATTTCATAAATATCGCCTAAATGCCCAAGTGTCCAGGATCCAGCATATCGAGAAAAGTTGAACTATTTGAGTTTATTATATATTGATGTTATTTGTTTACAATATCACTGGCCCTCAAGTGTTGATTAAATGCATTATTAAAATGAGGTTATTCAAATCGATTCCAAATGTTCTACTGAAAATATTCTACAAATTTCATAAACATCGCCCAAATGCCCAAGTGTCAAGGATCCAGCATATCGAGAAAAGTTGAACTATTTGAGTTTAGTACATATTGATATTATTTGTTTCCAATATCACTGGCCCTCAAGGGTTGATTAAATGCATAAATAAAATGAGGGTTATTCAAATCTATTCCAAATTTTCTACTGAACATTTTGTACAAATTTCATAAATATCGCCTAAATGCCCAAGTGTCCAGGATCCAGCATATCGAGAAAAGTTGAACTATTTGAGTTTATTATATATTGATGTTATTTGTTTACAATATCACTGGCCCTCAAGGGTTGATTAAATGCATAATTAAAATGAGGGTTATTCAAATTATTTCCAAATGTTCTACTGAACATTTTGTACAAATTTCATAAATATCGCCTAAATGCCCAAGTGTCCAGGATCCAGCATATCGAGAAAAGTTGAACTATTTGAGTATTTTAAATATTGATGTTATTTTTTACAATATCACTGGCCCTCAAGGATTGATTAAATGCATAATTAAAATGAGGGTTATTCAAATTATTTCCTAATGTTCTACTGAACATTTTGTACAAATTTCATAAATATCGCCTAAATGCCAAAGTGTCCAGGATCCAGCATATCGAGAAAAGTTGAACTATTTGAGTTTATTATATATTGATGTTATTTGTTTACAATATCACTGGCCCTCAAGGGTTGATTAAATGCATAATTAAAATGAGGGTTATTCAAATCGATTCCAAATGTTCTACTGAAAATATTCTACAAATTTCATAAACATAGCCCAAATGCCCAAGTGTCCAGGATCCAGCATATCGAGAAAAGTTGAACTATTTGAGTTTATTATATATTGATGTTATTTGTTTACAATATCACTGACCCTCAAGGGTTGATAAAATGCATAATTAAAATGAGGGTTATTCAAATCGATTCCAAATGTTCTACTGAACATTTTGTACAAAATTCATAATCATCGCCTAGATGCACAAGTGTCCAGGATCCAGCATATCGAGAAAAGTTGAACTATTTGAGTATATTAAATATTGATGATATTTGTTTACAAAATAACTGGCCCTCAAGGGTTGATTAAATGCATAATTGAAATGAGGGTTATCCAAATCTATTCCAAATTTTCTACTGAACATTTTGTACAAATTTCATAAATATCGCCTAAATGCCCAAGTGTCCAGGATCCAGCATATCGAGAAAAGTTGAACTATTTGAGTATTTTAAATATTGATGTTATTTGTTTACAATATCACTGACCCTCAAGGATTGATTAAATGCATAATTAAAATGAGGGTTATTCAAATTATTTCCTAATGTTCTACTGAACATTTTGTACAAATTTCATAAATATCGCCTAAATGCCAAAGTGTCCAGGATCCAGCATATCGAGAAAAGTTGAACTATTTGAGTTTATTATATATTGATGTTATTTGTTTACAATATCACTGGCCCTCAAGGGTTGATTAAATGCATAATTAAAATGAGGGTTATTCAAATCGATTCCAAATGTTCTACTGAAAATATTCTACAAATTTCATAAACATAGCCCAAATGCCCAAGTGTCCAGGATCCAGCATATCGAGAAAAGTTGAACTATTTGAGTTTATTATATATTGATGTTATTTGTTTACAATATCACTGACCCTCAAGGGTTGATAAAATGCATAATTAAAATGAGGGTTATTCAAATCGATTCCAAATGTTCTACTGAACATTTTGTACAAAATTCATAATCATCGCCTAGATGCACAAGTGTCCAGGATCCAGCATATCGAGAAAAGTTGAACTATTTGAGTATATTAAATATTGATGATATTTGTTTACAAAATAACTGGCCCTCAAGGGTTGATTAAATGCATAATTGAAATGAGGGTTATCCAAATCTATTCCTAATTTTCTACTGAACATTTTGTACAAATTTCATAAATATCGCCTAAATGCCCAAGTGTCCAGGATCCAGCATATCGAGAAAAGTTGAACTATTTGAGTTTATTATATATAGATGTTATTTGTTTACAATATCACGGCCCTCAAGGGTTGATTAAATGCATAATTAAAATGAGGGTTATTCAAATCGATTCCAAATGTTCTACTGAAAATATTCTACAAATTTCATAAACATAGCCAAAATGCCCAAGTGTCCAGGATCCAGCATATCGAGAAAAGTTGAACTATTTGAGTATATTAAATATTGCTGATGTTTGTTTACTATTTTACTGGCCCTCAAGTGTTGACGAAATGCATAATTGAAATGAGGGTTATTTAAATCGATTCCAAATGTTCTACTGAACATTTTGTACAAATTTCATAAATATCGCCTAAATGCCCAAGTGTCCAGGTTCCAGCATATCGAGAAAAGTTGAACTATTTGAGTATATTAAATATTGCTGATGTTTGTTTACTATTTTACTGGCCCTCAAGTGTTGACGAAATGCATAATTGAAATGAGGGTTATCCAAATCTATTCCAAATTTTCTACTGAACATTTTGTACAAATTTCATAAATATCGCCTAAATGCCCAAGTGTCCAGGTTCCAGCATATCGAGAAAAGTTGAACTATTTGAGTATATTAAATATTGCTGATGTTTGTTTACAATATCACTGGCCCTCAAGGAATGATTAAATGCATAATTAAAATGAGGGTTATTCAAATCTATTCCAAATTTTCTACTGAACATTTTGTACAAATTTCATAAATATCGCCTAAATGCCCAAGTGTCCAGGATCCAGCATATCGAGAAAAGTTGAACTATTTGAGTTTATTATATATTGATGTTATTTGTTTACAATATCACTGGCCCTCAAGGGTTGATTAAATGCATAATTAAAATGAGGGTTATTCAAATTATTTCCAAATGTTCTACTGAACATTTTGTACAAATTTCATAAATATCGCCTAAATGCCCAAGTGTCCAGGATCCAGCATATCGAGAAAAGTTGAACTATTTGAGTATTTTAAATATTGATGTTATTTTTTACAATATCACTGGCCCTCAAGGATTGATTAAATGCATAATTAAAATGAGGGTTATTCAAATTATTTCCTAATGTTCTACTGAACATTTTGTACAAATTTCATAAATATCGCCTAAATGCCAAAGTGTCCAGGATCCAGCATATCGAGAAAAGTTGAACTATTTGAGTTTATTATATATTGATGTTATTTGTTTACAATATCACTGGCCCTCAAGGGTTGATTAAATGCATAATTAAAATGAGGGTTATTCAAATCGATTCCAAATGTTCTACTGAAAATATTCTACAAATTTCATAAACATAGCCCAAATGCCCAAGTGTCCAGGATCCAGCATATCGAGAAAAGTTGAACTATTTGAGTTTATTATATATTGATGTTATTTGTTTACAATATCACTGACCCTCAAGGGTTGATAAAATGCATAATTAAAATGAGGGTTATTCAAATCGATTCCAAATGTTCTACTGAACATTTTGTACAAAATTCATAATCATCGCCTAGATGCACAAGTGTCCAGGATCCAGCATATCGAGAAAAGTTGAACTATTTGAGTATATTAAATATTGATGATATTTGTTTACAAAATAACTGGCCCTCAAGGGTTGATTAAATGCATAATTGAAATGAGGGTTATCCAAATCTATTCCAAATTTTCTACTGAACATTTTGTACAAATTTCATAAATATCGCCTAAATGCCCAAGTGTCCAGGATCCAGCATATCGAGAAAAGTTGAACTATTTGAGTTTATTATATATAGATGTTATTTGTTTACAATATCACGGCCCTCAAGGGTTGATTAAATGCATAATTAAAATGAGGGTTATTCAAATCGATTCCAAATGTTCTACTGAAAATATTCTACAAATTTCATAAACATAGCCAAAATGCCCAAGTGTCCAGGATCCAGCATATCGAGAAAAGTTGAACTATTTGAGTATATTAAATATTGCTGATGTTTGTTTACTATTTTACTGGCCCTCAAGTGTTGACGAAATGCATAATTGAAATGAGGGTTATTTAAATCGATTCCAAATGTTCTACTGAACATTTTGTACAAATTTCATAAATATCGCCTAAATGCCCAAGTGTCCAGGTTCCAGCATATCGAGAAAAGTTGAACTATTTGAGTATATTAAATATTGCTGATGTTTGTTTACTATTTTACTGGCCCTCAAGTGTTGACGAAATGCATAATTGAAATGAGGGTTATCCAAATCTATTCCAAATTTTCTACTGAACATTTTGTACAAATTTCATAAATATCGCCTAAATGCCCAAGTGTCCAGGTTCCAGCATATCGAGAAAAGTTGAACTATTTGAGTATATTAAATATTGCTGATGTTTGTTTACAATATCACTGGCCCTCAAGGAATGATTAAATGCATAATTAAAATGAGGGTTATTCAAATCTATTCCAAATTTTCTACTGAACATTTTGTACAAATTTCATAAATATCGCCTAAATGCCCAAGTGTCCAGGATCCAGCATATCGAGAAAAGTTGAACTATTTGAGTTTATTATATATTGATGTTATTTGTTTACAATATCACTGGCCCTCAAGGGTTGATTAAATGCATAATTAAAATGAGGGTTATTCAAATTATTTCCAAATGTTCTACTGAACATTTTGTACAAATTTCATAAATATCGCCTAAATGCCCAAGTGTCCAGGATCCAGCATATCGAGAAAAGTTGAACTATTTGAGTATTTTAAATATTGATGTTATTTTTTACAATATCACTGGCCCTCAAGGATTGATTAAATGCATAATTAAAATGAGGGTTATTCAAATTATTTCCTAATGTTCTACTGAACATTTTGTACAAATTTCATAAATATCGCCTAAATGCCAAAGTGTCCAGGATCCAGCATATCGAGAAAAGTTGAACTATTTGAGTTTATTATATATTGATGTTATTTGTTTACAATATCACTGGCCCTCAAGGGTTGATTAAATGCATAATTAAAATGAGGGTTATTCAAATCGATTCCAAATGTTCTACTGAAAATATTCTACAAATTTCATAAACATAGCCCAAATGCCCAAGTGTCCAGGATCCAGCATATCGAGAAAAGTTGAACTATTTGAGTTTATTATATATTGATGTTATTTGTTTACAATATCACTGACCCTCAAGGGTTGATAAAATGCATAATTAAAATGAGGGTTATTCAAATCGATTCCAAATGTTCTACTGAACATTTTGTACAAAATTCATAATCATCGCCTAGATGCACAAGTGTCCAGGATCCAGCATATCGAGAAAAGTTGAACTATTTGAGTATATTAAATATTGATGATATTTGTTTACAAAATAACTGGCCCTCAAGGGTTGATTAAATGCATAAATAAAATGAGGGTTATTCAAATCTATTCCAAATTTTCTACTGAACATTTTGTACAAATTTCATAAATATCGCCTAAATGCCCAAGTGTCCAGGATCCAGCATATCGAGAAAAGTTGAACTATTTGAGTTTATTATATATTGATGTTATTTGTTTACAATATCACTGGCCCTCAAGGGTTGATTAAATGCATAATTAAAATGAGGGTTATTCAAATTATTTCCAAATGTTCTACTGAACATTTTGTACAAATTTCATAAATATCGCCTAAATGCCCAAGTGTCCAGGATCCAGCATATCGAGAAAAGTTGAACTACTTGAGTTTATTATATATTGATGTTATTTGTTTACAATATCACTGACCCTCAAGGGTTGATAAAATGCACAATTAAAATGAGGGTTATTCAAATCGATTCCAAATGTTCTACTGAAATCTTTGTACAAATTTCATAAATATCGCCTAAATGCCCAAGTGTCAAGGATCCAGCATATCGAGAAAAGTTGAACTATTTGAGTTTAGTATATATTGATGTTATTTGTTTACAATATCACTGGCCCTCAAGGGTTGATTAAATGCATAATTAAAATGAGGGTTATTTAAATCGATTCCAAATGTTCTACTGAACATTTTGTACAAATTTCATAAATATCGCCTAAATGCCCAAGTGTCCAGGATCCAGCATATCGAGAAAAGTTGAACTATTTGAGTTTATTATATATTGATGTTATTTGTTTACAATATCACTGGCCCACAAGGGTTGATTAAATGCATAATTAAAATGAGGGTTATTCAAATCGATTCCAAATGTTCTACTGAAAATATTCTACAAATTTCATAAACATCGCCCAAATGCCCAAGTCTCCAGGATCCAGTATATCGAGAAAAGTTGAACTATTTGAGTTTATTATATATTGATGTTATTTGTTTACACTATCACTGACCCTCAAGGGTTGATAAAATGCATAATTAAAATGAGGGTTATTCAAATCGC